>CAHIKZ030005503.1:440000-525000 GCA_903632075.3 Acanthosepion pharaonis | reverse complement strand
TGATAAAACATATTAGAGTTACACTTTTTCTACACAGCCAACACCTCCTCATATATATATATATATATATATATACGAATCATAATATAAAATAGTTTTTCTTAAAAACTGTGGCGATTGCCATTTTATGATCGTCGGCCATATTAACTTTGTTTGTGATGATTGCATCTTTAACGACGCAGACATTGTTAGTATTTATGAAGAAAAACAATCATTATTTTTTTTGCTCCATTTAGACTTTTCAAATCCATTTACGGCCCGTTCGTTTTTTAAAAGAACAAAATGTAATCATAAATGTCATAAGTGTCTTTCTGAGACACTTATGAGAATAAAAATATTCGTATCTTTCATTTTTTTCATTTTTCATGTGTGTGTGTGTGTGTGTGTGTGTGTGTGTGTGTGTGTGTGTGTGAAGAAACATATTTTTAAGGTCTGCTATATTTATGGGATAAAGTGCTCAATATCAGAGATAGAGTGTATGTAAATCACGGCATGACGATTGCGCCTAGCATCAAACAGCCTGTCGCCTCTGAGAGTTGACTTCAATGTTCACTGCTCATATATATATATATATATATATATATATATATATATATATATATATATGTATGTATGTATGCATATATATATGTAAATGCATACATATATTTATTCACAAATTATAATATAAGCATGTCATAAGATCACTACAAAAATAATCATTTTCTTTCCACACCTCTGGGGTTATATCAAGTGATTGTTGCGAAATAAAGAGGTTTTTTGAAAACTCAAAACCAAACCCATCCCCCCAGCAGGGTAACCTATGATGACCAATCAGAATACAACTATATGAAAACTCAAAAAAACTTGACAGTGTATTCTAAATACAAAGCTTTAGTTGATTAAAGTTAATGTCAGAATAAACTAGAAATCAATATGAATAATTAAGTTTTAATTTCAGGGTAAAACTGAATAAATATGAATTGCTCTACTTTCTGTTGATCATTTTTTTAAAAAGAGTGTTCTTGATTATCTGACTATTATTGCATCTATATCAACCCTGTATTCGGTTATATATATATATATATATATATATATATATATATATATATATATAGATATAGATATAACCGTTTTATTTTCATATTTTGATCGCACTTATACCCAAAAATGGACTATCACTATTGAGCAAATGTAAAATAAGGCGATTTCTAGTTCTAGAAACTTTAACCATGAATAATAAACAATGTAGCTTTAATAAAATTTCATTTAATTAAAAAAAAAAAAAATAACCAAATCACTTCGAAAACCAGAAAAATGGCCCATAAATTTGTGGAAAATGTGGATTGGAATTCCGAAAAATAACATTCGTTAGACTTCCACCATAGATTCAATAAACCCACGTACCGTCGGACACACGCGCACTTACACACATTTCCCTTTCTCTGTCCTTTGTCGAAAGCTTAGGGGTAGGATCTTTGACTCATGCCAAATCGGTCGGGTTTCGATCCTGGCTTGAAGCAATCGGATGTATAGCCACACTGATGAGCTGTAATACAGAGAAATAGGCTTGAATATGGATGACTATATTACGCTGCCATTATTCGATCGAGAGCTATAGCGAAATGGGTAATTTCAAAACCGCTCGTCATCAAGGAATTGAGCCATATGTCTGCTGGCGTTTGTATACATCCGTATATAATACGTTAAAATTTCCCTTTCTCTGTCATGCGCCGACAGCTTAGGGGTAAGAACTCTGACTGATGCCAAATCGTCGGGTTTCTATCCCGGCCTGAAGCAATCGGATGTCTAACCACACTGATGAGGTGTGATACAGCGAAGCAGGTTTATATATATATATATATATATATATATATATATATATATGATAAAATGTTTTCGTGTGACGCGAATATACGTACGTTTTCTTGTGTATGCGAGGGGGAGAGAGAGGGAGTCAAGTTATTTTTGGTCGATCCCAACATCATAAACAAGAAACGATTGTAATGCTATTACTCTAAGAGATCAGACTTCGAACACTATAAAGTCATTGAAGCGAAGATTGTGTTACGCCAATCAGTGCAATAGCATGGCCTATTTTAACTGATGATTAACATTTAAATTTGTGACTTCATTCTAGGAAAGAGAATGGACCTATGCCACCTATAGTAAATAGGCAATGATTTCATATTATGTATTTATTACATATAGTAGATATGCATAAAAAAGCGGAAAGGACACAGACACTACGATTTATATATGTAATTAATTATATTGTAAGACTGATTTACGAAAGATTTGGCTAAATAAATGCACTAAAATCTGAGAGAAAGCTATTTTCAGTCGTCAGGAATGAATGAAAAATTTACCGCTGCATTTCAATGAATTCTCCCGGCGGAATGAGATTATAAATAATCAAATGTCAGAAATGAAGCCAAAAATAAAGGCCGAGAAGGAAAAATAATAACGAAATTTAAGATAAATAAAAACGAACAGACTGACAGATAGATAGATAGATAGATAGATAGATAGATAGATAGATAGACGTAGAAAGATTAAGAGATAAACATCCATGTTCTATCTTATTTTGTTTATTGATACACACATACATATATATGCTAATCTATATTTTAATATGTTGATCTTAATCTACAGACTAAAAAATGGACACATGCTTATTCATATATATTGATATACTTTGCTATTTCTGTAACTATCATCACACTCTGGCCATAACTATTTATCAGTTTATCTGTATATGTATCTATCTGTGTATCTAGGTAACTATCAGTCATGCATACATACACACACACACATATGTAAATATATATATATGTATATATATATATATATATATATATATATATATATATATCTGTGTGTGTCACATTGGTATGTGTTGAAACACGACTGTAAACATGTAGCAATTTTTTTTGTTTTTATATCGTTATACACATATATATATATATATATATATATATATATATATATATATTTTGTTTCGGCAGGAATCCCTCTTTAATATGTGTTTCGTTAAAGACGGCAGGACACAAACTGTAAAAATTGGCCAAAATCTCTGACAACGCTTTTCAACACGTTAATGCATGCGTCTTCATGTGGCAATGGCATATAAGCAAGTGACTAATTATAGTGCGTTGGAAGTTTGTTCTTGACGAGCGTCACGTGCGTAAAAAAAACTTTGGTGCAAAAATACGTATTACTACTAATATATATATATATATATATATATATATATATATATATATATAGACGCAATCGTCAGGCCGCCTGACGATTGCGTCTAACATCTAAACAACCTGTCGCCTCTGAGTCTTGACTTCAATGTTCCTATTATATTCATATTTACATACGCTCTGTCACTGATATTGAACACTTTATCCATGAATATAGCACACCTTACCTTATATATATATATATATATATATATATATATATATATATATATATATTTCAAATTTTTCATATATATTAACTGAAACTTTACCTATGAATCAAAGTTTCCCTCTCTCTCTCTCTCTCTCTCTATCTATCTATCTATCTTTTGAAAAATGAAGCTTAATATGCATAAAATAACTATCTGTCTATTTATCTGTCTATTTATCTATCTATCTCAAGCCCTGTTCTTATCTATATATCTATTCCACTGTGTACAATCTTATCTCTCGATCTATCTTAGTATTCATCTCTGTCTATCTCTTGAGAAATTAAGCAATATATACCAGAAATCTATCTATCTATCTATCTATCTATCTATCTATCTATCTATCTATCTATCACAATATCTGTTCATATATCTATCTACCTATCTCTTGAGAAATTAATCTATATATGCAAAAATTAGAAAAAAAAATGTGATGGGAGGAAGATAGATGGGTATATGAAAATAAACACGTTCTCGATTCTTATCAGCCGATCGAATGTAATTTTAAAATTGATCTCATTAGAGATGTAATGAGAAAATAATTATATTTATGAACGACCCTTCCTTTGATTTCAGTCGCTCATTTGTCTCTTTTGCTACTTGTCGTGCTTTGTCGAATATCTCTTTGTAATGACATTATTCAATCGAACGAAATATTTGTGCGCTGAGGTCGGCAGAACGTTACAGACCATGCAACTCTTTAACGTGGTTATTTCATACGTGAAATTATTATATTTCTGATAAGATTCTCCGCCATTGCTCCATGATTCAGACATGGATAACTAGATTAGAACGTCAAACGAAATGTAAGTACAGAGAGCAATGCGGGCATAAGCATATAGATATTTATCTGTTAGAGATTTTACAAGTACTACAGTGTATTAAATATTCGGAAATGATGTCGGGAAGGGATGAAGCTTTGTTATTCCTCGAACGAGTACTATCGTGGAACGATTAATGGTAGAGAGGACGTAACTGGTGAGCCAAATTCAAATTTCGGACTAGAGAGTTCACTAAACTATCTTTCCCAAGAGTAATGTTAATTATCAGACGATAAAGATAGAGCCTCTTCGGAAGGCCATGTTTGGCCACGTTATAAATTAATTTGACACTGATATATATATATATATATATATATATATATATATATATATATATATATATATATATATATATATATAATAAATCTATTTAAAATCCGTGTATATGTATCAGCTTCACTCTATCTACTTATAATATGTTACTATATCAACAGTCCGGATGATTTTCGATCAGATTTCGTATATGCAAACACACACACACACACACACACACACACACACACACACATATATATATATATATATATATATATATATATATATATATATCTATAATGATCGGATGCCGAAAATCCTCATGTATAGCCAACATTTCATGATAAGCGTAACGTAGGCCGTTTTGGTTACGCTTCAAGGATAAACTTAATACAATTTCATTGCTGCAAACATCCCTATAGAGGAGTTCGAACTTGCTGTTGAAAACCGAGCAAATTCAAGAAATACCTGCTACCGAGGTATAACTCACTTTGAAAAGAATCGTCTCAATCATCTGAAAGAATTAAGAATTAACACTAAATCTCGGGTTAATACATCAGCCCATATGATGGTCAACGCTTCATTATGCTCTTCGCGTGGATTTGTTTGCATATTCCGTTCAGGACTGTTGTTTCATACGAAACATAAATATAAAAAACTGAACCGTCTAAAACTACGGGAGAGTCCATCACCATCATAATATATATATATATATATATATATATATATATATATATATATATATATATAGTAGTACCTGCCTCATTAGGATTCGTCATATATATATATATATATATATATATATATATATATATATATATATATATATATATATAGTTAAATTCCCAGATGAATTCTGCGGACAAGACAGATTGGTATCAAATGACAATTGGAAAAAATCTTACATTTTGCCGACGCGTTTCGTCTTCTGACTTTTTCAAGACAAAAATGAAATCGAAATGTTTCTGTTGTCATAGTTACATTAAAAATCCAAATTTAAAAAGATAGACGCTTCTGTCTAAGCCTTTTTTTCTGGTTAATGTAAATTACTTTTACAGTAAGTGATTATTATTATTATTATTATTATTATTTTTTTTTTCCATCTCGACAATATAGTTAAATTCCCAGATGAATTCTGTGGACAAAAATGACAATTGGAAAAAATCTTACATTTTCCCGACGCGTTTCGTCTTCAGACTTTTTCAAGGCAAAAATGAAATCGAAATGTTTTTGTTGTTATAGTTACATTAAAAATAATAATCCCTTACTATAAAAGTAATTTACATTAACCAGAAAAAAAGTCTTAGACAGAAGCATCTATCTTTTTAAATTTGGATTTTTCCCAATCTTCCACACTGTCCTCAGACTGACACCCAAAACAATCTGAAATGTTCGTATTGCAAACATTGTTCCTTTCAAGTGTGATTCGATTTTTGAACAGGAAAAGTTTGCTAGGGGTAGCGAACAATGTGGTTGTCGAAGCTGGGGAATGTTGTGCATTGCCTAAAACTGACATGGTCACAGGTTCAACCTCTGTGGTATGGGGAGACGACCAAACACGACATAATTTTCTTCCAAGTACTTCTGTAAACAACAGTCACGAGCGAGAACGTGAAAACGTAGTGTACAGGCGCGCCAGAGGTCAAGGTCAGTTTGTAACAAGCGGCTTCACTCTACCTACTTATGCTATGTGACTATCTCAACACTCCCGATGCTTTTCGATCAGACTTCGTATATATATATATATATATATATATATATATATATATATCATCCTGCATCCCACGCACGCACTCTTTTTTTACACACACATATATGTGTGTATGTTTGTGTTTGTGTGTGTGTGTGCCCGCGTGTGTGTGGGGTGCAGGATGACTCATCACCACCAACCCAACGCCGCCGACTTATCGACATGCAAACTATGAACTTTTTTCGTCGACTTTTTAAAAACAAATAAAAGTAATTTATTAAGGATCAATTTTTAATACATGACTTTATTTTTAATTTTAAAATTTATTGAAAATTGTATTAAAAATGATCCCATTGTAAACTGAGATACATTTGCTAATACTTCACTTATTTCTGCACTTTTCAATGGTGTCGTGGGCACACCATTTCACAGCTGTTTGCACTTTAGCCACTTCTACATTAGCCGCTGATGAATTGTGGGAATGCTTTTCGGCTTCGTTGATAATCGTCCCCAAGTTCGTATGAATCATTGCACTGCACCTAGAGTCTTAGTCACAACGCCAATATTTATGTTGCGGTCTCTTTTACTAAACTTTTACTAAACTTAATAAATACAAATAAAGAGCCTTCGTGTGCACATTTTTCTTTTCCTCTTTGACTAAAAATTTCCATATTCGGTGTGACGGAAGTTTAAAAATTAAATATGTATCAGTCAAATAGGCCGTTGCAACTAATAAATCACTAAAACAGACAGCCAAACATTCAAAAACTCTGCGATTCAAAGTCGATCTAAGAGATGTTCACACTACGACTGGTTGGCTGGTGAAGCGTCGGCGGTGTTGCGCCGGCGGTGATTCGTGTGTGCATGTGATGTGTGTGTGCATGTGTTGTAAATATATAAAACCTCTTTTGAAAATGTTTATTTTGATATGTTTCACCATCGAATAGGGGTCATTAGAAAAATAATTTTATTTCACAAGAAGAATATGTCCATTGCATAGGGACAAATTTAATCTGCTGGACTCTTGATTGTTTGGTTGAATTATATCTTAATAAAAATTAGATTTATTAATTTCATTTCAGTTTTAATTTCATTTAATGTTTTTTAGAATAAAATCATATTTGAAATTACTGAAAATTTTATTTCTATTACAATACTTTTTTTCCGTCCTTAAGTAAAAATTTCTTTTTCGCACCCATTTTTTTCTTAAACTTCCTTATTGTCCAAATGTTTCGACAATGTTATTCTCAGTAGTTCTTTATAAAACCACATAGTTTACAATAAATGAATCCCTGCTTTAATAAAAATGTCCGGATATTATAATGAATCTGGAATTTGTGGCAGAATAAAATGTATCCTGTTAGAAGCAAAATTATGATCGGAATACCGATAAGCGTACAACACAGACAGACAACACATTTTCTTGAATAGATGTTCCCAGCCGCTCTGTTCATTAAGGTTTTGTTCATTTTCATATAGAAATAACCGGAAGAATCTAATTTCCAACTGGGCTTGGTCATAGCTGAATTCCCCTATATAGGTATCGTATCCTTTCTTGCTCAGGAATACGTCGCCATAGTAGGTCATATCGACCATTTCCGCCTAAGCTGGTTCACCTATCATGAGAACCATACAGCTAGCGATGTTCATTTTAACATCGCTATGATATAATATGAGATACGTTTGCAATGCTATAATATATTCTTTCAGCATTTATGTTACATGGAACAATAAATTATATTTTATGTGGAAGTTTTGTGACGTGCCGTGGTAGTTAATAATTAAACATAACTCAAGCCTTCAATGTTAAGTTAAAAAGTATTTAATTTACATCCGCAAATAAATACTTAACAAGGACAAAGAAGTAAAAGTCAACTATAACTATGTCAGTGAATAAATTTTAGTATCACACCTCGGCTTAAATCTTATATCAAACACCTAAATCATCGACGCACAATAATTCACACTAATTCGACTAAATAGTTTCACTCAAATGTCACACAATAATCACACAATAATCACTAAAGTCAGTAGCCTGATACCGCTATTTATACACCAAGCGGAAAACATATATTCATAAGGTCAGAGTGTCATGTTCGAACCTCGGTGTAAGTAGTTATTCGTTTTCTTCCTATATGACAGGAAGCCTTATTGATTTTATTATTTTTCCATTATTTATACATTTAGTAATAATAATAATGATAATACAATTGAGAAAAAAATGGAAAATTAAGATTTTTACATATTTTTTCCCCATATTAGTAGAACTTTAGATGAAAAGTGCTCAGTAGATGACTAAATCACTATAATGACTAAATCACTATAATGTAGATGAATAAACAGCAATTTTTTGTAAACCGAGATGATCCCGGGATTGAAAAGCTACCCTTCATCTGGAACTATAACATCTAGCATTAGGATTTGAATCAGGATAAAAAGGGAACATTTAAAAGTTCAAATAACTGAAAAAATAGTGATTTTAAAAGTTTTAAATATATATGTGTTTAAAGTAACACAAAAAAATTTTGTGAATATAAAATATTTGTTATAAATTCAGTTTAAAAGATCTCCAAAAGTTTGGGCATTGAGGAAATCAAGTTTATTTCTTCAACATGCCCAGCAGTCAGAGATAAAGTGAAAGGTTTCGTGACGTGAGATTTTAAAGTTCAGCAGAGATTGTGATTTAAAGAACTCAACTCAACTGAAGTTTCCACGCAGTTTGTGATTTGAAACAAATAATTTTCGGTTTGACATGAAAATTTGGCCCATATCGGAGTTACGGCCCAAATCGGTGTTAAAGTGAGATTTTGAATTGAGGAAATCAAAGTTATATCTTCAAATTATCAATGCTGTTTTCTAAGCTGGACAAGAGATGTTTTGTGTCAGAGGCCCAGTTAGCTCTCCACAGAAGCTTTTAATGTAGTAATCAATAATGTAAGAAATGTTCAAGTAACTTATCTGGTTAACCAACTCAATAGTTTCGCGTCAAACAGCTCAACAGAGGCAGCTGTTTGGTGAACCAAATTAGAAATTAAATTTGATTTATCAAACATCTTGTACTGGTGATCGCTTCCATGCGAAGTCATTTTCTTAATTTATTCAATATATTTAATAATATGAATATTGAATAACGTTGAGGGTAAGAGGTAGAGATTTACAGAATGGTATCCCTTACGCGTCAGTTTCTGTTTCTCAAACTTTTATACTCATCATTATCAGGCCCCTATCTGTGGCCATAGGTCGGTGTGCAAACCTGATCATATGTCTCTGTTGTGTGCCAATGTACGTGTCTCCGTACATGATCTTCTAATTCCCTATGTACCTATGTCTGCTTCTTCTTTCGCTTAAGGTCGTATCTTTTAGGTTGGTAGTAGAAATATGGTTGGTTCTAATAACGTGGCTATACCGATCCAACATTCTCTTCTTGACGGTGGATATGACGTCTTTCAATGAGACATTATTTTGATGATGTTTGACACCGCCATCTGTGATGTGGTCCACACAAGAGATGCTTGGGATAATTCTATGTTATTTCCTTTTTAATGATTGGATTCTTAGCTCTGGATATAAAATATTCACAGTCTTTCACAAACTTTGAGAAGGCCAATACACACAACAGTTTTATGTTGGCCAAATATAAGAGAATCGTCTTTATTTTTTATATATTGTCTTGGTTTTAACGACTTTGGTCGTTCGATTTCGTTCACACCTGCCAGAGAGAGTCCTGCTAGTCCCCGTTACAGACGCCTGCTTAGTTACATCTGGATATCTAGCAAAAACTTTTTAGCTGACACCTACTCAAGCACATTTCTATTTCTTCAACACCCATAGAGCAACTATGCTTAGTGTCGTAGCCTAGGGAAGGTTAATGAATAGAAAAATAGGACAAAGGTTGATAATGAACGATAATATTTAGGACAATAATAACATATATATTTGCCAGGGGCATCTCAAGGTGGTGTAATGGTTAGCAAGCTTGTCTCCTTAGAACGATTACGACTGATTAGTGAGTTCGATCTTCACTGGGTGCCCCTACTTTCGGCCTTGTGCCACATCTAAGCTCGCTTGAAAAATCACCATAATATTCGCCAGCGACGCGTAGAAGTAGCCAACTGCTAGAAGTGAGTCAAGTGAATCCCACAATGAATCTCCGACTGCAGTATATCTACCAACCACCCCACGCGGTCGAATTTAATGTGGGCTATCCGAGCCCGCAGGTTCGGCCAAAAAATCCCCGTAGAGACCCGTATAAAACGGGGTCGGGTAGCTGTTTCCCGAGATGAGAATCTGTTCTTCGACATAGGCTCATCTGGGGATCATCTCTGCAAAGAGTTTGACCAGCACAGCTGGAGACTAATATGCAACTGCAGACCAATATACAGTATTTACTACCGTTAGTTAATTTTTGTCAGAGTTTCGGTCTGAGAAAGTATAACGAAGAGTAATTAACTTAAATCTTTTGTCAGGGTGACTTGATAATTTGTTCTAGACATAAACATTGACGGATCCCGAACAACTCCATCAAACCAGTTTCACTCACAAGACTTGGGTCGGCGCGTGTTGAAGTTTTCAGTTATTTACCACATGCTGGTCTTATTTATCAGGCCGATAGTATCAGCGTATCACAACCCTGACAAATAAAGAAAAGAGTACTGAACAGTAATATCGCTTCTCTTATACGGCAGTTTGTGCTGGACGATCTCGTCAAAGGTGAAGAAAGTACTTCAAGCAATAGAAATGTGGTTCTACAGAAGGATGCTAAGAATAACATGAACTGAACAACGACGACGTTTTCGAGAAAATGGAAGTAAAAAGGAGACGTACAGTTAACATTAGAAAAAAACAGTTTCTAGGGCAAATAGTGAGGAAAGAGAGCTTGGAAAATCTGACACTCGCAGCGCATATTGAAAGCAAGTGATGCAGAGGATAATGTGTCTAACGAACTTAAGTAAATTGTTGGACGAACAGGGTTAAGGTGAGATAGCAAAAAGCCAACATTTATTAAGACCTACAACTGAAAGTAAATTGTGGGGAGCCACGATCGCCAACTTTTTGAAGTACATAGCACATAGAAAAAGAAGGCCTTATAATGGCCGAGAAACTTACATTCTAACTATTAGACCAGTCGTACATTAGCGAATTTAATTATGAACAAAGATACGTACGGATGAAAAAGTTCTGGAAAGGCTTTTGTTTGTTTGTTTGTTTGTGTGTGTGTGTGTGTGTGTGTGTGTGTGTGTGTGTGTGTGTGTGTGTGTGTGTGTGATGGATTGTATGGGTTTTATTCTATAATTTATGTGTGCGTGTCCGCGCAAGTGCATTTCTCCGTATTAAATATGGTGTCACATCTAACCAACCACTCTTGATGGATAGCTTTTAATATGCTCGTTGCCGAGAAAAATGGATGTTCAGCTTCTGGGTCCAAAAAAATAAGACAAACAATAAAAAAAAAAAAAAAAAAGAACCAGTCATAAGAATAATAAAAGAATACAGGAAATCCCGAGAAAAGAAAAGAAAATCCCCTCAAAATATCAAATTAATTACTGATTCCACTGTCGACGGGACTCAGTATGTGTAACGCTTAGCTAACACAGATATATTACATCGGCCGGTAAGAAATGAATCTATCATCCCGGCAACGACGTTTGCGATCTGATGAGGTGGAAACGAAAACGAAATTTCGAAAAAAAAAAAAATAATATGAAAAGCATTCTGAAAAGTTTGGAAATATTCTTTTATATATATATATATATATATATATATATATATATATATATGTGGATTTATTTCTAATCTGACATTTTCATTGCTAGAAACGATATTATCGAAGACACTTCTAGACGCGCCATTTTTATGTATTTATTTATTAAACAGCGTGTAATACGCCTGTCGGCCTGCGCATTCGAGAAATGTATGTAAAGAAAATGTGTACTTCAGCTGGAATGGAACTCTCGTCCCCTTTTATAAGGGGGGGGAGAACTACCATTATGATCCGGTATGATTTACTGCTCAGCCAAGAAAAATTTCCCAAGAAGTAATTTTATCTTATTTAAAGAAACCACATCGCCTTCATTAAGATTATTTTCTCGTGAGCCCATATCTTCTTCAAGCAATTTATAAAAAAAATCAATGGATTCATTTTGAATCAGACAATTTTTACTTCAAATGTCATCATGGTGGACATTTCTTATTTGACATGTAAATGGCTCTGCCATTTGTATCAGAGGTTTCCAGTTTACTAGGGAGGCTAGAAATACCTATTGGAGACGCCTGCTCAGGCGCATTTATGTTTGCTCAACACCTACAAGTGTCGACTAAAAGGGTCTTGCTAGATATCCAAATGTAACTAAGCAGACGTGTGTAAAAGTGACTAGCAAGACCCTCCCTAGCGAAATTGTGCAACCAGCTGTTACTCCTAACGAAAGTCGCTAAAACCAAGAAAAAACATCTAAAATAAAGACAATAGTCGAATCTCTTACAATCGGCCAACATAAAACTTTTGCCTTCTCAAACATTCTGAACGACTGCGCATATTTGATATCGATAACGAAGAAGCCAATCATTCAAAACGAAATGTCATAGGCATCTCCAATATTGACCACATCACAGGTGACCGTGTCAAATATCATCAAAACAACATTAAACTTACGTTTTAATCCAATGATGTCTCAATCCATACCTAGTAAATAATTATAAAGGTGTTTAAGGGTTAGGAGATAGTGTTAGGGGTTTTAAATCGAGTTGAAATTATTTCCGAGTTGAAATTAATTCCGTTTTGAAATTATTTCCAATTTGGAATTAGTTCTGTCACTCATTATAAAGCTTGATTTTTTTCTTATTTACCTTTTATATAACTGTGATGAAAAAAGAAACTCAACCAACATATATCCACAAGTCGCATATTAAAGGTCAAGGAGCCGCATGTGGTTCGTAAGCCGCGGTTTGGCCAGCCCTTCTAGATGCAATACTAAGCAGAATACTAAGGAATAGAAAAAAAAAAAACTATATGGCAGTGAGATCTGGATAGTCTCCTAGCAGAAGGATGCTGAGGATACCATGAATGGAACATGAGAGAAACAAAAATGTTTTAGAGAAAATGGGGAAAAAAAAACACACTTATGCTTGCTGTTCATGATGACGGTCGTCTTTGAGTATAGAATCCAGAGGTTAGCAGTGAATATTTCGAAGACAGTAGGAAAGCGTTGTTCAGGTTAGCAGTGGATATTTTGGTAAAAGTAGCAGGGCGTAGTTCTTCCTTCTGTTTCTCTTCGCCTGACAAGCTGGACTGGACATTCGGGTAGAGTAAACAAAATGGCCGCCTTTATACACGACGGATTGAATATTCTACGTCTTCTGATTGGTTAACCTTCTATTGGTGGGCTATAAAGTGAGTCAAGTCATTTGGGCTAGCTCACTAATAAATACATATCCAAAAAACTGCAACAATGCTTAACATCAGTAAGAGCCCGTTGATCTTTCTAGGGCGCATAATGAGGAAAGGGGGTTTGGAAATCTGATACTCACGAGACAGATTGAATGCAAGAAGGACAGAGGAAAACAATGCATAAAATAATGAGCTTCAGTAAATTGGATGTTTAGGAGAAATAACAAAAAGACAAAAGTTATTAAGAGCTACAAAAGACAGGATGTTGTGGAGAGACATGACTGCCTTCATTATGAAGAGACACAACACATAAAGAAGGTAATTAGTAGCGAGGATGAGATATCCATCAATAAAATTGGTTCCCAGCAATGGAAATTACTTATGACTCAACCAAATATTTGTGAGTCACCTAAGTTTTAAATTGAATAATAAGATGTTAAAAACTTCAAAGTGCTACATTTCAGATTAACTGAACGCGCTAATATATTAAGTTCTATTTAAAAATTAAAACACGCTAATCGTCATGCTCCGAAAATAATGTTCCCTTTTTTTTTTCTGGATAGATGCCTGAAAAATGTTTGGCTACATACTCATAATACGCGCTTTACTAGGAAATTGCCCGGTTGGCGGCGGAAATTAGAATACGCTGACAGCACCCGCCAACAGAGAGGTAAATAACCCTTAACAAACAAGCGACTATATTGCGGGAAGATACTTTTAGAATAGAGTAAAACCTAATAAATGTTTATCTATTTTCTAAAGTATGAACCGGAATGTTTACCGATTTTCTCAAATATAAATTGGATGATGAATATATTGTTATCTATTGAATATTTTGATTCGATTTTATACCGAATCAATGTTCATCTTGTTTACCTTACCTACATTTTTTAGCATAGCGTAATGCCTAGATTTTTTTTAAAATTCGTGTAATATCTACATTTTATTTACCTTAGTTTAATGGCTACATTTTATACATTCGTGTAATGTTTACATTTTTCCATTAGTATAATGTCTACATTTTTTTTACCTTGTTGTAATGTCTACATTTTTTATCCTTAGTGCAATGTCTACATTTTTTACCTTTGTGTAATGTCTCCATTTTGCATTAGTGTCATGTCTACACTTTATTTACTTTAGTGTAATGTTTACATTTTTACGTTAATGTTTACATTTTTACTTGAGGGCAATGCCTACATTGGTTTTTAACTTAGTGTAATATCTACATTTTTTACCTTAGTGTAATTTTTACATTTTTACCGGAGTTCATTTTTTTACCTTTGTGTAATGTCTACTTTTTGCCTTAGTATAATGTCTACATTTTACCATTAGTGTAATGTCTAAATTTTTACTTTAGTGTAATGTTACATTTTTTTGCCTTAGTGCAATGTCTCTATTTTTTTTTACCTTACTTTAATGTCGACATGGAAACAGTCAGACCATTACAATTCACCACACGTACCCCGCGTGGAACCTCAAAAAGCTATACTATCGCCTCTTCCATTTTCCAATCGGTCTGTAAATATTTCTTTTGATGCCAGCATCAGGCATCTCGATTCTGAATCTTTTTCACGTTCCGAAATTTCTTCCCGATTTCAATTTTAGGCGAAGCTAGAAATTTCATGAAAACGCTGATTCAATAGGGTGAAGCAATGTTTTGCCTAAACACTTTGCTAGGAATGTGATGAACTGCGAGACGAATTGCAAGGATGCATACTACGGTGACAGCGCCCAAAATTTCAGTGTCCAATCACTGTAGAATGTGTAAAAACAGAATTACCTGTTTACACATACGAAGTCAGAGTTACGTTGATTGGTTACCAGATTATATGAAGGTCACGCAAATGGGTACTAGATGTTCAAAAGTAACTGAATAATTTCCAGTCAAAATGAAATGTAACTGAATAGTAATTTAGGAAAGAATACTTTCAGTTGTCTTGTATTCATTCGTTTCAAAATATATATATATATATATATATATATATATATATATATATATATATGCTGAATTCTCCCGTCGTTTATCAACGAATGAGGGTCAAGCAACTCAGTTCCTAGGAACCTATAACCAAACAACTGCACATATGATTTGATTATAGTGGTGAAGGCTTTGTGCAGAACCAACCACAACTTTTTGAAAAGCCGAATACAGAGACCTGGTGCAGTACGTGCCACAAGATCCTCAAACGACCCTCCGTTTTTTATTTTTGAATACAACGGTAGCTAGACCAGTTGTCATCCATGGCTATAAAACCCAGTCGGTCCTGCTATTACCCATAACTGGTGGCGATGAGAAGAAGAGGATCTATACCTTTCCCAAGGGTATCAACACGTAAGTGAAAGTAATGGATTCGACTGAATTCGAACTCAGCTCTCCGATATTTCAATCTGTCACCCATGAAACACACTTTTATCCAATCTTATTTTCTATTCCTCCCTGCACTGGATCACAGTATCAGAAAGTCTTTAATATATATATATATATATATATATATATATATATATATATATATATATATATATATATATATATATATATATATATATATATATATATATATATATATATATATATATATATATATATATATATATATATATATATATATATATATATATATATTTATATATATATATATATTGTTTGTATATTATTCAATTCACGAATAAATATATAATTGAATAAAAAAAAAAATGCACTGTAGCATATATATATATATATATATATATATATATATATATATATATATATATATATGTGTGTGTATATATATATATGTGTGTATATATATATATATATATATATATATATATATATTATATATATATATATATGAAACTTTTTCTGTTTTCTTTTTTGAATTTGTAGGTCTGATGATTTGGATCGTATTTACGATTCCAATGGAATAAATTATGACCATGGAATATTAGTGTTTAAGCCTTTTTTGTTATATCCTTACTCTGTTCTGGACATTGAGTTCTACCTGGATTCTATCCTCTTGGAATTATTTTTAATACACATATACATATGTATGTGTATGTATGTAAATATATATTTATATATTTTAGATATATGATTGCATATGTATGTGTATATAAACCACTAATATTATATATATATATATATATATATGTAAGCAAATATATAGATATAGATCCGACAGAGAAGAAAAATATACTGAAAAAACAAACAAAAATCCTAATATTCGATTATGCTGTTTTAATGTTTAATGTCAACTTTGCTTTTATGCCCATCGTCTTTTTCATGTCGAATTGTATACTGTCTATGTTAATTATGTTTTATGAATATGTCCTGAAGATGGTCTATTAGACCGAAACGTCCGACGGTGACATTAAACATTAAAACAGCATAATCGCATATTAGGATTTTTGTTTGTTTTTTCAGTATATTTTTTCTTCATACTGTCGGATCTATATCCATATATTTGCTTAATATATATATATATATATATATATATATATATATGCATCTGCTCACAACGTCCTGTGTATCCGGCAGTTGCTGACCTTAAAGTCCATTACCTTACTGGAACAACATTCCTATTCACCTGATCTCGCTTCGTGTGACTTTTTTTCCTAATCTCAAGGGGATCATCATGGCGTGTAGGCTGTCAGGAGGGCCGTAACGACGGAGCTGAGGGGGAATTCATGAAGAATCATTTCAGCTGTCTGTACAAGTGTGGCAGAGAGGGATGGAAAAGTGCATCAAGTAAGAGGAGGGGTGATTGAAGGGGATCCCATGCAGTTTCAGATTGGCATCGTATGTCTGAATGCGTGTTTGAAAGTGTTCTTGTTTGTTCGAATGATGTATTTTACTGATTGAATCTTGTATTTTTTTTTCTGATAGTTCTCTCTCTCGATTAGGTTTTTGCGAGTGGCGTACATGAGAATATGTCTACTGAGTATACTTAAATTTCTATGTAAATCTAGAACGTGTGAATCTATTTTAAAAATTCATTTTAACTCAGATTTTCGTCAATTTTGTTAAAAGCTAACTGAAAATACATCTGACCTTATCAACACTATGGCCTGGTTGGTAGAAATCTGAAGATAGAGTGAACTTGATGGTTTCGTATCGCATACATTTCTTGCCGTTATTAAACCGAAGATTGTGTACCATATAATTTCATTTATCTCTCTCTCTCTCTACACATACTCACACCCCCCACACAAACACACCCACCTACACACACAGACACGCACACACACAGACACACACACACTCCTATATATATATATATATATATATATATATATATATATATATATATATATATATAGTCATCGACAGACAGACTGTTTCGCAGTTTCACGGCTTATCAGTGTGGCTTGACATTCGATTGCCTCAAGCCGAGATCGAAACATTACTTTACCTCTAAGCCATTGGCGCACGACAGGGATGAAGGCGAATTTAGACGTATATGTTTTTGACAAGCACACTAGTGGACTGGAGAACTCGATTCGTCTTAACGAAATATATATATATATATATATATATATATATATATATATATATATAAGAAAAAATATATATATATATACATATATATATATATATATATATATATATATATATACACACACACATACATATATATATATATATATATATATATATATATATATATATATATATATATATATCGTCTACGCTGGCGTCTACGTGCATGTGTATGTTAGGAATAAGTGCTTAGATGGCCTATTGCTAATCCGTAAATAAGTGTAGGCAGCAAATCCTCGCAATGTAATCGTGCGTACGAAAATAAACCGTTGGATAAAGAGCCACATGTTTGCCTTTGAAGATCAAGAAAGCTTTACCAGGGACCTACTGACCCAAATACTGTATGATTCTCTCCTTTTTTTTTTGTTTGTTTCGCCGACATATTTGCCTTTATTGTATCATGCACGATTTAATATTAATCACAAACAAAGACGCACATAAAAACGGAAAGACGAAAGCGAATGCGAGAAATTCTTTCTTTTTATGAGACGCATGGAATTGATTTTTGTTGGATCGAAATACAAATAATAAGGAAATGGGTGAGAAGGTCTTAGAGAGCAGGGATCATGACACGGGAAAGCTCGTGTACTTTTCAAATTCTTAAATAGCATTTCTGATTGGACGGCTATGCAAAAGTATGTGTCATGGAATGCTGTGCAAATATTTGCTGGAGTGCCCCAGAATGAAATTCACTAACTGAGGCTGACGAAATATTATTTGCTATAAAAGCAGTGTGTACATGTATTTTTATACGCTAATATAATTTTATTGGATATATTTGTCTGTCGTCAGCAATGACACTCACTCCACCCTATCTCTTTCTCTATTGTTATGCATATATAGTCCTATCTATCTATCTAGCTAGCTAGCTAGAAAGCTATAGAAGTTTATTCATACCAATCTCTCACTTACTCTCTGCCTCTCTGTCTGTCACTGTTTCTGTCTCCGTCTCTCTCTCTCTCTCTCTCTGTCTCTCTCCCTCCCTCTCTCTCTCTCTCTCTCTCTCTCTATATATATATATATATATATATATATATATATATGGATCTGTCTGATCATATCAATCGGTTTGCTCATGTCTTTCTTAGTCTGTTCATATCTATCTATCTATCTATCTATCTATCTATCTATCTATCTATCTATCTATCTCATTCTATTCATATCTATTTCCGTCTGTTCATATCTACCTATCTATGTCAGTCTTTTCAAAACTATCTGTCTCAATAACGGTAGCATATCTATCTATCTATCTATCTATCTATCTATCTATCTATCTATCTATCTATCTATCTATCTATCTTATTCTGTTCATGTCTTTTTCAGTCTGTTCATATCTATCTATCTATCTATCTATCTATCTATGTCAGTCTTTTCAAAACTATCTGCCACCCTATGTTAACATATCTATCTAGCTAGCTAGCTAGCCTGTTCACATCTATCAATTTATTTATCTGTGTGCGTTCATATCTATCTATCTATCTATCTATCTATCTATCTATCTATCTATCTATCTATCTATCTATATGAGATCTGATACAAAAGTATCGGGAATGTTCTTATAGCTAAGTTATAACGTTCCTGCTCACCTCCGTTTTTCATATCAGCGCTTGGACAAAAGTATGTATCGTGAGGTCGTCTCACCAAACCAGAGATGTTACATCAGTATTCATGGCTTGTGCAACAGTTTTTGCACAAGTGCAACATTCCTCAGGTTCGACAAATAGAATAGTCCTGAGAATCCAGCCCTTGTGACATTTTCTTGTAAATAATTTAAATCCCACTTGAAGGAAGATAATTTCCAGACCTTGAGTTGTACCACGAGAATGCGACAAATATGTGACTTCAGAAAGAGACAAATTCGAAGGAGATTAAATACAGAATTAATGCATTTTCTTTTACACTTTATAGCAGCAGTCGCGATATTTATCATGACTCGTGTCTGTATGTATATATATATATATATATATATATATATATATATATATATATATATATATATATGTGTGTGTGTGTGTGTGTGTGTGTGTGTGTGTGTGTGTGTGTGTCGTAAGATCTAATCTAAAAGGGGCGCAATGCAAAAGTAGACCAATTCTATTTAATTTAGGATATTACTTCGAAAATCGCTATACAATTTTTTATGAAACATATATATATATATATATAAATAAATATATATGAAGAAATATACATATGACAAAAAAACAGAATGTCCTTAGCAATTGGAGGAATGTAAAGAATGCTATTTTCATATTGTTAACTGAAAATAACGTCAGTTATTGTCTCCTGTGGAGAATATTGTCAATGTAGCTGTGTTGACGGATTCAACCATTTTCTTTTGATTTTACGAAATTGTTGTGTACGTTTATTTTTATTATTTTGTTATTATTAGTTACTTTCTTTAATTAAATTCATTTCGTTTTTTGCTTTGAGAAAGTCCACATTGGACGAAACGCTTCAGCAATAACTACAGTTTTCCTATTGTCATTTATATTTATAAATATTGTCTTATCTACAGTTTAACTATGAGAAAATTTCATATAAATACATACATACATATATATATATATATATATATATATATATATATATATATGTATGTATATATATATATATGTGTGTGTGTGTGTGTGTGTGTACCTGCAAATGGAATATCAATAACAATAATGGCAAGAGGAAAACATGTTTTTGTAACGCGTTTCGTTATTTGAGGAATTTCATCAAGCCAAATGTAGTAAAGTTTTCATTAAAATAACGTATTTATACAGGCCACGCAGAAACAAATCTATCGTTGAGAAAAAATAAAGTTATACGTTCGAATTTAAATAATTCGAAAATGCTTGAAAATACTCGAGAATCTCCCGACGTTGTGAAATGGAGACGAAAATATGGCGATGCTTAATTGATGTAAATTTGAAATGTTATAAGAAAGTGAATTAGTATCTTTAATATTATTATGTTTATTATTAATGTTATGTTATTATTTTCTTTTGATTTCTGTTGTTTACACATTTAATTCTGTGTTATATTCATGACATTTTCCACTGAGCATTTTTGTAAAAATCAAAAGAAATATGACACACATTTTACATAGATAAAACCCTTCGTAAAGTGCATAAACTCTATGGACAGAACATCGATATTAGAGAAAGAAAAATAAGAGATGAAACAAATATATCGGAAAAGTCTTCCATGGCGAAAGAAAACAACCTTCAGTACACAAATTAACCGGAAGTATTAAAAACCGTAATGGAAGCTGCACTGACCAACTTGAACAGAAATAAAGTGGCAAAGCCAGACGGAATTGTAATTGAGATGCTGGCAGCCATTGACGTTTTCAGCATAGACAAGTTTACAGAAATAATAAATGAAATCTACAAAAGTGCGGATATACCAGAAGACCTAAGCAGATCTATTTTCTTAGCATTTCCTAAGAAACCAGGCACAAACGATAGTGAACTCCATCAGACAATCAGCCTAATGAGATATATAACAAAACACATCGTCTAAATTCTGATGAATAGAACACGTAACAGAATCAAACGGTGCAGGTTCGTCAAATCCAAGGAAGGCGATATTTATGCTAATAATGGTATCAGAAAGAACGATACAAATGCAGATGGAAGTGTACCTATGGTTTATAGATTACGCAATGGCGTTTGATAATGTTCGCTACAAAGATCTGTTGGAACTGCTCAGAAACCTTGATATATTTGGAAAGGATATTAGAATAATCATGAACTTATAGTGGCAGCAAACCGTTTGCATATGGATAGAAACTAAGTTTAGCAGACACAAAAAATAGAAAAGCGTATAAGAAAAGGATATGTCTTTGGACCGGATTTTTTCAACTTATACAGCGAGACAATTCTGAGAGAATTACAAGTTCGACAAGGATTCATTATTGACGGCCATTATCTTAACAACATTAGATATGCAAATGAAATATTGTTGGTAACTACTTTTTTCTTGCTTTCCTTCCTTACTTTCCGACAGGAAAGTAACGAAGAAAAAAAGAGAAGAAAGGATTAAATTTAAATTACAAAACAGAATGTATGGTTATCGGGGAAAAGGGTGAAATCACAATGCAAATTACACGTCGGGGATACTAAAATCAAACAAGTCCAGATATATAAATATCTAGTAATTGTTTTAACAGAGAAGTAAAATGCGACCCTGAGATCTGAAGACGTATTGGGATGGCCAAAGTCACATTCCAGAGAATTAAGTGACAGACAAATTTCTTTACAAAGAAAATATTTCTGAACTGTTACGCGATATCTGTCACATATGACAGCGAATGCTGGACAATCTCCTCAAATATGAAAAAGAATCTTGAACCAACAGAAATGTGGTCTTACAGAAGGATACTGAGGATACCAAGGACCGATCATGTGAGCAACGACGAGGTTTTATAGTAAATGGAAACAAAATGTAAATTTATAGTTAACATCAGGTAGAGGCAGCTGCAACTTCATTGAGGAAGGAGGACTTGGAAAATCTGATACTGACAGGACAGATAGAAGGAAAGAGAGACAGAAGAAAGAATGACTTGATGGGCTTGAGTAAATTCATGGTAGAACAGATTTGGGTAGAAATAGCAAAAAGAAAGGATATTAAGATATAAAAGGAACAGGAATATGTGGAGAGCCATAACTGCTTATTTCCTAGAAGGACACAGTCCGTAAAAGAAGAAGATGTGAGCTGTACATGTAAGAATTATTTTGTATTTCCTTAAGACAAGGGTTACCAGGAATCCCTTCAATGAGTCTATCGGAACTATTTTCAATGAATTTGAGGGCTAGAATTATTGATGAACACATGTGCCAATTTTTCTAGATTCCCCCTTCAAGATCCTTGTATTTTGATAGTTTTTTTGAAGCTCTTCAAATATTCTTTTGTTATACTAGAACACACCTATTCTATTGTTAATAGACTCTCTCACCTATAATAAGTAGAAGTAGTAGCAGTCGCTAAAGTCGGGCTCAGTGCGTTGGTCAGTCAGTCGATGTCTGACGACCGTTAGTCGGATATTAAAGTATCAGCCACCACAACTAGATTGCTACGTCATTACCTATTATATCAAGTTCCTAACGTTTTGTACGTCGAATCTATTTTAGGACCGACTTAGTGAAATACAAGCCTCTACTGTGAAACTACTCTACAACACTTTACAATTTGCAGGAACTGCCATGTCAGTTGGAAAGCACGTTCTGTTCTCTGGTCTTACAGGTCCTATGTCTGTAATTGAGTCTGTGTGGTGTTCATACTAGTTGCTTCGAGTCTCCTTTTATCTTTATTTTTTTGTTGTTGTTTTTAATCATTTCACCCCATGCAACGCGAAAATGCCATTAGCACACAAAGGTTACAGAAAGTGAAAGTGAAAGTGAGAGAAAAGACTGATTATATGGAGAATCAAGGAAAGGACAAATGATGACGGAGATTCAAGAAAATAGAAGATGCCGGTCACATTTAAATTTTTAAAGATTGTAGTTATCATGGAAGCAATTAAACTGAAGGGAGTTCCACTGACGGGAAGTGCGAGAAAAGAAACTCTTGGCGTAGAAGTGGAGGCTACATTTAATTATTTCAAGAGTAAACGGGTCGTTCTAGATATCAATCAAGTCGCACGCTTAACTTCATTTAATCGGGGCACCAGAAAAAAAATCTTCTCAGAACAGTTATAATTTAGAAGGAACCAAAAACCCAATCCTAAGCAGGAAACAAAGGATAACCCTCTACACTTGTTCAAAAAACTGGGTAGGTGTGCGAACCGGGCGGTAGGCGAACCTATCTACTCCTACTGATTATTAAAAAAGTTATTAATAGTTGAAATCGCTCATCTAAAACATGGGATCTCAACCGGGGTCCATATAGCCCCTAGGGGGATCATGCAATATTTCTAAGAGTCCACAGGTAAAATAAAACAAATTGTGGGTTCACAATGATATATTTGTGGTTCATGAAGAAAGCCAACTCAGAATGTTTTTTTTTTGTTATTAAAAATTAAATTTCTCCTGTAATATATATATATATATATGAATGATTCTTTCTTTATTTCTTTTATATAGGTACCTCCACTGAATTTTCCATACTTAAGGTTTAAAATTAATTGCTATGTTATTGCTTTTCCAACATCTGTTCTCTGTCAAAGACACATTCCAGAGAATTAAGAATCAGACAAATGTCTTTACAAAGAAAAGAGTTTTGAACTGTTACGCGATATCTGTCACATATGACAGCGAATGCTGGACAATCTCCTCAAAGATGATCAAGAATCTTTATTGCCAGCCAGGTCTATTTTTTCTAAATTTCTCCTGTAATATATATATATATATATATATATATATATATATATATATATATATATATATATATATATATATATATATATATATATATATATGAATGATTCTTTTTTCTTTATTTCTTTTATATAGGTACGTCCACTGAATTTTTGATACTTAATGTTTAAAATTAATTGCTATGTTATTGCTTTTCCAACATCTTATCTTGTTGAATCGGGATTTTATCGTATTTCTCAACTATTATCAAAAGTTCGCAATAGACTTGACATTGTGAAAACAGTTGATCTTTGACTGTCATTAACATCGATGGAACCAGATATAAAGAAACTCGATGATCAGCATCAACCAAAGGAATCTCATTGAATAAATATACCTTTCTTGTTTTTACTCTATTCATACACTTAACATAAATTGGTTTATTAAAACTTTAACCAGTGTGCATAAATAAATGCTACAGTGAATTCAATTGCCTGAAGAGCTCTGTTCCCCATGGACTTGACCATGGAAAAAACATTGTAATACAAGATATTGGTCAATAAAAATTATTATTATTATTGTTGTTGTTGTTGTTATTGTTATTATTGCTGATGTTGTTGTTGTAGAATAATTTATTTCCATTAAATTAGTTTTCATTTAAAAATAAAGCTTAATTATATAATATCTCTTTGATTATTAAAACCTCAAATTTTTTATTAGTGAAAAATAGAATATTGTTGTCTTATGTCAAATAGCTATTAAGGGTGGGGTGCAACAAAAAAAAAGAAGGGAAAAGGGGTCCCTGGTTAAAAATGTTGGGAACTTTTGATTTAAAAAGAAAATTCAACAGTAATAAAATATCGTAAATGTGAGAGTAAAAAATAATAATGGAGTAAACAATTCATCTAAAAGATTTCTAAAACAACTTTTTATTCGGAATTTAATTCAAGCTTCTGTTCTTATTAATTATACACAGTTAATTGCTTGAAGAGGTTAAAAAACATGTATTTTCATTTTCTATACAGAGATCTTTTTTTTTTTCTGGAAGGGTTAAAAACAAAATCAGAGGTTGCACTATACAGGAAGTCGGTTTATATACGAGTATATACGATAACCTTTCTTTTATTTATTCCCATTCTTTTTATCTTGCATATCAAATTTTGTTGGATTTAATTATTTTATATGATTTTTGATTTCTGACCGTAGCTCTTCTTTATTCGTTCATTCATTTTATTTTCGTCGTTCACTTTTCAACTATTCATTAATTTTCTTTTTTAATCTTTTATGACTTTCTGCTCATATGTTTGTCTGTTTTAGTTCTTTTAATTCATGAAATTCTTTCTTCTTTTAGCACTCTTGTTCGTGTTTCTTTATTTCTTTCATTACTTATTAATTATCTAAGTCCGTAGCTTTTTGGTGGGGAGTTGTTAGCACTCTGTGTTTTATCACTTCCTTTTGCCACCATCTTGTTTTCATCTTTCACTCTTCTTTATTTTTTTAGCCTCGATTTCACTTTACTCTTTGTATTTATTCTTCTTTCACGTTTTCTCTTTCTTTTTTATATTTTCACTATTTTTCTATTTCTTTTCAAATTCTCTCTTCTTTCTTTTTTTTAATTCCCCCCCCGTCTCTTTCTCTCTTATTTGCTTTCTCACCGTCTCTTATTTCTTTCTTTGTCATACTTGACTATTCGAGAGAAACTTTTCCAACCAACCCTTTTTACTGATTGTCTTTATATTTTGAGTGTACGCGCATGCGTGTAAAGAACCATACATACAAATACAAAGGCTTATACAAATTGACCAAGAAAGGTCAATGCGATCTGCCTATTCATTCAATTGACTAGCGATCAGCACGGCTATTTCTATGCCATAGACACTCTTGAAATCGTTTGCATTGTTCTGTTCATCATCGAAAAAGGCCGTTCTTCGATACTTCTCCTCTTTATTGCCAGCCAGATCTATTTTTCTAGTTTTCATCGCAACGTACACCGAATCTACGTTCCATATTGTTTTCTTTCACCTTGATTATTATTTTTCGTTTGGCAGGCGGATTCACGAAATGCGAAGGGAATCTCCCGCCAAGTTATCTGAAGCGAACTTCAGCAAATGTTGTCGACTCACGAACGCACAGCAGTGGGCAGTGCAATAAAAGGTGGAAAGCCGCAGAAATTCAATGACGATGCAAAATACGCGCATTATTAAAATGCCTCTCTTGCTGCGCGGATTTCGCTACAGAGTGCAGGTTATTTGTTCTTTCAACAGCACACCACCTGGTTGCCAGGAAATAGTTTCAAATTATTATGAGTTTATATCATATCAAAACGATGCATTGTTTCAACCTGAAAACAGGGTAATTGTTACAATATTTCATTGATTTATTACCACGAATTCAAAAGACAAAAGATTTCGAAACACTTATCGGTACTTTACACTAGAACAAATATATATATATGAAATAACGATATATATTTTTATATATAAAAAAAAAATTGGGGAAATCATATGTTTCATTGTGACGCGTTTCGTCCATCAGGACTTCTTCGGACTAAATTAGATATGTTAATACGATTACACATGCGCACGAACGAGGGGTGCTGGGGTTTTTAGAGTTTTTTTTTATTTTTTAAATTATTTTTTTCATATTTAGTCGAATTCTTTTAGTCTTACTTTTTTCTATAAATTTTGTTAGTAAGTAACCCACACTGTAATAATAGATCTACTTTGATGGAATGTAAAAGCCAGGGATCAAATTTACTCGAGAAGATCTTGTAATCAAGGCACTCTCTATACATTTCCCCCTAAAATTCTGAAAGAAATTCTAAAAAATCCCTAGCACCCCTGGTTCGTTCGAATGTGTCGTCGCACAAAGATAACACATTTAGTCCCGTGAAGTACTAAAATGCGTCATAAATAAACTTTTTCCTTTTTATTATATATATATATATATATATATATATATATATAACGTTCACTCAATTTGATATTGATCATTTTATGCGAATACATTTAAAATATTTACTTAGATTGCAAGAATTTGTGGGGTGGAGTATATAATGATTTTACTGATACGATTTCTAGCTTGGTGGAGAAAAGGTGAATTCATCACTTTTCCAAGGATATTTGCATGTAAATTAATATAGTCCACAGTCAATTTGTTTTAGACCGGTTCACAGACTCTTCGTTTGTGGTAAAGTTCAGAGTAAATTTGTTTGTGGTTCAGTCCACATTAGATTTATTTGTGATTCAGTTCAGAGTCTTTCTTGTTCAGCTCACAGTATATTTGTTCGTGCTTAAGTCCACAGTGGATTGGTTTGTGGCGCAGACCACAGTCTCTTATTTTGTGTTTAAGTTCATAGAGTTTTGTTTGTGGTTAGGTCCACAATCTCTTTGGTTGTGGTTCAGTATACAATCTTTTGCTTGTCGTTCACTTCACAGTCCCTTTGTTTGTGGTTGAGTCCACAAACACTTAGATTGTGGTACATTCCACTGTCTATTTCTTGTGGTTAAGCCCACAGTTCCTTTGTTTGTAGTCCAGTTCACTGTCTCCTTGTTTGAGGTTCGATCCACTTTCTCTCCGTGGTTTAGTCCACTATCATTTTATTTGTGGTCCAAGCCACAGTCTCTGTGTTTGTGCTGAAGTATACTGTTTCTTTTATTTTTCGTTTCGCCCACAATCTCATAATTGTGATTCAGTCCACATTTTATTTTTTCGTACTTTTCACATTTTTTTGTTTCTAGTTCATTCCACGGTGTCTTTATCTGTGGCTCAAGACAAAGACTCCTGGTTTGTCGTAGAGTTCACAATCTCTGGTTTGAGTTTTAGTTCACAGTATCTATTTATTGTAGTCCCTTTTTTGTTCAGTTCACAATCTATTTAGTTTTTGTTTAGGTGCACAATCTCTTTTTGGTTCAGACCTCAGTCGAATTGTTTGTGTTTCAGGTCACAATTTCTTTGTAGTTCAGTCCACATTCTCTTAGTTTTGAGATGCAGTTCACATTCCCTTTGTTTGTGGTTCAGTCCTCATTCGTTTGTTTGTGTTTCCGTTCACAGTTTCTTTGTTTTATGTTCAGTCTACAGTCGATTTTTTGTGGTTCAATACACAGCCTCATTGCCTGTGATTCATTTCACAATCTTTTTTGTAGTTCATTCCACAGGCACTTTCTTTGTGGTTCAGTTCATAGTTTCTTTGAATTTCAGTCCACACATTTTTTCTCGTTAAGTCAACTTTGTCTTTGTTTCTGTTTCCGTCCACATTCTCTTTGTAGTTCAGTCCCCAGTCTCTTTGTTCGTGTTTCAATCCGCAGTTTCATTTTTATGGTTCATTCCACAGTCTCAATTTTTGTTGTTCAGTCCACAGTCTCTTTTTTGCGGTTCAGTCTACAGTCTCTTTGTGGTTCATTTCACGGTGTATTTGTGGTTCAGTCCCTAGTCTCTTTGATTTTGGTTCATTTCACAGTCAATTTTCTGTGTGTAAGTCCAAAATCTCTTTGTAGTACAGTTCAGATTTTCTTTGTTTCTGGCTCAGTCTGCCTTCTCTTTGTTTGTGGTTCAGTCCAGAATCTCTTTGTAGCTCATCCAGCAGTCTCCCTTTTCGTATTTCAATCCAGTCTCAATCCTTGTGGTTCAGTGCACAGCCTCTTTGTGATTCCGTCCATGGTGCCTTTTTTGTGGTTCAGTCCACAGTCTCCTTTTTGTGATTCCGTCCACAGTCTCTTTTTTGTGGTTCAGTCCCCCTCTCTTTTTTGTGATTCCGTCCACAGTCTCTTTGTCTGTGGTTCCGTTTGCAATGTTTTTTCGTTTTTTTTTTTTGTGTGTGTGTTTGATCCCATAGTCTCTTTTTAGGTTCAGTCCGCAGTCTCTTTGTGGTCCAGTCCACTTTTTTTTCGGGTTTCAATTCACAGTCTCTTTGTTTGCGGTTCATTCCACAGTCAATTTTTGTAGGTCATTTCCCAGCCTGGTTGTTTGTGGTTCAGTCCACAGTCTCCTTTTAGTAGATCAGTCCACAGTCTCTTTGTTTGTGGTTAAGTTCACAGTATCTTTGGGACTCAGCCCCCAGTCTATTTGGAAGCAATAATTTTCAGAAAATAAATTTTAAAAAAAGTATAAAGTAAATGCAAACAGAAGAAGGAAAAAAACATTTCTGTTGAAGGAAGATTTTAAGTTATCGCAACGTCAACGTGCATTAAACTTCTTGTCCGGAAAGAAAGAAAAAATAAAATGAATTTCAAATACTGGTCTTTGAGAGTCTTTGAGAGTCGTCTCAAAGAAGAATAGCTGCTTTGCGAAAACCAGAACCCGCATATTTAATTGTTATGTTAATTGAGAAAAAAAAAAATAAACTGATAGCGTTAAATTTTATATTTTGGTGTTCGGCTACAACGTATTGATTGCACGAAGGTAAGTAGAAAAAAAAACTATCCGTATTTTCGCCATAACATATATTTCGGTTTGTCACACTAACTTTTCTCTAACTGGATGTCAATTTCGAAAAAAAAAGGATGATTTAAATTCCCCGAGGACTTTAAGCGATACAAAAAATCAAATGATTGAAGGGAACAGATCTGAAAAAAATTTTTTAGTAAGAGTTTCAAAAACGTAATATTTAAAAATAATTTAATTCGCTTTTAATAAGACCTGAAAGTTTCATTACAATAGGACAATTGTTGGATTTTTGCAAGAATTTTCAAATCAATGTGTTTTTCATGGCAAAAAAGACGTTCAAATTTCCCGTACAACTTTAAGGTCTCGCGTTGACAACAGAAAAAAAAAATCCGTCAGCTGATGAGTTAGAAGAATTAATCAAATAGTTTAAAATAAAACCTTTGGAACACTCCTGACATTTTGTTAATTCCCTCAGGGTGAGACGTTAGTAATTTGCATAAGTAATTACCTTTATGTATTTTAAGGGTAACAAAGTCGGTGGATTCAGGATATTTTTCAGAATGAGCACCATAAAAAGTTCGTCGAAATTACAGTCGTCTATGATGTTCCGCAAGCTCAGTCGATGTCACCTTATTGTGTCGGAAATCATATCTGTGGCCATTAAATCTTTTGTTGTGTCGGATTATTATTATTATTATTATTATTATTATTATTATTATTATTATTATTATTATTCCTGCTTTATTTCATGTAGAGCCGGGCCCAAACAATGGTCCTTAGACACTATAGGTGAATTTTAATTTAATTAATAGCACTTTTCTTAGTACATTGGATGTTCCTAGTAGGGTGATCTTCTGGGCAACATCTATGTCGATGCTACCTGGGACACTGTTAGTAAAAATGTCTATTCCTTTTCTCACGAGGCCCAGAGCTCCGATTACTATTGGTACAGTTTCAGTCTTCACTCCCCACATCCTGTTAATCTCAATATCCAGGTCCTTGGATTTGGACAATTTCTCGATAATTTTCATGGAGATATTTCTCTCAGATGGTACTGCTATGTCAATAAGTATACACTTTCTGAATTTCTTGTGGTTTTGATAATATCAGGTGTGTTGGCTTTTATTTTCCTATCAATTTGAATTGACATGTGGTAGAGGATAGTTACATCGTTATTTTTGGTAACTGCGTCGGGTTGGTGCTCATACCATCTCTCATTGGTTTCGATTTTGTACTTTTTGCATATCTTCCAGTGCACATATGTCGCTGTTTTGTTATGTCTGTGTGTTTATTCTTTTTTTGCCAATTCCGGACATCCCAAGATAATACGGTCGACAGTTTCATCATATTTTCAGCAGATGCTGCATTTCGGATTAGTTCCATCCTTGATTATAGGACGTCGTGAGCTGCAATGATTAAGTTTTCTCTCTCAGCTTTCAGCCCGTTGCTCCTTTGCCACTGATGCGTTTTCTGTTGGTCCGCATTATTATTATTATTATTATTATTATTATTATTATTATTATTATTATTATTATTATTTCTGATTGTATACTCATATTCTTTCTCTTGTATACTCATATCCTTTCGGGTCCTAACCAGAGACCTAAGGTCAGAAATGGCTTCATAACATCTTTACTAAATATTTTCGTACAAAATCTAAAGCTAAAATTAACCAACCTTAGAACACATATTTTATATAAATAAGCTCCTGCGTAAGATTTGAGCTGCGTAAGATGTGAGATCAATGTGTGAATCAAAGCCAAGATCATAACAACTGGATTTACTGATGTCTTCATGTATCACATTTTTGTGATTTCAGATTTAAAATCTATTTCGATAGATTATGTCTGCAGAAACTGCCATGTCAATAAGAAAGTACACTAAGCGATTAGCATTGATTGTTTTCTCTGTGTGTAAAGTCATATAAAATTATTACAGGTCCTATATGTAAGTAGGTGTGGATGGTGTTCATGCCAATTATTATTTTTTCTTTTGTTGTCAGTAATATACATAGTTACTTCCGGGTCCCAACCAGAGACATAAGATCAGAAATAGCTTCATGACATGTAAAAAACAAAAACAAAGATGACACAAATTTTATACAAATAAAGTTCTTCGCAATGCTTGAGCTGTACTTGTTAGGACAATATTTTTCATTTCTTTAGGGCATGTTGTAAACTTTAATGACTCTACTGGAATCTTTTCCAACCAATCTGAGGGCTCCAACTACAACAGGGATTGTTGATTTCATTATTATTATTATTATTATTAGAATAATTATTATTTTGTCATTAACAAACACAATGGTTGACGTAATTTTTCAAAAACTTAGAGAAAAACGTAATATAAGAAAAGAAAGCCAAAACAGCATTTAACAAGGTTCGACAAAATGTCTGTTTTTTTCAATGTTTAAAAAATGCTTACAATTATAAAAAAGTATTTGTACAAAAATTGCTTGTATTGAGGACAAAAAACGGTTGTACTGGTAATCAACGCAAATAAACGAATGAAACGCAGCCATCGTGAATAGAATGCAAGTAAAACTTTAGTAACATGATGGGGTCGTGCTAATCTTAAAATTTTCTAAACAAACTAAGATCACACACATTTTATATAGATAAAGGTCTTCGTAAATTGTGAGCTATACTTGTGCGTAGAATTTTGTTTTTTTATTTCTTTAAGGTATGGAGTACCAGGAATCCGTTCAATTAGTCTATCTGAACAAATCCTAGTGCTCGAACTTCAACTGGAATTATAGATGTCCTCATGTGTCACATTTTCACTTCAAGATCCTTGTATTTTGATAGTTGTTTTGAAGATCTGCAAAGATACATTACAATCTACATGGATTGCTATGTCAATAAGAAAAAGCATATTCCGTTTTTTTGCCTTTGATCACGATATCTGGACGATTGTTTGTGTTTATTGTAATGTCCCATAAAATTGTTACAGGTCCTATCTATCTATCTATCTATCTATCTATCTATCTATCTATCTATCTATCTATCTATCTATTATTATTATTATTATTATTATTATTATTATATTTCATGGTGTATGCTCATTTCATCCCGAGTCCTGACCAGAGACCTAAGGTCAGAAATGCCATCATGACATTTTCTGCTAAGCAATTTTGAAACAAATAATTACATAGATAAAGCCCTTCGTAAGATGTGGGCTGTACTCGCGAGAACAATTTTTTGTATTTCTTTTAGACTTGGGCTACCAGGAATCCCTTAATTAAGTCTATTGCAATTTCTTTCCAATTAATCCGAGGGCTCTAACTACAACTGTGCCATATTTTTGAGATTTCGATTTCATGGTCCTTGTATTTTTGAAGATCTTCAAAGAAACATTGCAGTCTGCAGGGTCTGCCATATCAATAAGGAGAGAGTTTTTTGTCTGCAGTTTCTAATAACAATGTCTGGGCAGTTAGTTCTGATTGTTCTGTCAGTGTGTATTGTGAAGTCCCATAAAATTGTAACAGTTCCTATCTCCGTAACTGGGTCTGGGTGGTGTTCATACGAATTTCTTTCAGTTTCTTTTCCATAGAAGTTACAGATTTTCCAGTGCAGATATTGGCTCAATCTGTCATGCCGGGTTTTATATTCAGTGTATGCTAATACCGTGCTGCCTGATAAAAGATGATCAAATGTTTCTGCATATTTATCATAGAATCTGCATTTTGGGAAAACACAATATTTTAGTATGTGTGCATTTTGGGCTAACACAATATTTTAGTATGTGTGCATTTTGGGCGAATACAATATTTTAGTATGTGTGCATTTTGGGCTAATTTCTAGTTAACAAGCATTGGTCCTGTGCAGCAAGGATAAAACCTTCAGTTTCAGCTTTTAACCTTGCACTACGTAGCCACTGATGGGTATGTGGAGATGTTCTCGAAAAAGTAAACAGAAACAAATGTCTCATTAAATAATTTACCATTTCTAACTGTATTTCTTTTATAGTAAGGAATTTGAATTTTTTGTGGACTGTATTAGTCGCAATCATGTGATTCTTGCAGTAAAATAAAGAACCTTGTTTAAATAATATAACATTAACTTTGTGTTTTCTTCTTCAAAACTCCAGAAAAAGGCAGCCTTTGAGACGGAACGCTCCGAGGTCGAGACAATTTATTATAGAACATTTGATATAATGACCCTCCTCTGAGACACTGCATAGTTTTCTTGTCTGATCTCTCTAAAAGATTGCCGAACCCGGATTTATTTGAACAGTTGCTTGGTTCTCTGGAAGTTAAGATTTCACGGGTAATGTTAGTTGATTTACATTTATTTATGCTACACGAACTTTTGTGTTCCACGAGTTGTATGGCATTTACAGCTTCTTTAGAAAGGTTTAAATCGACAGTTTCCGAGGGAAATGTTTTCTAGTATATTTTCTTCTCTGACATGGAAGTTACCCGTCAAGGTCGCGTTGAAATAAATTTTCTAGCTACTTTTGCATGTTTTCTATCGTAATTTTAATCAATCAAAAATGCAGTAATTTAAAAAAAAAAGTGTTAATTATTTTTTCAAATGAAAACCTGTTTTAAATTATGTGAGAGTAATGCTGTTAACGTCGAAATCGATGGAGCCACAAATTCAAAATGGCACGTAGCTTCTGTTGTAACCTAGAAAAGGTTACTGAATGAGGAATAACCAAAAGTGGAGGTTGGAAATGAAATGGTAATCTTTATAACATCAACAAAATACAATACTCGCCAGCGGCGTGAAATAGGTAAACCACTATGCAGAACCTTTCAATGATTTCTGCCCGGCAGAAAACCCTGCAAGACAATTTTGTGATATGATATTATTTAAAAATAAAAGATACTTACATTGGTCTTGGTTTCATAAATAATATGTTGCCTATTTTCCTCCATTTCCAATGCTGGGATTATGAATAAAAATATACCTGTATTTACATTTTTTTTTAGAAAAAGCATGATTACAAATGTTTCAATAACGAAATCCATGATTTCAAGGAAATTAATGCTAAACGCGGCTAATGCCACCTACAGACAAAAGTATAAAGAAGCCAAAAACTTCATATAGTATAGTTCTTAGCATATGTATCACTGGCGTGGAAGAGCAACAGGTCTTCTCTAAATAACATCAAAAGGTATTTAATGTTATCGATCCTGACCTGGCATATAGATTCCAGCTATTTTCCAACTAGCGTAACTTGTCTTCCTTTCATCTTTTCTATAAATATTTAGCAATTGTTTTAATGAACTTTCCACCTTAAAAACCGAATATATTTAAGAGTATTACTAGTTTGGCAACTAGTTATCATCAATTTACTGTTTAAATTTTTAAAATTAATTCACCCTTAGCAAGGCAGTAATACCATTAAGACGCAAGGGAGTGAAACAGAATGCGAAGATTTTTATTTTTAAAGAGAAAATAATGGATAATGCTCTGCTCCTGATCAAAATATCGAGGTCCTCGGTGAAGCGAACGATAGACGAACCTATCTACTGCTATTGAAGGAAAAAATAAATAGTAAACAAAATTTCAGAGTGTAGGCGAAGACGTTAGAAATAGAGTTGAGTTAAATTTAAGAAGGAACCGGAAATCCAGTGCTGAAAAGGAAATAAGGAATAAACGTATACTCCTGTTCAAAAGCCCGGATAGGAGTGTGAACCAGACGAAATAACTAGATGTAAACGTAATTTCTATTCTAATAGGATCTTTTCTCATACGTCCCTCCTGTGGAATCCTTATCATGTTTCTTGCTTCCGTGTCACCTAAAATCTTCGAAAAATTAACTACAACGTCAATCGCCATTTTATTTTTCTTTCTCCTGAATAAAGTGTCCCAGGAACTTAATCTGCCACTTCTTGATGTTAATCATGACCTTCCTCATTGTCTGCATCCGCTTCAAGACCTCATCGTTGCTCACACGCTAGGTCCACGATATCCTCAGCATCCTTCTGTAGAACCACATCTCCGTCGCCTGGAGTCTCGTCTACATCCTTGAGGAAATCGTCCAACATTCGTTGCCGTAAAGACGGACAGATGTCACGTAACAGCTCAGTATTCTTTTCTTTGTTAGCAAAGAAATCCTCCTGTCTCGCAATACTCTGCCCAGCTTTTGGAATGCGTCCTTGGTCATCCCAATACGTCTACGGATCTCGGTGTCGCACTTACCGTCCTCTGTCAAGACTCTTCCCAGATATTAGCACAAGTGACGGCAGTCGTGACCATCAGCTATGGATCGGTACAAGCCAGGGTACCTGATGAGCTCGGATCACCATAGAGTTTGTGTGTTGGGTGTCGAAACATGCAAGGAGTGCAACGTTAGTTCGTGAGAAGCTAAAACGCTTCTTTTTGGAATAGAAGTGTGTTGAACGATACTAGAAGATCATTGCCGTGCAAGGGGACTACGTCGTAAAAGGACATTTTTTTTTGCTTTATATCAGTGGAAATAAATCTGTTGTATGGAAATTGCCTTTACTTTTCGATTTACCCTCGTATACAGCATAAGTATAGTATTTATTTCACTGTAATTTGTGAAATAGATTTTATGTTTAAAAAACAAACAAACAGTGATGGAGGAGCTATGTAGAAGAATAGTCCCCTAATGAGAATACAAAAACACTTTCAGAAAAAAAAAAAATGAATTCTCGATATGACGGTATTTGGGAAAACGTAACGAGATATGACATTTCCCGCAATAACTGCTGCTGCTGTTTTCAAGTGCGCGGGAAATAATCAGCTTACAAGAAGGAAAAGAAAAGGTAAAAAAATAAACGTCGAGAAAGAAGAGGGAAACGAAGTGGAGAAAGATGTGAACGAAAGAAAGGGAGAAAGAAAGGGGGACAGGTGTGAACGAGAGAAAAGGAGTAAGAAGGGGGAGAAAGATGTGAATGAAAGGAAGAGAGAGAGAGAGATGTAAACAAAAGAAAAGGAGAATGATATGAAAGAAAGAAAGAGCGAATGATGTGAACGAAAGAAATGGAGAAAGAAGGAAGACAGATATGAACGAGAGAAAATGGGGACGGAGGGGAGAGTGATGTGATGAAAGGAGGGGAGAAATATGTAAACGAAAGGAGAGGGAAAAGATGTGAACGAAAGAAGGGGAGAAATAAACGGGAGAAAGTTGCGAACGAAAAAAAAGGAAAGAAAGATGTGAAGTAAAGAAAAGGAGAGAAATGTGGACGAGAGAAAAGGAGAAAGAATGGGAGACAGATGTAAGCGAGAGAATGGGAGAAAGAAACGAAAACAAATGTGAACGAGAAAAAGAGAGGAAGAAGGGGAGAAAGATGTTAATGAAAGTAAGGGAGAAATATGTAAAGGAAAGAAGGGGAGAAAGATGCAAACGAAAAAAGTGGAGAATGAACGAAAGAATGGGAGAAAGAAGGAGAGATAGGGGCGAACGAAACAAAGGGAGACATATGTCAACGAGAGAAAGAGAGGACGAAGGGGAGAAAGATGTGAATAAAAGGAAGGGAGAAATATATAAACGAAAAGGGAGGAAAAAGATGTGAACGGAAGAAGAGATGTGAAAGATGTGAAAGAGAGAAGGAAGAAAGATGTGAAGGAAAGAAGAGGAGAAAGATGTCCACAAAAAAGGGAGAATGAAAGAAGGGGGGAATAATGTGAAAGAAAGAAAGAAAGAAAGAAAGAAAGAAAGAAAGAAAGAAAGAAAGAAGAGTAGAAAGATGCCAACAAAAAAGAGGAAAATGAAAGAAAAGGAGACAGATGTGAACGAGAGAAAGGGAGGAAAAGGGGAGAATGAAAGGATGGGAGAAAGATATAACCGAAAGAAGAGGAGAAAGGTTTAAACAAAAGAAGGGGCGAAAGATGTGATCGAAAGAAAGAGAGAGAGGGGAGAAATATGAGAATGAAAGATGGAGAGAAAGATGTGAAATAAAGAATAAGAGAAAGATGCCAACGATAAAAGGGGAAATGATATGAAAGAAAGAAGAGGCTAATGATGTGAACGAAAGAAAAAGGGAGACGGAAGGGGAGAAAGATGCGAACGAAAGAAAAGGAGACAGATGTGAACGAGAGAAAAGGAAGAAGAAATGGAGAAATATGTGAATGAAAGGAACGTAGAAATACGTGAAGAAGTTATAACAACGAGACATTAGATGTCTTAAACGCTTCCTGCACCTCCGAGATAATGCCTGTATCACACGGTTTAATAATATGTCAGTGTGCATCCACACGAGTAAACCAGCCATTCTGGGAGATGAGGGATTTTATCGAGTCATCATTTCTAGAATGGTTACCAACCAAAGCTATAAAACATAGTATGTCCTGATATTTAACCCGTAGCTAGAGGGTGAAATAAAAGAAGGGTAAAAGGGTGTTTACTCGTAAGTGACTGTAACGAACTCAGCTAAAATTTGAACTGAAAGAATTTTCAGCAAACGCCTAAAAATTCCAGATTTTATTATTTTCCCCTTTGATAATGCATCTTGTCACAGGATAAAGGATCTTAAAGACTTCCGGGAAATAGACATAAAATTAACATTTTTTGTATTGATTACATACTAACAGACTGTTTCACATATTGCGATTTCCACAATGAGCGTTGGTTTAACTTGGACGCCCCCTACTTCTCTTTTTCTTGTTTTTCAAAAGGAATGAGATCCAATAATAAAACAGAAAAAAGTATTAGAATGATAAGTAATATAAAACAAACAGATATAGAAAACAAGAAGAAGAAATATAAATTTATGTATGAACGAGAAAACGGAGACTTCAAGAACGAGAATTAATTAATAAAAAAAAACCATTAAATTCTTTCGAATTTTTTTGAAAAAAACGTATAAACGCACTGTATATAAAAAATATACGTAACTAATAAATATGTGACTTATGTATGGTGGCACTGATCTGTGGATAATTAGTTGGAACTGACAGTCACTATGCCGTGTAGACTTCTATATCCACAGTTTATATATCTACAAACATTTTATCACTGACACAGAACTATCTTCCTGATAGATACTACAAAGTTTAAACAATATACAGTGTCTTGCAGGATCCTTAACCCCCAACTAAACGTTTCCACATTTTATGTTTTGTCACCAAATTAAATGTTTTTTTTTATTAGAATATTATATAATGGATCAAGCCATAGTTTTACATCATTTTAAAATGGAGGACGGGGTATTACGATATTTATTTTGTATTTATTTACAAATAAAAACCTACAAAATGTTGAGTGCATATGTTTTAGGTCCTTTAGATTGAAAACCTCAAGTAAATTCCAGTGCAACCAATTGCCTTCAGACGTCATATAATTATTAGGTTGGTGCAAAAATAATGACGTAATAATGACGTTTTTCGACGTATTTTTAACGTCAAAAAACGACATTATTACGTCATTATTTTTGCACCAACCTAATAATAAGCCGAGTCCGTCTGATTAGGTCGATTTGTTTTGAGTAAAGGAAAGAATGGAGGAAAAAAAAGATGACCCTTGATTCGGCACTCTTAAGTTGAGTAGACCTGTTCTGTAAAGGTTGCAGAGGACATTATTGAACCATCAGCATCATAAAAGCCGGGGAGCTCTTCCAGATGTGGAGAAGTCTGAATAAAGGTTAGGTTATACAAATTATTCCACGTTTTTTAACATCTCAGGCGGAACTGTTAAATATATCACCCAAAAATGGAAAGAGTCTGACAATACCACAAAGTAACTAAAACAAGGGCTTCCACCTCAACTGACAGACGGGGCAAAGAAAACATTAATCAAGCAAACAAGAAACCCTTGGTAACTAGCAAAGACCTGGAAATCTCCACAGCCCAGTTGGGAGGATCAGTTAGTCAAAAATCTAGCCATTATAGAAGAGTGGCAAGAAAAACAATCATTGTCGAAAGAAAGCCATAAAAATCCCGTCTGCTAAAAACTATGACAGATATTCAGAAAACACGCGGAGGAAAGCGCTCTGGTCAGATGAAAAATAAATTTAAATTCTTGTCCTTAATGCAAAACGTTACTTGTGGTGAAAGCCTAACATTGCATAACACCCTGAGGATACATTACGCATCGTGAATCTTAGTGATGACAACATCAAGCAATCGGGATGCTTTTCTTCAGGGGCAGGGACAAAGAAGCTAGTCAGAGTTGATGGGAAGATGAATGGAGCCATTTATCTACGAAAAGATATTACAGTCTGAAAAAGAATTAAGATTGGGGTGGATGTTCACGTTCCATCAGGACAACAATCTTAAAAAATATTGCCAGATCGACAAAGGAATAGTTTAGATCAAAGCATATTAATGCGTTAGAATGACCGAGTCAAAAATAAAGCATAAATCTAATTTTGAATCTGTGACAAGACGTAAAAAATTGGTTCTCACAAACGGCCTCCTTCCAAATGGACTAGGCTTGAGATATTTTGCAAATAAAGAATGGATAAGCATTTCAGTCTAACATTTCAAAGCTGGTATAGAGTCATACGCCAAAAGAACTTCAGCTATAATTGCAACATAATTTCATTCTACAAAGTATTGACTTCGTGGTGTTGGATCATTACTTATACATCCAAGAGATGACTATTTTGTTGACCTAATAATTGTGTGCATGACAATAAAATGCATTTGCACCTTCAAATCATTGTGGATTTTGAGTTGATCAAATGGCAAAAAGAACATTAATTCAATCTGAAATGAACTTGGTAAAACAGCACAGTCTGGAAAAGTTCAAGCGGGTGAAATTTTATGCAAGGCAAAATATATATGGGGCAATTGATATTTATTTATTATTTCACTGTCTATCTCTCTCTCTCTCTCTCTCTATCTCTCTCTCTCTCACACACACACACACACACACACATATATATATATATATATGTTATGAAATGGATTCCGGGAATTATTTAATAAGTGTTTTGCTTATACGTTATTTTAATAGATACAATTTATTTAATTAGAAGATTTGTTTCAAATAAACAGTATCAATTATATTTACCGACCTGAATGTTCGAGAAATTTCGTAGAAAATATATTCTCCAACAGGAATCAAACCTGTTTTCTAATCGGAACCGTTAATTGATCTGACGTGCTATACCACTCAGCTATAGGGAAGCGTCTTAATCAATTTCATAGTATGTTGTCAATGTTTACATTAAGGTACGTTTCGCCAGTAGATATGATCGTTCGGGAAATATCGCCGAAGGTTTGTTGTTTATAAACAGTAATTTGGACTTTGCTAACCCGACGCGGTTTATATATGCTTGGATGACTACCATCACGGGAATTATGACTATGTGCGCTATATTGAGTCTAGTTAGTTTCTTCTTCTTCACAAAGGCACGCTGGCCCAGTGATATGACACTTGCGTTGTGTCGTAACGGGGTGGGGGGTCGATTCTCGGTAGCGAATGCGGACTGCTGACTTCCAAAAAGGACGAAACGGCCGCCCAGTGCTTTCTGCATTCTGTTGAGGTTCCTTATTCTTGACTAAATTAATTATTATGGGAAATTAATTAAATCTCCAATCTTTCTCTCTTCCACTCTCTCTCTTTCTCTCTCTCCCTCTCTCTCTCTCTCTCTCTCTCTATATATATATATATATATATATATATATATATATATATATATTGTTAGTATAAAATCTATATTATACATAATGCGATGGATAAATTGTCGTCTCATTTACGTAAAAGTGAAAATGACACTATCATGTGATTTTATCTGATTTATTTAGACAAAATATCTTGAAATACTACAGAGTAAATTTATTCAATAAAATCACTATTGTCTTCAACCACAGCCTCCATACGTCTTCGGAATCTCCTGCATCTCTTCTGGATGATCTCTTTGTTTAAGTTGGGGAATGCTACCATAATCCTTGCCTTCATTTCCCCTTTGGTTTGCTTGTCTCTTGCTTAACTGCACCCCAAACATAATAATCTAAGGGTTGCAGTCGGGGTAGTTATGTGGCCAGATGTAAGCTGTGATGCGGTTGTAGAAATTCTTTGATTGCTATGACTGGGTTCTCCTGCTTGTGTGGCATGTGGCAGACTCATGTTCCTAGACATAGTGTCGTCTAGCAGCCACCCTCTTGACCAAGGGCAACACTACCTCCTAAAGGTACTTGATGTATGCCTTCGTATTGAATTTGTGGTAAGATGAATGTAGGCATAGTGTCGCCTTAATTAGCAATCATTCCAAACACATTCGTAATCAGCATTGAACTCATTCAACCCTTTTCGAATCCTCTGCACTGTCTTCAGATTAACATCCAACGCCACTGAAATATTCGTATTGGAACTTCCAGCCCAAATGCTAAGCAGTACAACATGACATTTCCAAATTTCTGGCGGAGTGAATTGTGTCAGTGTTCTCTTTTTCTCTCGGACGGTGCCCAACTGACCCTACCATACTGTACATTAGACATAATAAAAAACAAACCAGTCTTAGGCGCGAAATTAAAAATATGAAATGGTGAAAATTTACCCATCGCACCTGTATGCTTTAGAAAATAAAAATATATAAAAACAAACTTAACCAATTGATATCAGAAAGTCTAAATAACTTACTATGATATTGAAAATTTTAATTAATATACATATGCAATCTATGTTTAGTTTGAATTCTCTCTCATTTCGTTCTCTTTATATATATATATGATTTATTATGTTTTTCATCTATATATAATGTTTATTATGATAAAAATATAGTTTCAATAGTTTTAAGTTATCCTATATTTATGGATTAAAAAGCTCAATATCAGGAATAGAACGTATGTAAGTATAAATGTGGACAGATATATTTTAATTATATATATAACTATATTTATTTATAGATTTTATTATAAATATTATATGTATGTGTGTTTGCATTTCAGAAAAAAATACACTTACTGACCAAAAGGACTCAATAAAATTCAATCACTTAAACCTGCTAAACGTCATTTCAAATGACAAAACATAACAAAAAAGAAAATAGTAATTTAAAATATACGTCAAATAGGTCGCCTGTATATCGAACGACACAATGGTCTGTTGATCGTGGACACTTGAAATCGAGACTGAAGGATTGTACTAATACTGCTTACCTTTATTTTTTATACTACTCATTTCGAAAAATCTCACAACATACCAAGTTACCTCCCCTTAAACGGTCTTCCGTAGCCATGCCATGACGCAGCACTCCTCACTCCACATATAAGAAATTTAATTTTCAGTTGATCACAACAATTTTGATTTTTCACAACAATGAACACTACTTATCTTGTAATTAACAATAACCTGATGATGACAATGTGCTATGTCGAAAGTACTTGGGAATAAATACAATATGTGTCAACACGGCGTTTTCATCTCGTCGTTCAATAATCGCGCCAAAAAGCTTATTCGTGAATATGAAAGGATCTTATCGAGAATAAATAGGCAGAACATCTCTAAATTATTCAACAAAAGATGTCTCATTGAAAACATGCAGCCGAAATATACACATTTTAAATATATATATATATATATCTATATATATGTGTGTGTGTGTGTGTGTGTGTGTGCATCGTAATCTCTAAGGAGTATAAGACGAAGTAAAATCAAATCCAGAGGAAAAAGCTTATTATGAATTAAAAATGGAAAAACCAAAAATATTGCGTACGATGCTCGATATCTGCACATGGCTTTATTCAGGCAATTAATAATAAGCTAGTTTGACATGGCTCAGTAGATTATGTGTAAATCTCGAAAAAGGCTAGTATTTAAAGTGACTTCATTTTCTCAACACGTCAAAACCTACTTTATCTTCTCGAACTTATAACATTATGAAATATTTATTTCTATTTGTTGCAATACAGCATTAGATAGATATCTCTCATGTAAACAAATAAATCCTGTTTCACTCGACTTTGTCTATTTTGAGTCCTGAAAAACTGGGGTCGATTTCTAAACTAAATCATAAGACGCAACAGACATTTGGACACTATTTTGAATAATATAATGCGCGCCTTATACACACATGATTTTCTCTGCCGAAGGCTTAGGGGTAGAAACTCCGACTGATACCAAATCGATCGGGTTTCGATTCTGGCTTGAGGCATTCGGTTGTCTCGTCACACTGATGAGCTGTGATAGTGCGAAACAAGTCTACAAGTGAATTATATATATATATATATATATATATATATATATATATATATATATATATATATATATATATATATACTGAGCGGTGCAAAAAAAAGATAATACAATTTGTATATATGAATGATATATATATATATATATATATATATATATATATATATATATATATATATATATATATATATATATATATATATTTATTTTTTATTTTATTACCTATACTCAGGCGGTGTGAAAAAAAAAACAGATAATAAAATTTGTAAATAAAAATATTAGACAAAGTGATATCAATAAAAAAATCAAGAAAAAAAAGAAAAGACTAAAAACATCCGTGTCGCTTGAAAATAATCAACTAGCATCGCAATGTCTAGCCAAAAGAAAAACAGTGACATATATATATATATATATATATATATATATATATATATTAGTTCTAATATTTATTATAAAATAAGTATGTTATAAAGTCACTACAAAAATAGCCATTTTGTTTCAACACTACTGGTGTCATGTCAAGACACGAGAAGTGTTGAAATGCAATGCCTATTTTTGTAGTGATTTTATAACAAACTTATGTTATAATTTTTAGCTAAATATTATTCGCTATATTTTGTATTCAGTACTTTTTTAAAAAATAGTTTTTGGTTACTGGAAGTTTATTCCATCTATACCAACCTTGAATTCACATATATACATTAGTTCTTAAAATGACGCAATTATTATTATATATGCTATTTGGACCAGAACCTTCCTCTTATATTTTTATTTTCATATCATTTCTCACCTTAGATTTCAGACTTGTTAACCTCCCTGAAATTTCGAACTAATTCATTTATCCAGTCCACAGCAATTAACACAATTATCAGTAGAATGTTAATTTTTCATCAGTGACTGTCCGGGTTGTGTTATAACGGCGCATGCGTTGAATAAAGGAACTGTCAATAAGGAAAATAATATTAAAAGTATTCGTTTTGTAGAAACAAGCTTTTTTCATTTTTAGGTTACGGATTTTCTGATGTAAACATATATAAATAAATATTAAGGAAATGGCATAAATCAGTAGAAAAATTCAATATATAGAAAAATTCCCAAAATTCTACAAAAAAGGAAAATACCTCTCTTCATCAAAACAGCCGTTTGCGAAACACAAAGTAACTTTTCGTATTTTTTCTCCTTATTTGTCAGATTTTGTCAGACACGAAGCAGTTTTACACAGCCCGCCGACCTACAAACAGCAACAATCCTAAAAAAATACGTGGCCTTATTGTGCTTCATTTGAGAAGCTTTCGTGAAGCACTTTTATTTACACTTTGTCTTACTTTCTTCATCTTTTATTCAGCATTTATATTCCGTGTCAGATAATTTTTTCTTGGTTTCTTGAGTCTGTTCTTGTTTTCTATTTAGCTTTACTGTCTTTGATTTTCTCTTGTGTGTTCTACCGTTTCTAATTTAAATGCAAATACTTTTTTCCTTTTTCTGAAATAAAAGCGGAAAGACAGACAATTTCTTTTTACTCTTCTATATTGATTCTCCTTTTCTTCGTTCTTTACGTGTGGCTTTTTTCACTATCTTATATATTATTTCCTTTGTTTTCAGTTGATCACTTTACACATGTTCGCTTTAATATTAACTTTCACTTTCACTTTCAATTTCTCTGTTCTTCATGAGGCTTTTAATTCTGCTTCACATTTGTGTATTTATTAGTTTTTAAACTTCTTTAAGTTTCCTTCTATTTTCTTCTTTAAATTCTGCTTTTTTCGATTTTATTTGTCGATTTTGGTTATTTTTCTTATATTCTTTCTTATTTGCTTTCTACGAAATATAATTTATTTAATTTTACTCAATCTTTTCTACCTCTTAGATCCTTTCATTCTAACTTTCTCATCCACTGATATTTACTTTCTGTCATTTTGCATTTACGTGAATATCCACTGTATATATTTTATACAATTTTTTGTTTTGTTTCAAAATCTTTCTTCTTTTTTAATTTTGACCCTCATCATATACAAAGAATTTTGCCTTTTTTTTCGTTTACCCAATTCGAGCTTTTAATAAAATTTTTCCATTTTGGAGTTTTTTTTAAACAGGATGTTGTATTACTCGGACTTCAAGCAGACATTTATTTTTATCTCTACACCACATTTAACTAATCCCAATCGCGCATTTGTTTTGTTACAAAGATTATCTAACAGTGTTTTCTTTATGCACTATAACGAATGTTATTATGCAAATCAATGTCTTCGCTATATTAACAAACTGATGGTAGTAGAATATATAGCATTACAAATAAATAAGTTTCATTAACTTTTTACAAAACAATTAAAACAGCTAAGCTTATCATCAACAACAGCACATGCGCAAGAATAAAATTACAGACTACCAATATAATTTATGAATTCACGTATCTCTTAAGGAACTACGTTCCTGATAAATACAAATTCATGAATAATTATACTGGACATACCATTACATGCCTTTCAAGATGACTCACATCTGAGACACCTCTGTGACCATTGCCCAATTAGGATTAATGTAAACACACGCGGAAATTTACCAAATTTCATCCCCAAAATACTTGTAGAAAACAACAAGAACAATAGACTCATCCACCGGTAAAATTCAGATTAAAAATAATGGAAGCACTAATAATAATGAAGAAAAAGCAAACACGCAATAAGATCAAATAGTATCACAGCCACAATGTGCTTATTGTATTTGGAAAAGAAAAAGAAAATATTCCCATCACTATGTAAACATATTCAAATCTACACATGTAGTTAAAAATTGATAATGGTTCGGATATATAGAACACTGGCAAAATTTTTACACACGTTACGTCTAGTAAAGAAAGCACGTATACGAACACAAGAAAAATTAAATAAAAATCTTAAACCCAGTAATATGTCAGCCATATTTAATTAAACTTATATAAAAAGGAACTCCAGCTGTGATATATAAGTATTACATTATGCAGGCACATGCACACATACGCACACAAGTATATATATATATATATATATATATATATATATATATATATATATATAATAATTAATCTTATGTGAGAAACATGATGAATGTCAGAGATGAATTTTTATAGATATAAAATATATATACGACACTGCATGGTGATTCACACTTACAGAAACAAAAGAAATATCTTTATGTAATTGGAAGTTTCAATTTGAGAGATACAGAATTCATTTACTAGTGCTTGTAGTGTTGCTTATATATATATATATATATATATATATATATATTTATTATTATTATTATTATTATTATTATTAAACGTTTTTTTTTAGTGGATAGCCATATCTGAGTAAATGCTACATGGTGTATGATTCTACTGGTTTGAATATGGAATATTAGTAAAAAAAATGAGAACTCGTTACAGGATGATAAATAAATATACTGTTTAATAAATAAACTGAGTGTCTACTCAAATATGGATATCCACTAAAGTCACGTTTAAGTAATGAAATCTGTCGAACACACCTTTAGAAACATATCTATCTATGTAGCTATCCATGTATCTATCTATCTATGAATATATAGATGTTATTAATTGTTATTAAAAAAAAAAAGTCCAAAAATTTAATAAATTTATATATATATATATATATATATATATATATATATATTTATCCTCCTTAGGTTTACCCATACGGATTACCTAGTTTTTCATAAACTATATATATATATATATATATATATGTGTGTGTGTGTGTGTGTGTGTGTGTGTGTGTGTGTGTTGTGTTTGTGTATGTATGTTTATTTATTAATCCAGCAGATTTTATTACTTAAACCTTTATATATATATATATATATATATATATATATATATATAAAAGAGAGAGAGAGAGAGAGAGAGAGAGACGCGTGAGAGGTTGAATGAAACTGCAGTGTCATTTCTTGTCTCAAGTAATTTTCACGCAACCGGCGTAAAACTGCCAATCTTCATAATTCGTAAGTCCTTTCTGTCTGTCTGTCTGTCTGTCTTTCTTTATATCTCCCTCTCTCCCGCCCTTTATCTGTCTGTCTCTATGTGCGTATGTTTTTGTTTTTTTGTGTGTGTGTGTGTGTGTGTAATTGTTGGTTATAGATATTATTTATATTTCTACATTAAACACACACACACATATATATATATATATATATATGTGTGTGTGTCTGTGTTTATGTGTATATATTTATATTATATGAATATATACATATATATATATGTGTCTGTGTGTGTTTTTGTGCGTGTATGCTTACATTTATATTTATATATACACGTCTTTTCTATGATGACTAATCTCTTTTTTCTGTTTCCTTTCTGAGCTTACCCTATATTTCGTTTTACATCTGTCTATTTAAAATTAATTCATTTTTAATCCTCTTTGCGATGCATTTGCATCCAAAAAATCCGTACACATTTCTACATCAATAAGTCAATATCCCAACGATCTCATGACACAGCATTTATTTTGTATGAGAAATATTTATTTTTCAACATAATATCTTTCTCCGTCAGAGTACCATACCCAGATATTCTGTAGTTAACCATATACAAGTTATATTTTATCGGGAAAAAATAGATTAACATTTCGACATATATGTAAATGTTGTGTCCGATAAAAAAAAAGTATCGTGGCTATTGCTATGGTAACGGATCTAAATTACGTAGAAGGAAGCCGCTTCCACAAACCAACCTTGGCATCTGTCACACATATGCAATAAGTTATAACGTTGTCCCACACTTCCATTGTGTTTGGAAGGAAAGTGTGTAGAGTGTGGACGCCTCACCACACCACAGAGATTTGATCTGTGACCTTGGCTTGTGCAGCAGATTTTGGTTAAACACAATATTCCCCACTTCGGACAATCAGCATATTCCCCAGATGAAGCCCCTTAGGACATTGTCCTCTTCAAAATTGAAATCTGTCTTGAAAGGAACAAGATTTCAAGAAGTCAAGGAAATCCAATTGAATGTGACAAGGCAGCCGCTCGCTATCACAAAAAAAGAGGTAGAGAATGCTTGCATCAATGGACACGGTGCTATATAATGTGTGTAGCTTCTGAAAGGGGATTGCGTCGAAGGAGATTAAATGCCGAATTAATATGTGTTGTAGTTTTCTTTCTATAATACCAGTTCCGATACCTTTTGATTATACCTCATACACTACCATAATTCGTTCAAGAATTCGATCTTATCTACTTCTCAATAGAAAGAAAAATATAATCTTGTCTTTACGATTAAAGATGGCGTTTTTTTTTGTTTTTTTGTTGTTTTTTTTTTCACTTATCGAAGTTCACTGGGCATCTAAACACGTCAGATGTTTTCGTCGTAACAATTTTCTGTTTCTTGATATCCGGGCCATTAGATTAAGCCTTTGATGGGAGGCTTTATCCAAACTATATCCTTGAAAGCCATAGGAAAATAGATGCGGAGTAGTTTTTATATAGGATTTTCTTTTTTTTATGTTAAGCCTTCTTTACTGGCAACGCGTCAAAGAATCTTTTAACACGGTAATGTTTTTACAGCGTTAATAAAATTTTTATTTGTGCGCTGGTAAAGCCTAACCTTATCGAGTAAGGCTTCTAATGTACAACAAGGATGAGCCAGTGTGAAACGAAAATCACTGCTCGTGCAAAGAGTTGTGCATTTATTTATTGTAACAAGACTGAGCTTAATCAATTCTATGATAGAATAGGGTTTTGCAAACGCGTATAGTAGGCTATTCTCCGACTAACTGAGTTCCATCTTAATTAATTCAACTCGTATATTTTGCGTTGTTTCAAAACAGTATGACGTGCTATATAATTGTCATTAAAGGAACGAATCGACCTCTCACCATGCAATATTGATTTCTATATCAGTACACTTTATATATCTTCAAACCAAGCAATGGTAATCCCACCTCTCCATAAATATAGCAAATTTGAAACAATATATATGCGAGCGTGTACACACATATATGAGAAAATTCGATAATAAACACTGTGTAATACACTATAGATAGGTAAATTATTTACAAATCGGAAAAGAGTACGTAAACTGTTTCGCAGACGACTTTACGTTTGTAAAACTGTATATATAATATAACTATAAATTGATATTCATATATATATATATATATATATATATATATATATATATATATATATATATATATATATATATATATATATATGTATATATATATATATATATATGTATATATATATATATATATATATATATATATATATATTCATATATTTATATATATAATATATGTATATATGTTCATATACATATATATATATATATATATTTATCTTCACACACAAAATATATATGTTCAAGGACGAAACAAGTTATACAAATATTTTATATTGTGTCATTTAATTATTATTATATATATATATATATATATATATATATATATATATATATATATATATATATATATAATGATAGGTAGATAGATAGATAAATAGATAGATTGATAGATGTATATCTGTGTCTTTGTGTGTGTGTGTGTGTGTGAGTGGGTGTGTGTGCAGAGTGTGCAGTTGTGAGTGTAAGTTATATATATATATATATATATATATATATATATATATATATATATATATGAGAATGAGAAAAGGAGAGATGCGTGTGCAAGGTATATATATATATACACACACAAATATATATATATATATATATATATATATATATATATATATATATATATATATATATATAAAATAAAAGATCAAATACGAAACGCATATCAACCTAATCTGTTTCACTTTTATTAAAGCTTCATCATAGATTAAAAGTAAACAATACATATATATATACAGAGTGCGTTGGGTAAATTGTCGCCATGTTTTATTTTCCTTTTCACTCATGCGCATTGTGCGTTTTTCATTTTCTCGGCGGCACACTATATTAGGTCAACTAGGGCCCCGTCTTTGAGGAAAAGAGCAGATATGACGTGATTCAGTCCGCCGGAAATCTGGAAACATCATGCTGTACTGCTTGGTAGACGCATCGAATGTTCCAATAAGAATATTTCAGAGGGTTTATGTGTAAATCTAAGGACAATGCACAGAATTCGGAAAGCGTTGGATGAGTCTAATCGGGAATACCCGTCCTGTTTTCTCTTCCATTCGTAAGGACGTCCTCCCTCCCCATCATGTTAATTCAGTGATTTACCAATACAAGTGTAGTTGTGGGCTCGACTATTAAGCAGGACGTCCCAGCGTTTGGATTCAAGAATAAAGTAACATCTACCCCCAAGGATTTTGAATCCGGCTGCCAGGAAGAGCCAACTAACCAATCCTTGTATATCAGATCCTGTGAAACTTCGCTTTCTAAACAGAGGGAATGCTTACTGGGTCTGAATGTTATTGGACTCTAGTTTCTTGAAATTCATTTTTTTTTTCTCTTCTATTCCATTCCATTCTATTCGTTAATTTAATTTACACGCTTTTATAAATTTTCTATTCCCAGAAAAATAAACTTGATAAGTCCTGGGACGAAACCGGTTGTTTTTTTTTTTTTTGTTGTTGTTGTTGTTGCTAGCTTTTTCTTTTAAAAATGCCTTATAAAATTGTTCTTTTACCATATATATATATATATATATATATATATATATATATATATATATATATATATATATATATTACTATAAACATTATTTTTAATGCGTACACCTATTGGAGTTGCCATCCTTGTTTTTTTTTTTTTTTCTTAAACAAGGAAATCAGTAACAACAAGCCTAGATTGAGAAATCATACTTTGCTTACAAAAGGAGTCGTATATTTCTCCTTTTTTTCATGAGGAAAACTGCATCTTTTACGGAAATATGCCTTTATCAATTCTGTCACGGAAGCCACCTTCATAGAGCAACGTTTGCTTTACCTGTTGAAGTAATGCACATTCCTCTGTTGGGACTTCCAAAAATCTATATTTGATAGATCTATTATGTATAGACGCAAATCTAAGCATTTATAAATATATATAAATATATATATGATATGTTTCGGTTACGAAACGCAAACAACTGTAATTTTTAATGTATCTTTTATTTGACATTATATAAACGTGTCAGAAATAAACAAATATAAATAAATATTCCATTACATGTGGGCATAAAACAAATATCTGCTTAAAAATTTGATCAAGATATTTTTTGTATTATAAATTACGGTTCATTTTTAATGTAAATTCCGTTTTTTTTTTGTTTTTTATAAAACAGTACCATTTTTCTCCGTTTTATTTAAAAAGAAAATAATAAATATTCACAATACTAAAGTATAAAATTTTAATTTTTTGTCACTTGTGTAGATAATCCGCTATATTTTTAATGCAAATTATAATTTTTAAAATGCAAACAGAATAATCCCAGTATAATATATATATATATGGACTTTGGGGGCTTACAGTACCAGGTGTTCCCAAGCGGCCCCCCATCTAAGTACTGACGTGGCTCTACGATGCTTAACTTCGGTGATCGTACGAGAACCGGTGTTTCAGCGTGATTTGACCGTAAGCCAAAGTCCAACACTTACCTCACAGTCGATGGGGGGTGTAAACGGTAGTGTCAGAGCTATGCCGCCCGGAACTTCGTTCCTGGTAGGGCCACCCAAGGCGGACAGGTCTGACACACACGCCGGCTAACAAGGGCTCTGGTGAAAATCCAAGAAGCGTCTGCATCGGTAACCGGCGGCTTCTGGTCGTTCCTGTCTCTGCGTCTGTGGGAATCCCGCGGCAAGCAAGAACGTTATCCGAGTAGGCCTGGGTACCCTACTTCTGTAATTTATCCCAAGAATCTTCTTCTCATAACAGGAAGAAGCCGGCTCAATCAGCCCAGGGTGAATAGCCGCATCAGTACAGTACAGTAATATATATATATATATATATATATATATATATATATATATATATATATATATATATATATAAATTAATTGATTTAAAATATGTTTTTTTTCGCTACAGTTCTAAACATGTTTCAAAAATGGAAAAAAAAGCCCCGAATTTAATTTTGTAATTAAATTAAAGACATTAGTTCCATTTCATCCTCAAGCGAATTTTGAGTAACTTTTAAAATCACTGGATTTTAAATACACAGCTAAAACAAAATTCATGTTTCCAAGGTTTACAGATAAATCTATTTTTTCTAGACAGGGTGTCTAGGTGTTCAATATGTCTATATTTTAATGTATCAGTTATTGTTACTTTTGGTAGTGGGTAGGGGTGAAATGGAACTAATGTCTTTAATTTAATTACAAAATTAAATTCGGGGCTTTTAGCTTCAATTTTTGAAACATGGTTAGAACTGTGTAGCGAAACAAACCATATTTTAAATCAATTAATTTATAATATTAATGCTCTGTAAATTTACATCGAGCACTATTTTGTAAAATAAAAATATCTGTAAGAACACCGGATTATATATCTTACTGTTCTTTCTTTTATTTATATATATATATATATATATATATATATATATATATATATATATAGATAGATAGATAGATAGATAGATAGATAGATAGATATATGCCCATATTGATTCAAAAGGGCAGATGTGCGATGCTATTGATGATTAACTCTATATTATATTATTATAATTATCCATAGGTGATATTATATATATATATATATATATATATATATATATATATATATATATATATATATATATGATATATATATATAATTTATAGTTCTACCGTTGTTTCATTTGTGTCGATGTGTATGTGTTATATTTTTTTCGGCCGAAGTGTGTATTTTACCTGCCTCAACTTAATTTATTTCTAAAATTTGTGTATGCCTTTGTTATGTATATATATATATATATATATATATATATATATATATATATATATATATATATATATATATAGATAGATAGATAGATAGATAATATTAGTGTTCAATATATTAATGACCATGGAATATTAGTGTCTTAATATTATATAAACACACACACACATATATAGATAGATATAAATATATATGTGTGTGTGTTTGTGTGTGAGTGGGTGTGTGTGTACATGTTTGTATACATATTTTTTATAAATATTTAGATATGACTAATTTATATTTTGTCTAAGAATTTTTGTATTCGCATATATGTGTATTTTTGGTTAGGTTTTTTTAAAATAGAAAACAAAAGCGAAAAATCACCACCGCCGTATGAAATATGGAGTGTCCTATTATTACGACAACCAGATATAATTAACAACATTTAAATTATGTAACGGTCAGTCTTAACACGCCATAAAACGTTGTGCATGAATCTCCGAGTCGGGCTACCGATGAGGACAAATATGTATAATTATTAAAATACACACACATACGCACGTACGCACACACGCACTTACTTTTGATTCTTTTTTCTCTCTTTCTTTATCCTCTTCTTCTTCTTCTTTTTCTACTTCTTCTTCTTTAAATGTTTAAATTTTGAGCTCCTAAATTATTTTTTCACACCCCTGAGTTGACAAGGACTATACGTAAGTCTTGTGGGCCGAAATAGCTATTTGAATGAGATCATTTTTGGATTTCTATTTTTTCTATTCTATGTATTTTTCTATATATATATATATATATATATATATATATATATATATATATGTATAAAGTGAGAGAGAGAGAGAGAGATAAAAATATGTAAGCAAAATAACATGATCACATATAAAAAAAACCCAAAAACTACATCCTGAAACGAAAGAATCCGCAAAGTAGTAGTGTTATACAGATGTTTGGCAGATCGCTTGAGGCGTGAAACGAATAGTTAATTATTGCTCCATAACTTTCATATCCATATAGATAAATTGTAACAAGTAAATCCAAACGCAAATCGGGTTGAGACAGATAACGGTACATTTAGTGATATTGAGAACATTATTTACAAAGATTGCTCACCTTAAGTTATTAACTATCAGAAATACGCTAGTTGACTTTTTCTATTGAGAAAAGTATTTGTTATTATTAGTACGGTATATATATATATATATATATATATATATATATATATATATATATATATATATATATATATATATATATATAAAAAAAATACAGAAAAAAATAAATCTGAATATGCATTTATGTAGTATTAATGTTAAAATAAAGTCGACGTCGGACGTTTCGGTCTATTTAAGACCATCTTCATGGACATTTTCATTTAAACATAATTAACATTATAACTTATAAAAATTTAACACAAAAGACGATGGACATAACAGCCCAACTAATTCAAACAGATAACTGAAATTTTATACAGATCGGCGTTCTGTTTAAATATGATCACGTAGTCGTCACGTGGGCGATGTTGTTAAAACGTATTCCAAGATGATTTCCAAAAATTAAAATATTAAAAGTCGGTTGAAAAATTTTATAAAACAGTTCAAGAAATCTCTTCCGTTGATGTCGGAATACGTAGTGATCAATTGGTTCTTATATCTTCAACAAGCTTGAAGTCCTTCCCGTTACAGATTTTTGTTTTTCTGTATTTTTCTTTCATACTGTCGGATTTATATCCATATATTTGCTTACATATATATATATATATATATATATATATATATAATGCCTTTATGTTCCTTGAGGAACATATGGCCGCAAGATATCATTGCGGTTTCTGTAACAAGCCAGTTTTTAAGTAAGTAGTTTGTTAGCCTACTGCACAACACCCAAACTGGAGGATCAGGTTTTGAATTCAGAGTTATCCTTCACCTAGACCAGTTGCCAAGCAAGGCTATAGAACACAGTCTGTCATGCTATTTACCAATAGCTGGGGGAGAAGATGAGGACCCATACCTTTACCAAGGGTATTGGAAAGCAAGTGAATATAATGGATTCGACTGGTATTCGAACTCGACTCTCTGATTCCTCAATCCGAGGCCATTACACCATTGTGCCTCCCTATTAGAACAGTAGATTTGGTGTATGTAGATATACTACCATATTTGTGATAAATCAATATTGGTAAACTACATCAATGTTTACTTGAACGTATCTTTGAACAGAGAAGTGGTATATGAATAGGGATAATTTAGACCTCATTATATAACACTAAATGCAAGAGTTTACTAGTGTGTGATAGAACATGAGAAATACACTATTAACATTTTGAGCCCTGCGTTCCTGAACAATTTTAACCTTTCTGCCTGAGCTCCCGATTCAAAATTCGCAAATAATTGGTATGTAATGTTTAACGCCAGATATAAAGATAGTTATAAGTGTTTACCCACCGTTCAACTGGTAGCTGAGCATTAAGTCATTTTTCTCTGCCACTGTTCAACTGGTGGCTGGGCATTACGTCATTTTTTTGTACCACCGGTAATGCGGTGATCAGGGCTCAAAGGTTTAACAGAGAGAACAATAAGAGCACAGGAATTATGAAGACATATGATCACGACTGAAATAGCAATTTTTGAAGATCAAAGTTATTCGGAGAGCAAGATGCCAGAGGAGAGTTTCACAAGCGAGAAATGTGGTAGAAGAAAATCTTAGCATAGAACTTACGGTTACATCTAGCCATTTCATGTCAAATGAACAAACCTTGGTGTCAAATTAGTATTTCACTTAAATTTATAATGTTTAGATTCTCTAGAGGAGTGGTCAGTGGTCATCAGAAGAATTACTATGAAATTATTTTTTAAAAAAGCACAAACAAACTACGTTACTACGTGGGAAAGTCACTGTAGCCGAGATGATAGTTCAAGACGAGTAACTTTGTATTTTATCAATGTTCTCTAAATATATAGCAGGTACACCAGAACAGACGTAGCAACAATATTCAAAGCATAGACGAATAATTATGTAAGATTTTTTTTGCTGCCGATAGAAATTGTTTAGGACTATCAGTGGACCAAGTGCTCTAGCAACTGACCAAGCAAATGATCCAATATAACCATTCCACTTTTATGTCAGCGTAAAATGTCAGTTCGAGAAGGCGCAAAGATTCTCCTAGAGATTAGTATCAGCCATGTTGATGGAAGGCAGAAAAGTTTCTCTCGGATGATTAACAGAGAGCAGTTTCGTTTTGGAGGCGTTAAAATTAATAAGCCGTTTCTTGCACCAGTTAACAAAAACTTATGAGTCATTTCTTTTTGGATCTATTAAGACAGGAGTAAATAATTGTGTCATCAGCATAGATCCCGAGTTCAGAACTGATGAAACCAGGAACTTGGGTGATTGAAAAGCATTTTTTAACATATTTCGATTTTTAAAGCCCAAATATAATTGATAATCAGAAATCACTTTGAATAATTGGAGAATCAGTTACGATCTCATTACTCAATTCGATTAATTTTAAAATATTTTATTTTTCACATACATCCTTTTTTTGGCTAAGACAATATTTAAATAAAATAATATTAATATAGATACTGGTTAAACATTAATAAAAAAAAAGTAATTATAAATTTTATTTAAATTATAATTTCTATTATAAGTATTCACTATTTATGGATACAGGCTTTTTAATTTTATCTCCATAACTTGCTCCGATGAGCTGCTTTCGCTGGTTCCCAGACTTCGCGAATTCAAGCGTGCTACCAGGCTGGCATCCCGCCCTGACCCTTTCACTGCTGAAACGGTTAAATGTAGCCGCCTACTCTATTCCAATAGCTTCATATCTCGCACCTCTCGCCGGTGGAACTCCCTTTCCTATTCCTGTTTCCATGATAGCTATAATCTCCAACTATTTAAATGTAATGTCAATCGACATCTCCAGTTGCCTTGATCTATCCATTATCCTTCTCCTCATCCTTTCCTCTATCATTCCTATCTGCTCTCGCTCCAAATCGTCTATAACCCCTTGCCTGCTAGTGGCTTCCCGCCTTGCTAGGAGTGAAATGCTTAAAAAAAAAAGAAAAAAAAAAAAAAACTCTCTTACAATTTATTTCTAGATAATAAATTACCATAGGTGTCTCGTATTTGTTCGAAGATATTTATTTTTAAATGTTATTCACCGTTAAACGTTTTCTACTTAACCCCATTTTTAATAACAAGTTTGCCATGTTAACGTTTTATCATTAGATTTTTTTCTGTCGTTTTGATCTTATAAAGCGAACCGCTGATAATAAAAAAAAGATTATACATCCAAATGTTTTTCACAAATCCCCTTTTACATGCTTTTTTGGTTATATATCAGTCATTTTATCAAACGGATAGACATGAAAAACACGACTAGATTGATTGTCAAACAACGTATTAATGTAGAAATTGAATTTTTAGCCATATATAAATTTCATGCGAGCAAAATACAAACCTATATTCCTTACCACTAGCTAAAAGCGAAGATTTTGTTAACCAATAATGTCTTCCGATGGGACATTTCTTAATAAGCCATGATTTTGAAGCTGTTCTTGGCGACACTGTCTGGCCTATGGAAATACAAATCGAGTTTTCAGGAAAAAACAAAGGAATGAGAAGGAAAACACTTCCGTTTGATTATTTTTACCAATAATAATAGAATGTTACACCCGCCCTAATTTAAAAAAAAAAAATCTGCTTGAGGCTGACGACCGACAGGATGGATAATCAGGCAGACGTGGGAACAAACTTAACGGTTAACATTTTCAAGAAGATTCTGAAACGCCAGGGTGCGAACAAGAACTCCGGACAATATATGTGAAACAATCTGAAACTGCCTTCAAGCCTACAGTGACCAATCCTTCTCTGAAAATGCTCGTATCAAAATTCGGCAAACATTCTTTATTGGCTACTGTTTCTTTTTTTTTATATGTCGTGTCCTTTCAGGACGTAGGCGATGATGGCTCTCCACCTCCCTTATCCCTTGTAGCTCTGAATAAGTTTCGTGCCTTTGCCAACTGTCCGAGACCACGTTCCGTCATCCACTCGCCCAAATCCGCCAGTTATCTAATGCCTTTTTTTTTTCCTTGTCTCTTTTTCCCTCTGTTCGACCTGTGTGTATCAGATTCTCCAGGCCCTCTTTTCTCACTACGCGTCTCAGATATTTCATCTGCCTCTTCTTTATGTTAAGTATAAGCTTCCTCTTTGTTTGCATCGTCTTCAAGACCTCACCTTTGCTCATACGCTCGCTCTATGACATAGACATTGAATGAAGTCTAAAATACTCTTGGTAAAAAGATGAAACGAAAGTTCAGATGGAGTTGCTGATATTTTAACCATCATGGAGATTCGTAGTAATATTGATGAATAAAGAGTAACCATAGTTTTTCGGGGAAAACGAAGTGGTGTATTGGTTAGCAATTTTTTTCACTGGATCAGTTACGACTGAGCAGTCAGATCCATCCTCAATGTGTACATCGATATTCGGCCTTGTGATACATCTATGCCATGCTTAGTCAATAACAATATTTGGGAACTTCGATGGGGTGTAATGGTTAGCAAGCTTGTCTCGCTAGATTAATTACGATTGACCATTTTCTCTAAGCATTTTATACTAAAACTGGACAAAATATAGTCTCATAAAAATTTGAAAACCGCCTGCAGTTTTGGAAAAAATGTTTATTTAATGAATGCGACATTAATACTTATTCAATGTTTCCTTACTGCTCTTGAGCAGCCTCAATCTCTGGGGCTTAGACTTAACAAGGTCTGCAATATCAATCTGGGTAAGTTCCTCTTGAGTTGAATGTAAATATTGAAGCAATTCTTCACGAGTAGCAGGTTACATCCGTTTCATAGGCAATTAACTGTCTAATCTTTCTAATGCGACATGCCCCTTCAGGGTGTAGGTGATCACGGCCCTCCACCTCTTCCTGTCACTTGTAGCTCTTAATAACTTTTATCGTTTTGTTATTTCTCCCCGACCCTGTCCAGCTATGCCTCAAGACCATTATATTATCACGCATTGCTTTCACCGGTTCCGTTTTCCATCTATCCGGTCAGTAAGTATCAGATATTCCAAGAACTCCTTTCTCATTATGAGTCCCAGAAATTTCAAATGCCTCTTCCTGATGTTGAGTATAAGTTTCCTCTTTGGTTCCTTTCTCTCCAAAACCTTGTCGTTGTTCACATGTTCGGTCCATGGTATCTTCAGCATCTTTCTGTAGAACCACATTTATGTTGTTTCGAGTCTCTTCTTAATCTTTTGAGGAGATTGACCAGCATTCGCTGCCATAAAGAACAGATATGACGTATCATTTCAGTAGTCTTTTCTTCCTTTCACCTGTCTCGTAATACTCTGCTTAGCTTTTGGAATGCGTCTTTAGCCACCTCAGTGCGTCTTCGTGTGTCAGTGTCGCACACTTTTGTCCTCTGAAGAAACACTTCCCAGATATTTAAATTTCTGCACCTTCTTGATTTTAGTGTCCCCAACCTGTAAATTGCATTTCGGGCTCTTTTTTTTTTTTTGGCTGATGACCATGCATTCTGTCTTTATGTTTAGTCCCTTCTCGTTTTCCTTTGTTACATTCTGTAAGAGGTTTTGCAGTTTCCTTTCCATGTCTAAGGTTCAGAAATGCCCATTAGGTTGCATGACTTATCCATTGTTGAACAGGAACACCATTTCGGGATTTTACAGTCAGTCAACAACCTTTATCTTGCGGAAATACGGGCTCTCATTGGCCATTTTATTACGACAAAAACTGGAGAGAAGTCCTTCCTGAAAGATTTTAATGCATTATTAATATTACGATCGCATTCTATTAAAATCGAGCGATTAGGGGTTCCAATCACTCCCCAGACCATCACCAAAACCCAACATTGCTTTACAGTTTACTGGAGCGTTGTTCTTGGAAAACTCCTGACTGAGCTTTCTCCATATACGATAGACCTACTGGGAGAGAATTGGAAAAAAGGATGATTCTTCTGAGAAGGCTAGATCATGTCAAATATCCAAACACTTACTGGGCCTGCTATTAACCCATTGATTTCCTTCATCAATGTTAACTGAAGTGAGCAAAGTTTTGCGTCTAGTAGACCTGCTCTGATAAGCAATGCTGTGGCGATACAGGAGAGTTGGTCTATGGCTCCCATCGATAGATGCAGTCTTTTATCATAGGTTGCACTTCACAAACTGTTTAACAGCTCGAAAATATCGGTCTGAGGATCAGGTGGCCTAGAATTTCGTGATATATGTTTTCTTCTTAATTTTCTAAATTGAGTGATTACTGTATTTCCTGGGGTAAGGATGATATTAATGGTTTTCTCTAATTTTGACGGGAGTACTCTTTACGACTGTCCAAGAATTCTGCCTCTTAAAATCTTGTCGATCTTACTAAAATAAAAGCAAAAAAGTAAAACCATCGTTTCCGAAAAAGAAACAATAGACAATTAGTTACCGCAGGGCATTGTCTCCTCATGAGATAAAAAGGGGGAGCATGGTCCTGTGTAATTTGCTTTTGACGTGTCTCTGTAAATCAAATAGTCATGCACATATTCCAGCAATCAAAATTCTACCTACAAATTCTACGTAAATGGTTTATAGAAATTAACAAACTAATTTATCTATGAGCAAAACGTTGTAAGCCGGTATAATTGGATGCTGAGTGAATGATTACAGCCTTGTGATAAACTATACTACTTTTATGCAAAATGTTATTTCTGAGAGTTAGCTCTAGAGATGTATGTTCAAAGAATGGCAAAGGAAATTAAAGATATTGGAAAACGGAGGCAGAAATTAAAGAAGTATCTAAATGAAAGCAAAAAAAGACATAATCTTTAAACAAATCAAAGACGCAAACAGAAAAGTAACATTATTTTTTTTAAAAACATCTGTGGAATTAATAAACAAAAGGAATAATGAAAATTATCCAATGCAGTCGTCATTAAATGATGCAAAAGAAAGAAAAATGTAATAAGTATTAAAACCAGGGAAACGAATTGTTTTGGGAAAGAAAGGACAATTAAAGAAAAAGTTTGCAAACAGAAAGAAAACGAAAGAAGCATAAAAATTAGCTTCTTTTTAAATATGAAAACTAGCCGAGATTTCAGTAATGTCAGGTAAGATTCTATTGATTTGCTTATAACATTATAATTCTTGATATAAATATTGTGTTTAAGAGGTTTGTAGAATGAGACAACTATTATTCATATAGTTAAAATATTTCATTATCTATGTTGCTTTATATCCGTTATATAGAACACATAATATATACAGAGTTGGACAAAACTCTATATTAGTGAGTAAAGGATAGGTCGAATAGATCATGGTAATTGTACTGATGCGCTTTGGTAACTTGATTTCACAAATTTGAAGCGCGGTGCTAGATTGGCAGTTATGTCACTTTATTTTACAGTTGAAGTAGCTAGATGTAACCATAAATTCTAAGCTAATGGTTACTTCTCTAGCATTTCTCACGCCAGTTATTAATTCTGTATAATTGAACCATGTTTTTTTTTATTTCATTTCTCTCACAAAAGTTATCCCAATTTCTTAAACACTCAGAAAACAAGAAAAAATAAATGAACTTACTAAGAAAATATAGTTGCGTATATTATTAAAATCTACAACAAAAAAATCAGAACTTAAAAGTCAAATATATATATATATATATATATATATATATATATATATATATATATATATATATATATATATATATGAATTTTTTCCCGTGTTCCCATCTTTCATTAAGGATACTTTACTCTACCTGCAATTTACCAATTTAAAGGTTAGTTGAAGTTGACAATCTGGGGTGAACGAACTTGCGGTTGGAGCCCCAGTGTGGTCAACGAGTACCTACTCATATAAAAGAGGGTGAAGTCAGCGACAATATTCGCTTAACTGAGTCGGTTTGTGAGTCAGCGTTTAGACTACATTTGTTAAACAACCCAGGTTACTCGTTAAAATATTCTGACGCAGCGTTTCGGAAGGTGCACGAGGCTGTGTCGTCTAAATATTTGCGTTTTTTAGAAGCGGTTCATATTAAGCTTCATTGACCGACTTTGTGCGAATCTAAACTTCCCCTCCTCCTATTCGATCCCCATTTGGATTTTCATTGTTTGAATATGAATTCTTCGAAGTAATAATGCTACCATCGGACAGCTAACTGATCCCCATGTTTTAGGCCATGCTGCTGTGGTTTAACTTTCCTTTCTACCCGTGAATAACGGTCAGCCTAAATTTACCCTCCTTCCTGATTCTGGTTAGTTAGAATAGGGACTTGTGCAAAAGGCCACCTGGAGGTGAATAGGAAAAAAAAATCCACTATCGGCATTTCGTTCGGCCTAACAGAATTTGGTATGTGTTCTCTGAAGCCCATCAACTCGCTTGAATCTCTTTTGTAAGTAATCGTTCAATGTCAGTCTCTTGTGTTCTTGTTCATTTTATACATTTATTTATTTACTAATTTAATTAATTCAATTTATTTCTTGATTTTCTTTTACTGTTCCTAATTCCCTAAATTTAGAATAATGTTCTTTGTTTCCGATGCGAATCTTAACTTCTCTTCCCCTTATTCATTTTGATCACTATTTGGCGTTCTTTCTTTGAATATGAATTCCTTGAATTGATGGTAGCATCGGACAGTTAACTCAACCTCATATATTGGCCATGTCGTGGCTTAGTCCTTCTTCACTTCCGCCAAAGTGTATTTTGGGTCTTAAACTAGGTTAAAACTTTATATATAAACACTTTTTTTTCTGCGTGTGTGTAATAGTATTAGGTTGGTGCAAAATTAATGATGTAATAATGTCGTTTTTTGACGTTAAAAATACGTTAAAAAACGACATTGTTACGTCATTATTTTTGCACCAACCTAATAGATAGGTCTACTTATCACCGGTTTAACACTCCTCCCCCTCCTCTTAAACAGGTATAGAGACTTATTCCTTGTTTCCTGTCTAGGAATGATGTAATGAATATGCACACGCCTGTGCCCCACCTCACAAAAATATGATTGTCTGGTGTCAGCCATAAATACAAGCTGATGTAGAGGTACAGTCGACGCCAATTGGACTACGTCATTGGCTATCCTAGTGGTCTACGCTTATTGCCTACACCTATTGACTGTGACTTCGACGAGTACCTGTTCCATTACTGCTACCTGCTAGATTGTTCTACTCGGTTACAGTAGCCTAAACCACTTAGCTACTTCGATCAAATATATCCCTTTCCGGGATATATCAAGGAAGGGGTTCCCGAATCTTTTCCTATTCTCCGGCCTCTGTATTAGTGCTTTCGTGAATCCCTTGAGACATGTGCAAACTGTGGCAACGTCTCTTCGTACTGAGGGTACCGGTTTAACAGTTTTCTGGTTGCTGTTCTCGACTAGGAGTTAGGAGCCCTAACTCTTGTGTTGCTTCTTGAGAGGCTACTCTGATCAACAGTTTCATAATATCACGGTGCTTGTAGTGCCATGTCGCGCATGGTAGGATGTCCCTGCACGCAACTTCGGTGGGCAACCGCAAGGCTACACTATATTGCAGGCTGCGCCAGCTCCTTTCTTCTCATGTTACATACGGTGACCTTTCAGGTACTATTACTTTAGGCCTTCTCATGTTCACTACCAACATTACCAATCATGACTAAAAACCCTTAAACATATCCTTCACCAACATCCGTGGCATTCGGACCAACTTCTGCAGTGTGGAATCGGTTATCGTTGAGAAGTCTCTTGACATACTAGCTCTCTGCGAGACCAAACTTAATCCGTCAATACCCTCCTCTGATTTCTCCATCCTCTCCTAAGAAATGACCCTATTACCCACATGCATGGCCTGGGAGTTTATGCACGAGGCCATCTGCCACTGGCTAGGGAACTCTCTCTTGAGTCTCTAGTCCGTCCATACATGTGTCTCTGTCTATCTCTCCTCAATTATATTAGCTATCTGTTCTTTCTCTAAGGCTCGTCATTCTCCCAAGACTGTGGTGTACTCGATTGCATTTCTGATAATATAGCCAAAGCTATCTCTCTACATCCATCTACAAACATATTTGTGTTTGGTGTCTTCAGTGCCCACCATACAAAATGGCTTTAAGCACTCTATAACTGACCTTATAAAACACTTAACTTTTCAATCTCTTACACAAGTGGTTGACTTTCCTACGCATTTCCTCAGCAACCATGATGGTAAAGCTTCCCTTCTTGATCTCTGTTTTACCTCCAACCCCGAGTCTTGTTGTGCCATGCAGTTCTGATCTCTTGGTAACTCTGATCATGCCGCCGTGTCTTTTTTTTATCTCCTCTTTACTCCTCCCTCAGTAAAGAACTTCCTACCAACAGAACATCTTTCTATTATCAGCGAGCAGACTGGGACTCATTTCGAGATTTCCTTCGTGATGTTTCCTTTCTTTAAACTCCCCGTCGAAAAATCTGCGTCTGATGTGTCATCCTGGTTAAAAAGGTGTAATCGAGGCTTTCATCCCAACAAGAAAATATAAAGTGAATTTGCATTCATCTCCTTGATTCTCAACCGCTTGTGCAACAGCTGTTGCCCACAGGAATCACTACTTCCGAATATACCGGAGAGACATGTTTGATTACAACAGACGTCTCTTTGTCACTGCTGGTAACGAGTGCAAGCATGTCGTCAAAGCAGCAAAGTTACACTTTGCCGAAAGAATGAATCAAAGTATTGCATCTCGCAAGTTTGGTTCAAAAGATTATTGGCGGTTCTGCAAAAGCGTGCTGAATAACAGCAAAACCTCAATACCCTCTTTATTCAAACAATTTGATGTCCTGACTTCCGCAGCTGATAAGGCTGAATGTTTTGCTCGTAAGTTCTCATCCAATTCAAAGCTAGACTCATCTGGTGTACCCACACCGGACTTTCCCTCTAGAACTGAGGCTCTACTGAGTGAGATGCACATAACCCCAACGGTGGTATTGGACATGATCTATAAATTAGACTCCCATAAGGCTAATGGTGGGGGCGGGATACCAGCCATTGTCTTGAAGAAATGTGTTCCTGAATTGGCCCCTGTCCTTTCTAAACTTTACAACTACTGCCTCACCGACTCTTGCTTTCCGGCCTGTGGGTAGTCCTCATCTATTGCGCCTGTCTTTAAGAACTCTGACCCTTCTGATCCGTCTAACTGCCGCCCTATCAGTCGATGAAGTCTTCGAGGCTTTAATAAACGCCGAAGTGGGTATGCATCTTCACATAATCTGCTTTCCGACAAGCAATATGGTTTCAGCTTTACCCGATCTACCGCTGACGTGATCACTGCCATAACTGAATTTGTATATCAAGCACCCAACAATGATGGAGAAGCTTGAGTCGTCGCCCTAGACATCTCTAAAGCGTTTGATAGGATTTGGAATGCTAGCCTTCTTCGTAAGCTCAATGGATGCTACATTACTTGACGATTTTTTGACTTAATACAATCATTCCTGTCAAACCGTGAAATGAAGGTTGTCCTAAACTAGTTCTACTCCGGCTCCTTTATTACGTACCAAGGCTCTATTTTGGTCCCTGCACTGTTCCTGATTTTCATCATTGACCTTCCCGACGTCATCAGTTCCCAAGTTGCCATCTACGCGGATGGCACAGCTATTTACTCCTGCCTCAATAGTAAATCTGGTATCGTTGACAAAACTAACCTGGCTGCTGAGCTGGAAAAAGACCTCCAATCTGTGGTTGACTGGGGCAGGAATTGGCTAGTATACTTTAATGCCTCCAAAACGAAACTGCTCTCCTTTACCCACCACAGAGAGCCCTTCCTGCCTCCCATCAAAATGACTGATTCCCTACTACTTGAGAGCGACTCGTTACGCCTGCTTGGCCTCACGCTGTTCACTGACATGAGGTGGAATTGATTCAATGTATCAATAGCTTCATCTACGGCAAGGTAAGTTGGCTCTCCGTGTCGTAACAGAAAGGTTTTCTCGTCTGAATCCCTCCTTCAAATCTATAAATCAACCATCCGCCCTTGCTCGGAACATTACTGTCATATATGGTCTAGTGTTCCCGCTTGTACGTCTCAAGATCCTTGACAAAATTCAGAGAAAAATATGCAAGATGATAGGTTCTGACCTGGCATATACATACCCGAGAAGTATTACAAAGGTTTTGAGATTTTGTTTTTAGGAGTGGCTGTTCTATTCTATTAAAATTTTAATATATAATCTCTATATATCTAGTAAGCTCACCTGCCATCATTCTTATTCCAGGCTGAAGGGAGACGGTTGTAACAATGTCTTGAACACACCCTGCTAAATACTGCTTGTCACCGCAGACTAGTTTTCAGAATGCAGTCGGTGCCTAAAGGCACTTTGAAGCTCGTTATTCAAGAAAGGTTTGTGTTGACAGAGATAGGCATCAAAAACTGTCCCTCATCCTCACTACAATTCAAACCCTATACATTTTTGTTGTTCCACAAGTTGAAGAAGCTCAAAGAATCTCGTTTTGAAGATATTGAAAAGGTCAAGTAAATTGTGACAAATGTCCTACACACATTCAATTTAGATGAGACCGTCATGAAATGGCTGGAGCGCTACAAAAAGTGCATTGATGTCAAAGGATTCTACTTTGAAGGAGATTCGAGTTTTGTATTTCTTTGTAATTGATAAATGTCTCTCCTAAAAAAAGGCTCAATACTTCTAGAATGCACTTTCTATCTATCTATCTATCTATCTATCTATCTATCTATCTATGTCCATCTCTCTCTCCCCCCTCTCTCTCTCTCTCCCCTCTCTCTCTCTCTATATATATATATATATATATATATATATATATATATATATATATATATATATATATATATATATATATGTGTGTGTGTGTCTGTCAATTTAATTTAATTATAAAACAGACAACCTTAAGGATCTATTGATTATATTTATTATATTTTATTTTCCCAGGAAGGTGTGTTTTTCCTGACTTATCAGGTCACATTTCAAGCCTAATATATATATATATATATATATATATATATATATATATATATATATATATATATATATATATATAAGATTCATAATACTAACCGTAGCTACATGTGTTCCAGAGGTACGTAAGATATACTTAGTCAGTAAGTATTTATGTTTGTTTATTCTTTATTTCATTCTTATCAATTTCCGAAAAAGTTTTTTTTTGTTTTGTTTTCGTTTTTTTCTAGTTTTGTTTTCGTTTTTTTCTATTGGGATCGAAGTTAAGGATACATTCCCCTACTTCATGTTTTCTGATTCTTTGCAAACATTCATCAGAACTTGGTAATAGATTTTCAGTCTGTTATTACTGTCTCATACCCGTTGAGATAATTTGCGCTCGGAAGTATTAATCTAAACAGGGTGTGTAAATTCAGTCTTTAATTTTTTTATTGCATCTTTTTCCAATTTTCGAAAAAGTTCATAACTTTTGGGATCAAAACTGTGAATACACTTTCCTACGCTCATATTTTCAGATTGTTTGCAATTGTTTTTGCAAAGATATCTTCAATAATTTTTCCGGTTGTTCCTACCGTTTCAAATAGGCTGCGTATCTTTGCTCTTGAATTCTCTCTGTCTAATAACAGAAATCTAACAGGTAAAAAAAAAAAAATAAAAACGGTATCCTTCCAATCAAAAAAAGTAATGCGATTATTTGTCTCACCGTAAGCAAAGTGTACACTGTGGTTGAATAAAATTTTACATCTTCAGTTGATTCTAGCAATCATTCTCTTAAACATCCCAACAACAAAAGTATGTTTAACATACGTATTTGCAATGACCTTTGCGGCTTTATCACCTTGCGTAGAGTAAAATGATTTTACTCAATTTAAACTATTCGGCAAATATATATAAATAAATTCTCATTTATTTTTCTCTGCATTTTCTATATTTCCAGATAATTTCTTGTTTTATTCATGTAACTTTTCCGTTAATGAATCGTAATAACTAATTAGGCTCTGGAATAACAAACAATAGAGAAAAAAATCAATTACACTTTCTTCTTTTCTACTTCTCTAATGTCTTCAGAACTTTGCCCTGCAGGGAAGAATAAAGAAAACATTTAACATGTTAAGATAAGTCTTACCCTGTGGCTGCATGTCTCCAAGAACAAAGACTGAAGGAATCCTTCTGCTTAATCGGATTAACTATATTAATAGGATTATGTGCTTTAATGTAGTCGCTTTGATAGGATTTCTCACATCGGAACAATCCTGCTCGAACGCTGAAGTAGCTTGGCGGTTCGAGCATCGTACTGCATGTCTTAAGGTTTACGGACTGTTTCAGGTGCTTAAGAAATTTAAAGTGCTCAGGGTTAGCGGTTTACCTTTTGTACACCGAATGCATATTAATATGTTGACCGCCAGAGGTCAGTTACGAAATCTGACTTCAAATGCCAACTTTACCACAGCCAACTTACGTAGTAGATTTTTTATGACTTGATTCATACCCGGGATTCCTAAACGTCTTTGAGTTGCTGCCTATTATGTACCAAACATACAACTCTAACGTCCTACAAATGTAGACACAACCCTAATCCACCTACTCCCAAATGCATAGACAAACTTTGATTAGATTTTCTTGCTGCTAGCATTGCATATCAAATTGATATCTTAGTATTTCTCTATAATAATTTTTATATAAATGGTATACAGTTTAAAGTGAAGCCAATGTACACTTCAATAGGAGTAGATCGGTTGGCCTATCGCCCGGTTTATATTCATTCTCTCTCTTTTGAACAGGAGTAGAGGTTTATCCTTTGTTTACTGCTGAGGAATGGTTTTCCATTTTCTTCTAAAGTCTACTTCAGTTCTATGATCCTGTTATATACCGTACCTATGAACACTAATGGGTACGTCCCAATACTCATAACCACGTTGGACACTATTGTAAGAGGTGGTAATATGCTGTTGTAGTAATCCACCACTAGCAGTGGTTTACCTACTTCACGCCGCTGGCGAGTATTGTATTTTGTTGATGTTATAAAGATTGCCATTTCATTACCAACCTCCGTTTTGCTTATTCCTCATTCAGTAACCCTTTCTAGGTTAAAACAGGCCTTAATACTGGTCCTTTCCTACGCTCTACCTTGAGTGGCTCTTGGGCTTTGTTTTAGGTGAATATTAGTAAAAAGAATTCCAGGTGCAATGTGAGTGTAGTGTATGTTACGCTTCAGCGTGTGGTTATGGCGTCCGTTGGCTTCCTACTTTTTATAGCTTCAAGTGAAACCTTAACTTTTTCACACTTAAATTATCTCTGTGAATAAACTCATCGTCGATGCCTGCATATAAAAATGTATCGGAAAATGCAAAAAATGAGAAAACTCATAGTTGACGTCATAATAAAAATGTCAGCCATGAGTTACCTTGGAGTTAATGTGTTAAGTGTGTATGGCGGGGTAGAGAAGAAACAGAAAAAAAAACTCTCTTAATATATGGATATTAAATGATGCTAATTTAGAATAGGTACCGCCACTCAGTTTCAATAGCTAAGTTTTTAAATGTTTTTTTTTTAAACGAAAAATCGTTCTCGAAGCATTCATTTTAGCTTTAATTGAAAGCTAAATGATTATATTTAATATTTCCAGTAAGGAAAATGTTCTGTTGTACTTCGATTAGAAATTATATTGAGCGAAATCTCAATTTTTTGGTCACTTTCAGAAAATCGATAAATATCCTCCATTTTTGACAGATTTGTAAAGAAAAGTTAATACTCGCTTTTAAAAATCTTCCATAAATAAAATATACATTACTGAAACTTTATTTGAGAAATATTAGTGATTTAATGTATAATTAATCTGATTTCAAAAAATTACTTTAAGTATAAAAAATAACTAGAAATGGATTTTAAAAAGAAACGGTAGTGGTCATTATGGGCTTATAACCGTCGCTTGTCACTCGTATATCACTTAACAAGTGACGATAAAATCTGTCAACACCTTTACTGTTATTCTACGGAGACTATATCTGTTAAGACATAATTTAAGAAAATGACGGGTGAGCGTCTTTTTTATATCCTTTTTAAGTATTCAGGATTCTTCAAAATGTTGAAATATATTCTCCGTAATCTAATTTTAGGAATGTTGAATTTAAATTTACTATAGTCATCGCTCTTATTTTCTGATTACCTCGTGTATGGTCGACCATACTTTCAAACAGGAGCAAATTACGTAATATTTTATATTTTATAGAAATAAAAAAATTAAATTTAAAAAAAATATTGAGTGTAACGAATTTTATTGAGCTTTTCAATTTTTGATTCGTGTTCACTTCATAATAATACCACCTAACTGGATTGGATTGAAGCAATGCCGACTTTTAAATGATTTATATTATTATAAATTATTATAAATAAAATTTTAAAAAAGTGAAAACAATTCATGTAAAAATTCACTATTCATCGAAAAATTGTTTTTCTTATGATAGTACTGCCCTTAATAAATATTATTTATAAAAAGAATTAAAAGCTTTTCTAATTAAATAGTTTTATTTCATTTTTTTATTTTACACTTCAGAGCATTTTTTAAAAAAATGTGATGATTTAAATTCTCCAAGGAGCCCTGCTTTTAAGTAATAAAATAAATTTTGCGATTGCAATTTAATTTCAAAATTTTTTTTAAAATTAAGTAAGTGGGGGTAACCTATGTAAAAACAAGAATATTTTCTACCAAGATTATCGAAAAAAAATTCAAAAATAATTTCAATAAGTCTTGATAGTTCCATTAAAATCCGACAATTATTTGATTTTTCCAAGACTTTTCACCTAAACAAAAAAGGCGCAAATATTACGTCGACCGCTGACGTAAAAGAAGTAAGAATTTTAACAAAAATTACGAACGTGCTTGAAATTATTAAAAAAATGTAATAAAATAATTATATAATTCAAAAATACTTTGATCTTTCCTCTGAGTAATCGTATAAACATTTTAACGATAAAACATTTTTTTTAACAAGTTCGAGACCTTTTTTCATCATGCTATGCAGTTTTATTCAGTGAAAGTGGCGGTACCTCATGTAGAAGGAAGGGAAATCAAAACTTCAACAATGAATCTCAGGAATTTTGTGTTGCGCCATTATTTTAAGTCTGGAAAGCTTGATGATTTTGAAAATCAACTGCACTTGGAGAGGTGAATGATTGATAGCATCAACTGGAAATAAAATTTTATTCAACCGCGAAATAGATTTTGATTTTGGAGAGACAGGAAACTACATTCCTTTTCTAGAAATTAAAGAAGTAAGAAAGAAAACAATAGCGATTGATTTTTTCTTCTTTTCTCTATTGCTTGTTATTCTAGAGCCTAATTACTTACTCCGACTCATTAACAGAAAAATCATGAAAAACACATGAATAAATCAGAAAAGTCATGAATAAATCAGGAAAAATAATCTAGAAGTATTAAAAAAATGCAGTGTAAATATCTGAAAATTAATGTCAATCCACGGAAGGTGATAAAGCCAATAAGATGTAAGGGTTTTTGAAAATCAGCATGTTAAGCCTGATTTGGGGGATAGGTTGGTTCATCGAAAGTCTGTTAGTATCATTTGGAAATAGAAAACTTTATTCAACAATGAGGTACATTTGCTTCTGTTGAGAGACGAAATCATATTATTCTTATGGCGGAAAGATTGCCTTATGTTGTTTGGCTACCAATGATACAAAGAATTAACGCAATATTCTCAGCCAAGATGAAACGGTATCAACAAATTGAAAAAGAATATTGAAGATTTTTTACAAAAACGACTGCAAATAATTAGAAAATATAAACGTCGGGAAGCGTACCCACAAATTTGATCTCGATACTAAACATCTTTTTTGGATAAACTGGAAAAAATGCAATATAAAATTAAACAGGTAGACCTTTTTGTAGACAAAGTGTTTTTTGATGAATAGTTGCTATATGTATATACATACATACATATATATATATATATATATATATATACACACACACACACACACACACACACACATATATATATATATATATATATATATATATATATATATATATATATATATATATACCGGATGCAACAGTAAAAAACTGTCCAATTGTTAAAAAAAACTTTGAACCTTCTAACTTAGAAATGATTAAATATATCTTACTGGAATTCTCCGAGGTTTTTATAACAATATTGGACTCTACTTTGAGCTATAAGTACGGATAATTACTCTTCTAGCTTAACAGAAAAATTGTAATGAAATCGATCATAAACGAAAATCACATGTTTATCATTAATTAATCATAGCTAAGGATCAGAAACTCATGAAGGATTGAAATAAAAGTCAAATATATATATATATATATATATATATATATATATATATATATATATATATATATATATATATATATATTCAGAATGTTCCAGATGATATCGTCCTGTGGAGAAATGTGTTGGTTGAAGTAATCGAGTCACTTGGCCCAAAGTGTTGTGAGTTCAGTACCTGGCTACAGCAGAAGAGAACAAAAACTCGGGAAGTTGAGTTACTAAAGGGAGATAACTGAAACTGAGGTAGCCAGAAAAGTCATGGCACGTGGAACTAGAACAATCTACCCCATTGAATTAAATAAAGGGTTCGGTTCGAAATTCTAACGTATATCAACTTAAGAAGGCCGTAGCGTACAACGACCGATACGTCGTGAATATGACAATAGTACCTCATCTCAAAAATGTTACAAAACAAAATCCTTATATTTACATTGATAAGTTTCATTAGGGAACCAAAACCATTGGTAAAGGAAAGTTTTCCTTTTGTCCTTAGTCATATTGTCTTTTATAGTTATATTTTATTTATAATTGAATTATTATAAATATGTATGTATGTATGTAGATGGAACTCTTGTGGGATAGCTGTGCTAGCACGAAGCCATAAGTCATCGTGGCCGAGGGCTTGAGCGTGCTGGCTTTGTTCAAATTGTTGTTCACGCTAGATAACACGCTCTTTCCCAGAAACTGTAAGTAAGGTTTGCTCAGCATAGTTGCAGTATAAACAACAGGTGCGCTCTGTGGGCGTTGAGCAAACGCAAAATGTTCCTAAGCGAGCGTCTGCAATAGGGATTGGCTAGCCGCCCTAGTAGACGTGTATCCCCGAGTATCAGTGGCCAGCTATTATTATTCATGTATGTATGTCATCAGCGAAGAAGTGATGATTGTTAAAATGTCAGAAAAAATAAGAAAGTTTGTGTGCAAGAGATGCTCTTACTCGGTAACGAATTGACTTTCACCATATATACATGTATGTATGTACATTAATCGGTTCACACCTAGCAAGGTAACAAAAGCCACCAAGATGCGGTGGGTGGATTAGAATGAAAGGAAGAGAAAGGAAAAAAAAACAGAATTCAAGAAGACAGATGACGACGACTGGCACTGGATTTACATTTTTAAGACCGTAGTTGACAGGAAATAGCGAAAAAGAGTTCTACGAGCGAGAAGAATCTATCAACATAGAACTTACGCTTACAACTATAAATTCCGGTAATGGAATTAGGAAACCTAGCTTCCACTACACTTAAGTTTGTGAATTCGATATACCGAAAGGAAAGCTCATCAGAAGAATTTCTGTATAAATGTTAATAGAAACGTTACACGGAAGATACTTTAGGAAAGTCGATATGACAAATCTTAACCGATAACGTTCCAGATTTTTTTTTCGGGGGTGGGGGGTGTCAAGAATCTCTAGATATTGAACAGACACATCATACCAGACGTGACAGCAATATTCAATTCACGAACGAAGGGTAGGTTTATGAATCCGCAAAAGAGATTCAAGAGAGAAAAATGCTTAATAGTGAACTACTTTGGTATTAGTCGTCATAATAATTGATTTTTTTTAAGCATTTCACCCCAAGCAAGGCGAGAAGCCACTAGCACGCAAGGGGTTACAGAGGATTTGGAGCAAGATAAGATAGGAGTGATAGAGGAATGGATGAGGAGAAGGATAGTGTATAGATCAAGGCAACTGGAGACGTCGATTAACATTACATTTGAATAGTGGGAGATTATAGTTATCAGGGAAACAGGAATAGGGAAGGGAGTTCCACATGCGAGAGGTATGAGATATGAAGCTATTAGAGTAGAAGAGACGGCTACATTTAACAGTTTCAACAGTGAAAGTGTGAGAGCGAGAAGCCAACCTCGTAGGATGCTTGAATTCATGAAGTCTGGGAACCAGCGCAAGCAGCACATCGGAACATGAAAGTATTTGTAAAAATGACAGAGAGAGGCAACGGCACGTCCGTGAGAGATAATCCTTTCACTTTAAGTCAGTGACAAACGTTAGAACAACAATCCGCAGTCAGTTAATCGGCCATGTTGAGAAAAGGCTAAAGAAAAGCTCTTTTACGATGACTTATAAAGAGCAATTTGGTTTTAGAGGCTTTGAAATTAAAACTCCATTTCTTACTCCAGTTAACAAGAAACTAAGGGACAAAATTTTAAAACCTAATATTTGTTAGAAATAACAACTGAATTTAAAATTTTGTCCCTTAGTTTTGGACGCTACTGTATATATATATATATATATATATATATATATATATATATATATATATACAAACTTTTTTTTACTGACATCTGCCAGCCTAGAACTGTTAATTATAAAACAAAACAAAAAAAAAAAAACAAAATGTTTACTCGAACATCCAAACCCTATTTTTTTTATCAGATTTCCAGATTACATCCATTTTATTCAATGAGACCCAAGCACAAACTGTGTACAGGGCGATCAGTCAACGAAAATCCATGATTTATAAACTTTTCAGGTATTATTTTCTGGAAAGGTTATCAATCATGGATTTTCGTTGACTGATCGCCCTGTACACAGCTAGCTTTTGTTTTTCTAGAGAGTTTAGAATTCATGCATTTTCAGTGATCTTGATCTTTCTGATATGCCTACATTCTCAAGGTACATTAACAGGGCAGATAACTAATGCTTGGGTTGCCTTGAAGAAGACGGATGTAATCTGGAAATCTGATCTACCAGACAATCACAAGTAGAGATTCCTTCAAGCCACTCTAGGGGTGATGTTAATGTATTTTGACACTACCTGACCATTAACTAAGACCCTAGATTATATGCTTGATGGAGCCTACATTTGAATGTTGAGAGCTATACTTAATATCTGGCGACGACATCCAACTAAATCCATGATATGTCTACAATCTTACGCGAACGTTGAATGCGCTTTACAGGACACTGCTGGCGAAAAACTCATCAATGCCCGAGCTAACTCGACCAAACATAAAATTGTTTAATTTACGTGACATAGATATTGAATGAGGTTTACTTTTCCATGTAGCGATAAAAGACAAGTAACATAGGCTACGTAGGAAGCAGGCTCAGGGTAAAGGAGCTACCGTAGTCAGGTATGAACGAAACCAATATTGCGGTCTAATAATATAATGTTTAGATTTTTTACGGTAGGTGTATTTTTTCTCGCCATTTTGGGGTAGCTTTGTACAAAACAAAAAAAAGAATGAAGATCATTTATTTTCTATCAAAATATCTACAGGATTATACATGGTACTGCAATATTTGACTAAGGGAAGGCCTAATGTTATTGCTCAGAAGCTGGAGCTACATTATGAAAAGAAGGGTTTTTCCATAAGAAAATCCAGGGTTCGCACTATACATGAAATAGATATATACACGAGTATATACGGTAAGTCAGTTATGTTGCATATTGAAAAATAATCCCTTAGAAAATGGCAATATATCTGTAGGACCGAAATTGTCCTCATTGTCGAACAGGCTCCGGTGCGGCTGCTTCCCTGAACAGTATCATCTTAACTTCTTCAATTAAAAAGTCAGTCGTTATCTATCCTACATATTCTCATGATCTTCACCAACTCATTTTTCTTAAGGTCATATCATCAGTCACCCTTTGAGTGACTCTTAAGTCTTATATCTGATGAACATTATTACAGAAAGGAAAACAAATTCGCATGCCAAGTCTATGTACATAAATAAAACAGACAAGAGGCGTAGAGGCCACAATTCCTGAAAACACTTGTCGTTTTTCATTGTTGTATTCGAATACTTGTTCTTTTCGTGACTGTTTTACAGTCGATCTGTTCCTTGAGTATATCAGTCCGATATAATTGTCAAGACTCAGTTTAATAACAATGGAAGTAGCAAGGCTGAATTAATTCTTTAAATTTTACTGCTTGAGATACACATCGATTCATTTAGGGCGTGACTAGCTTTAATATGGCCAATGAGAAATGTATGATGGTTAGCAATTTCAGATCTAGAGGTGGAGCACCCCAGGAAGTAGCACTCCGCCGGGAAATTACTAAGGTTAATCCCTGTTGGCCGAGGGCAACTGCCGAAGGGACTTGAGCAATTTTTCTTGCCAGTTGATATATGCATGGCTTTCACTTTAAACTCGGCTTTATTCCACATTTCATTCAGAATGGCGTTCGGATAAATACATTGTTTCTAGAGCGAGGGTCAATCCTTGCCGCTTGAGGCGTCCCTAAATGTGAATCACAGAAGATTTGTGACTATTTTTGGCCACTAGTTTCATGTACACGTCAAACTTATGCCGTATTGTTTGATTGGGCGGGTGATCAAGTTATGGGAATCTCACTATGTTCTCCTCTGTTACCTGGCTATGTGTTTGTACTAAATATATACTTTCCTTTTTAGATCTGAATTCTCCTTCGTGCAGGAAGTCTACAAGTGATGATGAAATAAATTTATCTGGTAGTGTTTTGTTTTACTATTATTACAGGTAAGGATTCATGCAATCGTTAAACATTATAAGACTTTTCTAATACTGATATGTCCCGGAAAGGGATATATTCGATTGAAGTAGCTAAGTGGTTTTGGCTAATGTAACCAAGTAGTACACGGTAGCAGTAATCGACTGGTACTCGTCGGAGTCGCAGGTAATAGGTGTAGACCAATAGGATAGCCAATGGCGTAGTCCAATGGGCGTCGTCATAGACTTAAACTCTGTCGTACCTACACGTCCGTCTGTATTTATGACGGACACCAGCCAATCATATACCAGTGAGGGAGAACACAGGTGTATGCATATTCCATTATATCAAATACATTAGTATAGACAAAAACCTGAGAAAATCAACACATTTATAGAGACATTTTTAAAGACTCGCCCCCACCCAGAAAAGCAAGAAATAAAAACGCAAAGGGTGTGTCATTAATAAAAAAAACAAAAAAACATTTTTCGCAGCAGGAAACTTCGCCATGTAGGATTTTCGACGTAAGACAATTTCGCCACATATTTTTCTATATTCTTATCTTGAACTTCCCTTTTTGAGTAATATTCAATTTAATATGCGAAGTACCTTGTTATCAAGTATATATGGATGTCTTTTTTATAGGGTAAAACATCAGAAAAGAAATTAAATATTTATTTTAAAAAATTAGTTGTGAATTCAAGTTGTATGTTTTAAATAATATTTATTGCTTGAGTGAAAATTATTTGCATACTGATATCATGTTAACAGAGAGTTTAACGCTAAGTCTGAAATATGAAATTGCATGACGTAGATTCTGGTGTCAAATTGAACGTTTTGCGTTCCTCACTGACGAGGATAAATAACATAGGATTTTGATCTTATACCTTCGCTTATTAAAATGTTTAAATTGAAGTAGTAATAGTGTGAGCCAGATATACTTGATAACAAGGTAGTTCGCATATTAAAAAAAAATGCGGCGAAATAGTCTTACGGCTAAAATCATATACGGTAAAGTTTTCTACGGCGAACATTTTTGAGGCGAGTTTTCCTACGGTAAGAATATTTATGGCGAATGTTCCTAGAACCAATAAAATTTTGCATTTTTTTTTACGAGGATTCACTGAAAAATTCATAGGCTGACAATGACGGGATGATGTTAGCACTCTGTAGTCTTGTGTGTATTAATTTCGACTCTTCTTATTAATAAATGCATTGTTTATTTCCAGGTAAACTGACATCTGACTGTTCAAAGAGTACTTAAAAAAATAACTAGTAGCAACTTACAAGGGTCTTGTTTCATCTGGGCAATGCTTCATTCTTAGTTTAAATGGCTGCTCTGAGTGACAGTAGCATTAAACTGATTGATTACCCTTCCTATTCTCCTCCTTTTACTCTCATCTGTTCTCGAACATCAACAAACTCTTTGCTGGGGCCCAGTATCGCCGTGACGATGACGTCATGTTTGCTGTTGATGGCATGTTGGCTAACAATAAGAACTATCTTCTTTGAACGGTCAGATATCAGTTTACCTTGAAAGAAACAATGCCGATATTAATAGGAACAGTTCGTATTAATGAATGCAGGATTTCACAGCTCAAGCATCACTACTCCATATTCACTCTATGAACGTTTCGACCCACCTCGTATGTATGGCAAATTAAATGTGTCTAGTGCATATTCATAGACTTACTATGAAGGAGTGATGCTAAATCCGTGCAATCTTAAATGCAATTAATTTAAACTATCCTTATAAATAACTGCATTGTTTGCTTCCAGGTAAAAATGACATGTGACTATTCAAAGAATATTTCAAAGTAACTAGCAGCGACTTCACTTGGAAATGGACAAAATGTGACATCATGGTGTTATCAAGTACAGACAAGCCTCTCATCAACGGATTAAAATTGCGGAAATGTCCGTTAAAGCCGATTGTCCGTAGATGAGAAGGGATTATTTTTGAGTTATAAAACCACTATAGTAACTACCAATAGTTATGATCATAATGTAAATGCTATTAATATTTATATATGGCATAAATAAATATGTACTATACTGCATACATACAGCATACTGTACATATAATCATATATATATATATATATATATATATATATACAATATTCACACACACACACACAGACACACACTTATATATGTATGTACAGTATGTTTTATACAGTATATGTATGTTCTATATATATATATATATATATATATATATATATATATATATTATACAGTATACTGTGTATATATCTCTATAGAGTAAAACAGCATGATGCACGAAGAATACCATCGATAGCGCTCCCCCCCATCTCTCTCTCTCTCTCTCTCTTTCTCTCTCTCTCTTTCTCTCAAAGGGAATAATTTTAAGATATGCAGTTTAGAAATACAATAACGTTATATTTATTATAAATATTAAAATATACAAAAACTGTTAAAGTATATTTACCTTGTGTATATTGTGGAAAATGGTGATTTTTTTTCTTCAGTGATCAGATAATGAGGACTCAGATTGGTTTATTACTCTTAGTCATAGAAAAGTGGCCTATGGCTACTACATTTTTCCTGTGGAGGTGCTTGGTGTGTTCTTTCAGCATAAGAATTCACTTGTAGACAAGTCCTTGGTTTTAATAGCTGCTATGCGTGTCTGTGGCTTTAAAGTAAGCATGTTCACTGTTTTCGCGGGAAAACAGCATATACCGTAATGGAAAATGCCACAAACTTAACTAAAATAAAGTTTTATCGTCAAAATGCTTAAGTTATTATTAAGATGAAAGACCAAAGTATTTTTTAATTAGTTTTTGAAATTTTGTAATCCTTTCTAATACGTTCGAAATTTTGGTTAAATTCTTCTTTTGTTTACGTCATCGCGGCGTCACAGAAAATAATATTTTTTTTGCTATTTTTTTCCGTTGAAAACATATTGATTTGGAAATTCTTGTAAAAATCAAGTAATTGTCCGATTTTAATGAACTTTTCAGGACTTATTCACAAATGAATGAAATTATTTCTGAAATATTTTTTTTTAGAAAATTTTGGAAAAAATATAATTTTTTTAAAATATGTTACCCCACATTTACTTAATTTAATGAAATTTCGCCCAAAACCTTTTTGGTTCCTGAATTTTTTTTTTGTTAAAAGTAGGAGTCTTCGAAAATGGTAAATAACCTACTTTTTTTTCAAATTTGAGCTATCTAACTGAAAATCTGCTCTGAAGTGAAAAATAATGAATCCAATAAAACTATGATATTACTTAATTAGAAAAGCTTTTACTTGCTTTTGTAAATAAGTAATATTAATGACATTATTGTCTGAAGAAATAATTTTTTTACAAGAATTTTTTCGTTTTTTAAGAAATTTTAATTATAATAATTTATAATAGTTTAAAATCGTGTAAAGCTCTGTATTAGGAGGCTTCCTCGAGGTGATGTAGTAATTAAGTGGAAAAAAAATTTACGAGTCCAAAATTGCTAAGTTTAATAAATTTAGTTGCGCTACTTTTTTTTTAAATATTTTTTATGTTGTATTTTTTACTTAACACATTCCTTATTTCCATGTATGATATACAGAAATTGCCATTATTATAACAAGGTCACGTCATCTAAGGGTTTTGTCCCTTTACATGGCCTTTTCATAACATTTCGTTTCTTACAGGTTGTATTTTCCGTTCAGCTTTAAAAGTGTAAACTTTAAATTTTAAAGTAATTTTTCTTTTTTCCATTTACTATTTCACTAAATAATTTTATTTTATGTATTGTATTTCCATTAGTGTGTGTCATACTCAAATAGAATATTTTTTTTAAAAACTCAGACTTAAAAATTATGTCATTTATGGTCATCAGTAGTAGCTGTCATCGGTTCGTCATTCAACAATCCATCAATAGTTTGATCAGATAAACAGGACCGCTCGTTAATAATTGGTTGTATATTATTTTTTTTATGCTATAAGTAAGAAAGATTTCTTTCAAATCAGGTTACTTTAACTTTAAATTTTTTTAATTTTACTAAAATAACGTGTCAGAATTTTTTAAAAATATTTTCAAAATCGATAAATTTGTGTTTGTTTACAAATTTCTTAAAATTAAGAAAATGGCCGATTTTAAAAAAATTTAAAAATTTGAATATAAATTTGACAATCAAATGTATATAGTTTCTATCTGAAATACACCAGAATTGTTTAATTAATGGAAATCATAAATTTAATGATTAAACTTTTTTTTAAAGCTAAAATAAAATCTTCAAGAATGTTTTTTCGTTGTAAAAAATTCATTTTAAACTTAAATATAGAAAATTTATGCCGAAATAGTTGAGATACCTACTTTAAAGTGATTGGTCACTTTCCCTATTCTCCTGATTTGATTATCATCTGTTCCCCAACATGAAAAAATTTCCTTGTCAGCTTATGAACTTTTCATTGTCAGCCGATGAAAATTTCATTGTCAGCTTATGAACTTTTTATTGTCAGCTTATGAACATTTCATTGTCAGCCTATAGAAATTTCCTTGTCAGCTTATGAACTTTTCATTGTCAGCCTATGAAAATTTCATTGTCAGCCTATAGAAATTTCCTTGTCAGCTTATGAACTTTTCATTGTCAGCTTATGAACATTTCATTGTCAGCCTATAGACATTTCCTTGTCAGCTTATGAAATTTTCATTGTCAGCTTATGAACATTTCATTGTCAACCTATAGACATTTCCTTGTCAGCTTATGAACTTTTCATTGTTAGCCTATGAAAATTTCATTGTCAGCCTATAGAAATTTCCTTGTCAGCTTATGAACTATTCATTGTCAGCTTATGAACATTTCATTGTCAACCTATAGAAATTTCCTTGTCAGCTTATGAACTTTTCATTGTCAGCCTATAGAAATTTCCCTGTCAGCTTATGAACATTTCATTGTCAGCCTATGAAAATTTCATTGTCATCCTACGTGCATTTCAACCCAATCCTCATATGTTTCCGAATCTTTGTGCTGCCAACCATTTGCATATTCTCGTTACGAACGTTATGCTCTAGTTTTATCTTTCCATTTTGCATTCAATATGTCTTGTGAGTATCACATTTTCCAAACACCCTTTCCCAATTATGCGATCTGGAAATATCAACGGGCTTTTTTATACTACTTAAAACTTGCCCTTTTTGTTTTCATTTTCTCTAAAATTTCGTTGTTACTCACATGTTCAATTCATATTATTATCAATTAACTTTAGAGCCAGATTTCTACTGTCTCAGTTCACTTCTCATATTCTGATGATACTGGCAAAGAAAAGGACTGGTACTGCACAACAGTTCAGTACTAATTTCTTTGTTTCTAATTGTCATAGTGGAACACACCTATTCTATAGTTAATAGACTCTCCCACCTATAATAAGTAGGAGTAGAAAGAGTAACGAGCAGTCAGTCAGTCAGTCAGTTAGTCAGTCGATGCCGGACGACAGTTAGTCGAATACTAAAATATCAGCGACCACAACTAGATTACTCTGTGTAATACCTATTATATCAATTTCTTAACGTTTTGTACGTCGAACCTATTTTAGGACCGACTTAATACAAATACAAGCCTCCACTGTGAAATCACTCCACAGCACTAATGATATTTTATTTCCTTTTTCTTTATACTTTCCTTAGCTTTTAGAATGCATCTTTCATTCTTCCAATGCGCCTTCGGAATCCGGTATCGTATTTTTTACCCGATGTTAAAATAATTCCTAAGTATTTAATTTTTTGAAATTATTTAATTATAGTATATCCGATTTGTTATTCGCATGTTGGACTGATTAATTTGCTGACAAACATACGTACTGCCTTCTTATAGTTGGTGTTTAGTCCTTTCTTCTCGCTTTCCTTTACTGCTTTCTGCAGGATTCCTCTTGTTTCCTTTCTGTGTCTATCAACTCTATGTTTTCATGAAATACATGGACTAAATTCATAAATTGTTCAAGCCACCGTTTTAGGAAAATTAATGACCTTAAACCCCTTCCGACGGACGTGTATTGCCTGGGGCTTCACCACATTATTTCTAATGTTAAGCATCTCCGCCCTAGCCAGGCCATGAAAATAATTGGCAAAGAACTGAAGAATATTCTGATAGAAAATTTATTTGGTCCATCTAAAAATAACAGTGTGTTTGAAAAAGTTGTTTACACTGTATAAAACGGAAGCATTTGCAAGAGTGAACTTCGGATTTTACAAGTCTATAAAAGATTTGTTATTTATCGGGTTTCAAGAATAATGTTCCTGATTTAGTCATTTACAAATAAAAATTATGTCGAGGAAAGGTGTAGTTTGTCAGCGAATTCATTGTCAAGACAGTTAATATTCCCATTTATTTGCTCGCATGAAATCTAAAAAGAATGTGATTTAGACATTGAAAATGTTTATATTTGTATGAGAGAAATCCCCCGGAGAAATTAAATCAGTTGGAATTTTATCTGAAGCTTAACCGGGAATATGGAAACTATGAGCTGAATCTGAAAAAAAAAAAAAAAAAAAAAAAGAATATTTAATGTTTTAGAAATTCCATTTTTATTAGAATTTTTCCTGGACACTTCTGAAAACTTATTATTAAATAATTTTTTTAATAATCAAGAAATGTAAATTTTAAAAGAATCCAATAAACTAGAGACTTTCAATAGAAATTATAATAATATATTTACTTCTAGGAGCCACGGTGAAGTAAATGATGACAGCTAGGGTGAGGAATGGTATAGCAGAGTTTGAATTCCTACACGTATTCATTACATTCACATACATGCTAATGCCCTTGGGAAAGGCATGAATCCATCTATTCTTCTCCTATGCGTAAATAATAGGACAGACTGAGTCCTATAGCCTTGGTTGGCGACTAGTCTAAGAGAAAGAAAATCTTCGATTTCAAAACCAGCCTGGGGATGGTTGGACTCTATCAGGGTATCTTGCTCAGTAAAGACCACTGCTATTGCGACTGCAGTATGTATGGTGCTCCCACGACCCTAACCAGTTGCGGGTCCCGTGATCCTCATGTGCCGCGTCTCTTCAGGACGTTGGTGATTATGCCACGCAATATTTTCCTATCCTTAGTAGTTCTTAGTAATGTTTGTCTTTTCACTAGCCTCTCTCCCTGTTTAGCGCTTTTTTTTACGTATTTTTAGGAAATGATTTTGAATACTTCAGAAGAAAATTAGATATTTTTTTTATACGCTCTGGAAAAACATTGAGCTCTCCTATATCTTTCAAAGATCTATCCCCATTTCATAAAACTGGAGACAATAATCCCAGCGCAGGGTACCCTTAAGGATATGGTGCAGTTCGAACAGTTCCGTCAAGTTGGCTAAAAGACAGCACTGCTAGAGAGTAGATTTATAGTTAATGAAATATTGAAAATATTCGAGTTTGGGAGAAATTGTATATTTCTTTTCACTCTCGCCAAAATTGAAACAAGAATAATAATTTTAAAAAATAGGACTTCTTTAGCAGAACTTGCGAAAAGTGAGAAAGAAATAAGAAACTTGTTTTCAGCCCCGAATCTGTTTAAGAAAAACACATTTATAGAAAGACAAAAAAGAAAGACACTTTTGACAGAAAAAAAGAAACATCGATGAATGGGCTGAGATAGATAGATAGATAGATAGATAGATAGATAGATAGATAGATAGATACGCTTAGGTAGATAGATAGATAGATAGATAGATAG
>CAHIKZ030005503.1:245000-437500 GCA_903632075.3 Acanthosepion pharaonis | reverse complement strand
GTCAGAGCGAAAGAGATAGATTGATAGATATAGATATGTATGTGAGAGAAAGTGCATGATTCCTTGAACTTATGAAACTTGAAGCTTTTACCTGCCTGTTTGCTTCAGAGTGTGCAGAACCTTCATATTTCTAAGTATCTCTTGATGTCTACCAAGGTGTGCATTGTTACCCAAAGAAGTTTTGACATTGGGGTGTCTTTTATACGTGTATGCGTGTGTTTGTGTACATTTTATATATGCGTTTATATAAATGGGACTGAGTTTATGCCATTGAGTTGTATACCTGCTATGCTGGCGAATGGACCTGCTTTTGTATGGGTGTTAGTGCGCGCGTGTATGTGTATGTGTGTGTGAATGCATAATGAAAAGCGAAAAACTGAATTTTAGCAAAAATTAATTAAACAAAAAATGTCAGCCGAAACCTGAACGAAGTGATTCAAACGAAATTAAAAACGTGAAAAAAATAGCAAACAAATCGGAGACGTGCTTAAATAGAAGAAAGAAAGAAAGACAGAAAGAAAGACAGAAAGAAAGAAAGAAAGAAAGAAAGAAAGACAGAAAGAGCAAAAAGAAAAGAGATAAATGGCTAAATAAAGAAAAATAAAAGAAAACTTCAAAGGAAACAAGAAAATGATTAAAAATAAAAGATAGAATGAAAGAAAGTCTAAAAAAAAAAAATAAGGGAAAGAAAGAAAAATAAGAAAGAAAGTAAATAAAAGGAATGTTTTTGAAAAAAATGCCAAACAAATGTAAGCAATAAATAAAGAAAAATAAAATTAAAAAATAAAATAAAGAATAAAATAAAAAATAAAATAAAAAATAAAATAAAAAATAAAATATAAATATAAATGCTGGAAGAAAAAATGGCAAAAAATATAGGAAAGAAATAAAACGCTAAATACAGAAAAATAAAAGAAAGGAACACTTACGAAATACTAAATTTAAAAAAGGAAATCAAATAATTAACTAAATTAAAAGGAAAGGGATAAAGAAAGCGGCAATAATAAATAAAGGGAAAAAAACAAAAACTGCAAAAATAAACGAAAGAAAAAGAAACAGAATAGATAGATAGATAGATAGATAGATAGATAGATAGATAGGGAGTAAGGAAAGAAAGGAAAAATCACACATAAAAAGAAAGAAGGAAAAGTGGTAAAAGATGGAACATGGCATAAAAAGAAAGATGATTTTAAGATAAACAGAAATTAAATACAGCGGAAAATAAAGAGTAACAAAAAAAAACACATACGAAAAAAGAAAGAAAAAAGATAGACAGAAAAAAGACCAAACGACCGAACGCAAGATACAGTATATAAAGAATAGACAAACAAATTTAAAGTGATATAAAATCAACGAAAAAAAATCAAAAAAAAAACAGAAATAAAAAATCTTGGTTAAACAAAGCTGAAACGTGAACAAACCCAGCAAAAATAAAATAAATCCAAGAGAGAAAGGAAATGGGAAGGAAAATTCGCAAAGAACTCATGCCAAACAAAACCTCAAAAATAAATGAATAAATCTGGTATTTGCATAAAATGAATTCAGGACAAAAGAAATTTTACAAATTATTTCCTTGTTAATTGGTTTGCTGTAATTTTCCCGCGTCTCATTTGAATTTTACTCTTTCTTGCCTTTGCATGATTTCTCAAGTTCCATTTTGATGGGGTTTTGTCGGATTACACTATATTTTGGCATTTCAGAGGAGATTTTGGTGACGTTTTTGCTATTATTCGCTTGGGGTTGACAGAATTGTTTTTTTGTTTGTTTGTTTGTTTTTTTTTTTATCTTTAGATAAAAAGAAACAAAGAAAAATAAATGAATTCCTTTCGGCCATAAAAAAAAGATTCTGATGGCACGGATCCACTTACGTTGTTTGTTGCCCAGACAATAGAAAATTCTCTCTGGCTATAATTATTATTGACTTCTTGTATTTATTTATTAAAATAGACTGATTTCTTTGTTTTCAGTGCGTCTTTAATTCCTACGTATTTTCCCTTATTCATTATTCCTTGCCATTTTCTGGCTACTTTCTTAATTTCAGTCTTTGCTTTTTTTTTTCTTATCTGATTTCAGTCTTTTAATTCTTTATTTTCTTTCTTTCACTTTTCTTTTTCTTTTCTAATTTCTTTTTTTTTTACATCTTATTTCTTTTTTTTCAGTTCTCCTTTGTTTATCTTTCTTTCTTGTCTCCGTTTCTCTATTCGTTTACATTCGTCTTCTTTTTTTTATTATTCATTTATACTTTACTTTAGATTTTTTCTTTTCTTTCTTTCTTTCTTTCTTTCTTTCTTTCTTTCTTTCTTTCTTTCTTTCTTTCTTTCGTTCAGTCGCCCTTTCTTTTTACTCGTTTTTACTTTTTTTTCATTTTTTCTTTTCTCCTTCTTTTTTTGTTTTTCTCTTTTGTCTTTGGTCTTCTGTCTACTCTCTCTCCCTCTTTCTCACTGTTTTATCGTTTTCTTCTGTACTTAATTTCTCCTATTGGTCCATTGTCCTTTTTACTTTTTTACTACTTTTATCTTTTAATTATATTTGGGATTGTTTCTCTCTCTCTCTCTCTCTCTCTATATATATATATATATATATATATATATATATATATATATATTGCATCCAGCTAGGGGCAAATAGTTGACCATCAAATTGAGGTCAAATCACTATAAAGTGTAATAACAGGTTTTAATACCCTCAATATATTTTTGGAAAAAAAATATTGCTACCTCTATATTTTTTGAAAAAAAATATTACCGGTAATAAAAATGTTGTGGCATTAAATAACCCAATGAGTTTGATATGCCAAAATCAAACAGATTAAAATCCATTTTTTTTCTAATTTCGGACTATTCAGCTATTGAGGTTTGCAATCGAAAGATATTAGGTTTTCAGTTTCTTAAAAAATTGATTTACGAATTTAGGCATTTTATATCGGCCGCTGTAAAATAAATACATTGGAAAGATTAGAAGATGGCAATTGAAAACCAAGGAATAATTGAGGAACCATCAAATTGCAAAGGAAGGAATATGACATAGAACTCTGAAAATGATAAGTCCAGGGAAAAGCTACTTTCTCATAGACTAAATGATCATCTGTATGAGGTAAATCATTTGGATCGCATTAATATATATATATATATATATATATATATATATATATATATATATATATATATAAAAAAAGAAAGAACAGCAAGATATATAATCCGGTGTTCTTATAGATATTTTATTTTTACAAAATAGTGCTCAATGTAAATTTACAGAGCATTAATAAGAACGGAAGTTAGATTTCATTGAAAAATGCATCCCTTCCCACGACCCAAACGTAGCAATAACTGATACATTAAATTATAGATATATGAAAAACCCAGTCACCCCTGTCAAGAAAAATAGATTTATCTGTAACCTTGGAAACATGAATTTTGTTTCAGCTGTGTATTTAAAACCCAGTAATTTTAAAAAGTTACTCCAAAATTCGCCTGAGGATGAAATGGAAATAATGTTTTAATTTAATCACAAAATTAAATTCGTGGCTTTTAGCTTCCATTTTTGAAACATGGTTAGAACTGTGTAGCGAAAAAACTATATTTTAAATCAATTAATTTATAATATATATATATATATATATATATATATATATATATATATATATATATATATATATATATATATATATATATATATTGCATTAATTATCAGTCTATATTTCTGAGATAAGGTATTATGTACATTATTTACATTATTCGTACAATTGTCCTCATCTTTGTCGCCATATTTATTGGAACTTTTCGGCCGTTATACACCCCTTCCTTCTTCAGATGGTTGCAATGTCGAATTTTATTTCGCTCACTGGTGTAGACTTTTCTAGTTCCATGTACCATGTTTAATGGATGTCATGTATCAGTTATCACCTGGTAATTCCCCTCTCAAGGACACATGTGGATAATGGCGTTGGTTAGATCCAGTGACACGACCCACAAAGTATGAGTTCAATTCCCGGTTAAGGAAGTGGAGAACTTTCAGAGGGAAATTAACAGAAGATAACTGATAACTGACATCCATTAAACATGGCACGTGTAACTAGAACAGTGAACGAAATAAAGGGTTAAGTTCGACATTCAAACACCCGAAGAAGGCCGGAGCGTACAACGGCCTAAACGCTGTAATAAATGATAAATAATATGAGGACAATAGTACGAATAATGTGAATATTGCATTAATAGTAATTATAATATATATATATATATATATATATATATATATATATATATATATATATATATATATATATATATATATATATAGTTAAACCTAGTTAAACCTACAGCCAGACACATATATGTATATGTTGCATTAATTGTGATTCAATTATATATATATATATATATATATATATATATATATATATATATATATATATATAAAATATGTGAAAATATATAGATGATAGGAAGGAACTGGTTAGGTAAATAATCCAAAGTTCCTTAGTATTTTAGTTATTATTTTTACAAAAGTAGAGCATAAATATAATTATTTATTTAAGAATATGATTCCAACTCGCGACATAAGATGTCTTATGTCTTATGTCGCGAGTTGGAATCAAATAAATAATTAATAATATATATATATATATATATATATATATATATATATATATATATTTTATTTTCCTATCGTTTTCTTCAGTTTCTCATTTTATTACTTTCATTAATTTTCCTTATTTCCTTTTTTTTCTTTTTATCTCCTTATTTTAATGTTTCAGAATTTTTCTTTTTACATCCATTTTGACGTATTTTTTTTTTATTTGACTTCCTTCCGATTTTGTTCCATTCTTTATTTCTTTTTTTTTTTTTGTTTATCCAATATGCATCTTCTATTCTTTTTCCGTCTTCCTCTACTTCTAATTTTGTTTTTCCTTTCTTCGCATTTGTCTTTATTATTTATCATTCTCTACATCATTCTTTCTTCCCATTACACCCATTATGTATTTTTCACATCTTCATTTATATTTCGCTTTTTTCTTTCATCCCTTCTTTACCTTTGTATCGTTTCTTCTTACTTTCTTTTTCCCTTTTTGATTCCTTCATTTCATCTTTCTTCTCATCTTCCTTCTGATTTTATTTTTAACATTTCTTTACATTTCTTTTTTAACTCATCTTTTCTCAGACATTTTCTTCTTCATTATTCTTATTTCTTACCGTTGTCATGTTTTCCGGTTTTTTTATTTTTTTTATTTTTACCCATCAAATTCATTCTTCAAGAAATCTGTTCGCGTGACCCTGTTAAAGCATTCGAGATTTTCTTTCATAATTTCACGAGACTTCCAGCTTTTAACGGATAATTTTCTCTTTTTCCTTAATTTCTTAAAAATCTGGTTTCCAGTCATGCGTTACCTAAAGATTTGTTTCTATTCTACATGTAATGATTCTAGAATTTCAGTCTTAATTTCTTAGGGGGAAAAAAAGAATCGCAGTGATTTTAAGAGTTCCATGTCATATTCCTTCATTTACAATCTGATGGTTCCTCAATTATTCCTTGGTTTTGAATTGCCATCTCGTAATCTTTCCAATGTATTTATTTTACAGCAGCAATTATAAGATGCCTTAATTCGTAAATAATTTTTTCAAAAACCTGGAAAGCTAATATTTCTCGATTGCAAACCTCAATAGCTGAATAGTCCGAAATTAGAAAAAAAATGGATTTTAATTGATATCTGTAAGAGAAAAATATCAATAAATCCAAAAATAAATAAGAAACGCTTACCTTAGCTGATGCATTTCGTCCATCTGAAGAACTCTTTCAAAGCAAATGCAACGATTTTATTTTGTAACAAGTATTTATATACAAGAGCAAAAATGTAACTGTTTTTAGAAATTTTCAAATTTAAAAATATTCATGACCGTCCTTAATTTTCTTTTTTAAAACCAATAACATTTTTCTATTGTATATATACTTGTTAAAGCTAATATAAGTTTTTCTTTTTGTCTTTATTCATATATATATTGTTGAAGCTTGGATAAGCATGGAATAATAATAATACAACACAAAAGGTACGTAAACAAAATGTATTGAAACAAGGAAAAGGTACACAATATTTACAGTTAGTTTGGTATATTCTTGGGAAGACTGTTCCTGTAGAATGGGTTGACTTAATCGCAGTCGGGCAGAGTCTCTCGATTGGATCTCTTCTTACTTCTCCCTTCGTCTTCCCGGTACCAACCCATATTTATATGGTCGGTACTCCACTATGTAAATTAGGTGGATCGTACCACAACATATATATATATATATATATATATATATATATATATATATATATATATATATATATATATACACGTGCGTGTGTGTGCGTGTGATAAAATGTAGTTTTAATGTATGCTATATGTATAGGTATAATTGCTCAGTATCGAAGATAAGCGTAGATAAACATAAATTCGGATCCACACACACACACACACACACACATATATATATATATATATATATATATATATATATATATATATATATATATAGTCTTTTTACCAGAGTACAGAAATTGTATCGTTTTACTTCCCTTTTTTTGTTCCTTTCGTAGTTCAGCAAGTTTTTAGATTGATCACTGTTTTTGATCACTTCCGGTTAGCCGTTTGTTTTCACTGACGCCTCTCACAATTAAAAGCATCATGCCAACTAAGTTGTTGGTCGTTTTATCATTCTCTTAACCTCATCCTCAGTGTTAATCATCAGCGGTTTGTAGCGTTTAATGCCTTTTCTGTCTATATTTCTCCATTTTATTATCATGTTATCATTCGAAGTTTAGTTTAAAAGAGATATATTCTATACGTTTGGATCTCTCAGTATAACATCCTTTCAAAACCTGTCACTTACCGCACACTCTACTGCCAAATTAAACTTACTTGTAACTTCCTTTCCCCTGAACTCACTGTAACATTGAAATGTATTCCAGTAGCGAACTTTATGCATGTTCATGTAAACGAAGTATTTGCTACATTCCTTTAGCCTTTTAGACCAATGCTGTTACTTATATGTTCAGCCTTCAGCTGCTTTTTGTTTTTTTTTTGTTTTTAAAGCTACTATACATTTCAGACTACTATATATATATATATATATATATATATATTTAAGACTATATATATATTTCAGACTAGTATATATATATATATATATATATATATATATATATATATATATTTTCCTGATATATGTGATATAAAATGGGATGACAGGGTCAAGAATAGTGCAATACTAAGAAATGTAACAATATCACAGAATTATATATGCATAGGCTTCCAAAGAAGGTGCTGCATGGATAACTACCAAACTTCAAGCGTTCAGTTGGACGTCCACTCTTACACTACAAAGGCATATTGAAAGACAACTTGAAACATCGCAAGTTTGATCTGAAAACCGGGGAAACCCACGCATCAAGCCTAAAGGAATGGTGTAAAACATGCTTCATTAAGTTAAAGGGTTTTGATGACAGTAGACTGAAGTATCGTGATCAGCTTCGACATGCTCTGAAGTAGAGATACCATCAAAATCCTGCTTTAACAAATTTCATCTGTCAGTGTAGCTTTATTGCCTGCAGCAACGCTAAGCCTGTATCACACTTAAGAAAGCACTAAAGAAATATGTCTTTCCTTTGCCTGATTTTCTCCACAGTGGCTCCTGCTAGCATGTATAAGATTAAAAAAGAAAGGGACCATCTAATGCTGATACTCATTTATCGGTCAAAATAGGAGAGCCAATATATATATATATATATATATATATATATATATATATATATATATATATGTGACTCTATAATGGACTCTCACGTCGGTTTCGACGTATTAGGATCTGCCAGCTTATTGATTCAGCTATGAAAGTTTATGCGATAATATTAAGTGGCATTTAAGACCCGCTAGTGTTTTACAAAGGAGGCTGCACGTGCAGCAGGTGTGAGAATTGTGAGATGAGATCACTGTTAGATTGGCTGACCTTTTAGATCTTGTTCTCGCTCCTTGAAGATGATTCAGACAAGCAGATTAAAAATTGCTGAGTCCACTAAAACACGTTGATCTCCATTCTACTCGCTCCAAAGCTAAGTGCTCAAGGGTGTTATGTGGTATAATAATTGCTGACAAGTTGCTTTTCATATTCATATATATATATATATATATATATATATATATATATATATATATATATATATATATATATATATATATATATATATTTCAATAAATCCTGTGAAAGCACGTGTTTCATTAATATTTAATCTTGGTTTAATGAGTGATATTTTACGGTGTAAAAATATGGGTTTCATTTTATCTTTTTGCGAAGAATTTCATTTTTATTGTTATTTTAATATTTTAGGCGTATATTCTTTATCTTGAAATGACTGTCGACGGAAACTCGAAATAAATAGCTATGAGGCTTGTATGAATTGAAATAGGCGATAATCCCTCGAATAATATTGTAAACTTACGAGAGGCAAATGAATTCCGGTACAAAATCCCCCATGATTTCTTTCTGACTTGAGAGAAGATTGATGTAAAACCGTAATTGGATTCATTTTTGTAAAAACTCTCTGATTCAGAGGATCAGGCTTTTTATCCATTTCCAAAATCATAACGGTGACCTGTCAATATCTATTTTTTTTTAAGACGTTAAGCCCATCGAGTGGACACGAACAATGTATTGTCGTTTGCGAGGAATCTATCTGAATCAACGTTTTATTTTAATATATTTTGAAATTCGGAATCAAAACAACCTTCCAAGAAAGAAAACTCAGAACCGTTTTTTTTCCTTGCAACATAATACAGGCATAAGAAACATTTTTGCATTTCTCCAAAAACTCGCAGAGAAACAAAAGCTATGAACATTACTGACACATCTGGTCTGTATTTAGAGATTCTTCATGAAATAAAGAGAATAATTTGCAATATTATTATCCCTGACCTCGAATCTCGTCTTCAGTCCCCTTCGGATGACCGTAACGTAGCTTCCCTGTGTTGCTTCTATGAATACTAGCATGGCAACTGTTCTGAGGAATTTTCCTCTATGGTAAATAGACTTTATGAATTTAAGCGTACTACTAGATTTACAAAAAGGCCTCATCATTTTACAGTTGAAATGGCTAGATCTAGACGTAATTTCTTTGCTATTAGTTACTTTTCTCGCACTTCTTGTTTGTGGAACTCACTTCCGGCTTGTTACTTCCAAGTCTTTTCGATCTTCAAAAATTTAAATGCAACGTCAATTGTTATCTTCTGTCTTCTTAATTTATGTTACTTTATTGTTCTCTTTCATTAACAATGTTTTCATATAATTTCACACTCAGTAACCCCTTGGGCATAACTGGCTATATTGCCTTGCTCAGAGTGAAATTATTTAAAAAAAAAACCAAAAAAAAAACCATCTTTTTTTGACAGGAGCAGAAAAAAAAAAAGCAGAATACGAAATGAATCGTTATCGGAGAAAAAATTGATTAGTGTTTGCTCTGACGATGTTGATATGATCTTCTTTGATTCAATGTTACAGTTATAGACGACATACATACATACATACATATATATATATATATATATATATATATATATATATATATATATATATATATGTATGTATGTATTTTCAGCACTCAATCTCGCGCGATCGTACACGCACACACAGGCACCTGCATGGGTTGAAACAGACTGCCGCTCGGTGATGACATCAATGTAGATATATTAATAATATATTCAGCACCTGAAGATTACGTTGTGCAAGAATCGTGCTATATATATATATTTTATTGATATATACTTCATAGCTCTGTTATATTACATCGTGCATTGTTTTATTAACACCAGCAGTATATGTGTGATATATTATAATTATATATATATATATATATATATATATATACAATTATAAATACATATATATATATATATATATATATATATGACGTCCCCGGTGTCGCTGCGCCAAATGTGACGTTTGCCTGGCTGCGCCGCCGTGCTGTCCTGTCCACGGCGCCAATTGTGACGTCACCCGTCTGTCTCCGCGCCGTCGCCGTCCTATCCTGTCCCGTGACGATCAATGTGACTTGGTATTAGTCGCGGCACCAAATGTGACGTTCTAACCTTTTACTGATTCGGATGGAAATCTGGTTAGATTCGTTATCAACCTTGTCGTTCCCAGCTCGCCTCCAACGTCTGGTTACCGAAGTAACTGTTTTGATTTCTAGTCTAACCTACCCACGTTGTGATTTGATCTTAGGTAGACGAAATCAATTAGTCGCCGGGCCGTAATGCAAGCTGAGTTCGGACAAGGGTAATATCGCACAAGTATATGTAAAAGAAAATAAAGTAATAACTCGAAAAGTTCAAATGTGTTAAAAAAGGATAACAGTATTTTATATCTGGTTGCTGAATACATCTTCCCGACCCGCTATATGGATCGTGACACTTTGTGTTTGTTAGGCGAGTTTTAACATCTTAAGTTGTTTGTTCTTTAAGAAACTGGTTTTGGTGTATCTTCAGGTGATATTCGTAAAACTTGTTTTGGCGGTGTGGGTCTAAGTCCTTCTTCAAAAATAAATTGTTCTTGATTAGAAGTTGAGGTCGATAATGCGCGAATCTTAGTCAGCTTCTTCGAGGAGGGTCCTCAGAGATCTCAGCTCACTGCAACTGCTTGCCTGTCTGTCTCCAACCCCAACTGGAAATGCTTTTCACTCGCTGCGACTCTGCTTATATGCACACCGACCAAAACCGGGGTGGGCTTGTCGGAGTTTGAGGTTCCTTGATAATTCTAAACCCACAATCCACTTCTTTGTTTTCGTCTTCCCACCTTCTTCTGTTCTCATATTGGTATCTCACCATACCCTCAGAGGGTGTCAACGGGTTTCCCCTCTCTCTCCCAGTGGCATCTCATACCGATCTCTTCAATGGGTGCCAACAGGCCTCCCCTCCTACTTCACATGATTACCTTCGCCTAACGCTCAAGGCAGCATTCAGCCAATGGGCACCCAGCAGTATGGGTGTGGCTAGACTAGCCTCGGTTTAAAAAAATCTTGCTCAAAGAAAAAAAAAATTATCTCTTTTTTTTTCTTTTTCTTTTCTTTCTATTCTTTCGTAGTGTGGTCCCTTAATCGCAATTCTTATCCTAAATGTCACCTGGAATTCATCACCCGAGACCTGCGCCAAACAAGTGGGTGGTCATCCGATGAGATCGCATTCTGGCATTAATTATTTCTGATAAAATAATTTTCTTATCATAGCCTGCTCCTGGTACAAAACAGATGTCTTTCCCAAATGACATGGAGGTGGTCCCACGGACGTTTTGTTTTCGGTCAAGCTTGACCTAATTAATTTTTATCTCTTTAGAATTCTGCGGGAGGTCGCTTGTCCAACTTGAAATTTTTATCATTGTCATGGGCAGATTGGATATATCTTACTCGCCACGCCGTAACATAAATCAGATTAAATCCGAAACATCCGCGACCTTACTTTCTTCGCTAATGAGAATAAAACCTTTAGCATTTTTCTTTGTTAAAAAGAATAACATCGCTTAGTGTCCTTTTCGTGATGGCATCTTATCACCTAAATTTAATTCTCGCCTTTCTTTTTTTCTTCTTTCTTTCTAGCGACCTAAATAGTGTCACATATATATATTATAATTATGTATATTAATAAAAAGAAAGAACAGTAAGATATAAAATCCGGTGTTCTTATAGATATTTTTATTTTTACAAAATAGTGCTCAATGTAAATTTACAGAGCATTAATATTATAAATTAATTGATTTAAAATATGTTTTTTTTCGCTACACAGTTCCAACCATGTTTTAAAAATAGAAGCTAAAAACCCCGAATTTAATTTTGCAATTAAATTAAAAGCATTAGTTCCATTTCATCTTCAAGCGAAAGAAGATGAAATGGAACTAATGCTTTTAATTTAATTGCCAAATTAAATTCGGGGTTTTAGCTTCTATTTTTTGAAACATGGTTGAACTGTAGCGAAAAAAATATATTTTAAATCAATTAATTTATAATATATTATAATTATATATGTATATAAATATAAATATAAAGATTAGCGTCAACACTTAGAGGCGACAGGCGGTTTCATGCTAGACTACGTGGCCTGATGATTGCGTCTAGCATGAAACAGCCTGTCGCCTCTGAGTGTTGACTTCAATGTTTGTTTTTTTTTTATTTATCTTCTCTCTGTCTCTGATACTGAGCACTTTAGCCCATAGATATAGCACACATTAAAACTATATTTCTTCATATATACTTATATATATATACATTCTAATTCAAAATGGAATACAGTCAATACCTATTTCCATTCCATGTTGTCTTGTGTCTTTCGTTCTGTCTTTTCAAGTTTTCTTTTTTCTTATTTCTGTTTGTCTCTGGTACTGTCTTTCATTCTGTCTTTATAGTTTTCCTATTTCTGATTTCTGTGTGGTCTTCGTACTGTCTTCCAACTTTACTCGTATATGATTTCTCTTCGTCTTTCGTTCTGTATTTCAGCTTTTCAAGGAAACGTTAAAATATGACATACGAAAATTTGAAATGTAGAAAAACTGACAGAACGAAAGAAATAATCACAAAACACAAATACGAAAATATGAAAGTGTTGAGGGTTTCTCCCCTTTTTATACAAATGGACTCACCCAGTGTATACTTATACTACTGCCAGTAAATACCCGATGAGTCGAGTCAAGTTGAGTCCAGAGTGAGAGAGTAAAAGGTTGTAGGTAACCGGAAGAGTGAGGGTGAGGTAACAGCGTTGTAGGAGTCACAGTGAGCGAGCACGTAGACTCAGTAAGAAGTCATACAGCGATACTTCAATACCAAAGACTGTATAGATATTTTGCTACTAACCCGTATTCCTAGAACTACTAACCTGCTTTACCAGTTTGTATTATTACGTTAATACATTATTTTCATATATTCATTCTTGGCGATTTTTATTTATTGGTATCGGATTTCATCCCGGAATCCATAACAGAAAGAAAGAATGAAAAATCAGAAATAAGGAAACATTAATAAAGAACATCGGAAATAAGAAAACATGAAAGAAAGAAAAAAGAAAGAGAGAAAAACAAAACAAAATAAAGAAAGACAAATAAAACCATCACAAAAATAAAAAAAGAAAGAGAGAAAGAAAAATCAGTTAAAATATAACTTGAAAGAAAGAAAGAATGAAAAATCCGAAATAAGAAAACTTGAATAAAGAGAAAATGTTTAATCAGAGAAATATTGCTTGAAAGAAAAAATTAATGCAGAAAAAAAAGTAAAAATGAAATATATAAAACAGCCAAAAAAAGCAGTTAGAAAAATTGGAAAAAATTTGAAAAAGAATTAAGAAAACATGAAAGAAAGAAAGAGTGAATGAAAATAAAAAAAAATTAATAATAAAGCTTTAAAGAAACCAATAATAATGAAGCTTGAAAGAAAGAAAGAAAGAAAGAAAGAATGAATGAATGAATGAATGAATGAATGAAAGACAAAAATCAGATATAAGTAAACAAGTAAAAATAAAGAAGAATTTTTTTATAAAATTCAGAAATAGGCAATATTTAAAGAAAAAAATAGTAATAAGAAAAGATGAAAAAAGAAGAAAAAATAAGAAAAGTAGAAATAAATAATGAAGGAAAGAAAGTAAAATATGAAACAATAAAACTTGAAAGAAAGGAATGAAGAAAGAAAAAATAAAACCTCAGAAAAATTACATGAAATAAGGAAAGAAAGAAAGAAACAAAGCAAGTAAGAAAAATCAGAAATTATGAAATTTGAAAGAAAAAATCAGAAATAAGAAAACTTGAAGAAAAGCAAAGAAAACGTACAAATAAAAACAAAAATTTAAAAAATATCAGGAATATTAAAATTTGAAATAAGTCAAATTTGAAGTAAGAAAACATGAAAGAAAAAGAGAATGAAAAATCAGTTAAAATATAACTTGAAAGAAAAAAGGATGAGAAATCAGAAAAAAGAAAACTTAAATAAAGACAAAAAAAGTTTAATGCGAAAAATATAGCTTGAAAGAAAGAAATTAATGAAAAAAGTAAAAATGAAATAAAGAAATTAAAACAGCGATAAAAACCGTTAAAAATATCATAATTTTTTTTAAATTGTAAAAAACATCGGAAATAAGAAAATATGAAAGACATAACCAATGACAAAAAGAAATCAGAAATAAGAAAACTTGAAAAACAGACTGAAAGACAAAGAGGAATTAGAAATAAGAAAACATAAAATACCAAACGAAAGACAAACAGAAATAAAAACATACACACACACAGAACGAAAGACAAAATGAAATCAGAAAAAAATAATTCGAAATACATAACTGTGGACCCACAGAAATAAAAAAAAATAGGATAACTTGACAAATATAACGAAAAACAAAAGAAATAAGAAATCATGAAAGACAAAAATAATGACGAACTGAAATCAATTATAAGAAAACTTGAATGACAAAACGAAAAAAAATATGTATTAGAAATAAGAGATCTTGTATGACAGAACAGAAGACAAATAGGGTTCAGAAATAAGACAACTCGAAAGACAAAAGGAAATGCAAGAAATCAGAAATCAGAAAACTTAAAAGACAGAACGAACGATAAAAAAGAATCCAAAAATAAGAAATCTTGAATGGCAGTAAGAAAGATATTTCGAAAAACAGAACGAAAGCAAAAGGGAAAAAAATCAGAAATAAATAAACTTGATAGACAGAACGAAAGACAAGCATAAATCAGAAAAAAGAAAACTTGAAATCAATCAGAAAACAGAACTTTTGCAAGACAGAGCGAGAATCAAACAGAAGTCAGAAAAAAGAAAACTTGAAATGCAAACCGAAATCAATCAGAAAACAGAACTTTGCAAGACAGACCGAGAATCAAACAGAAGTCAGAAAAAGAAAACTTGAAATGCAAACCGAAATCAATCAGAAAACAGAACTTTTGCAAGACAGACCGAGAATCAAACAGAAGTCAGAAAAAAAAACTTGAAATGCAAACCGAAATCAATCAGAAAACAGAACTTTTGCAAGACAGACCGAGAATCAAACAGAAGTCAGAAAAAAAGAAACTTGAAATGCAAACCGAAATCAATCAGAAAACAGAACTTTTGCAAGACAGACCGAGAATCAAACAGAAGTCAGAAAAAGAAAACTTGAAATGCAAACCGAAATCAATCAGAAAACAGAACTTTTTTTGCAAGACAGAGCGAGAATCAAACAGAAGTCAGAAAAAGAAAACTTGAAATGCAAACCGAAATCAATCAGAAAACAGAACTTTTGCAAGACAGAGCGAGAATCAAACAGAAGTCAGAAAAAAGAAAAACTTGAAATGCAAACCGAAATCAATCAGAAAAACAGAACTTTTGCAAGACAGAGCGAGAATCAAACAGAAGTCAGAAAAAAGAAAACTTGAAATGCAAACCGAAATCAATCAGAAAACAGAACTTTTGCAAGACAGAGCGAGAATCAAACAGAAGTCAGAAAAAAGAAAACTTGAAATGCAAACCGAAATCAATCAGAAAACAGAACTTTTGCAAGACAGAGCGAGAATCAAACAGAAGTCAGAAAAAAGAAAACTTGAAATGCAAACCGAAATCAATCAGAAAACAGAACTTTTGCAAGACAGACCGAGAATCAAACAGAAGTCAGAAAAAAGAAAACTTGAAATGCAAACCGAAATCAATCAGAAAACAGAACTTTTGCAAGACAGACCGAGAATCAAACAGAAGTCAGAAAAAAAAAAAACTTGAAATGCAAACCGAAATCAATCAGAAAACAGAACTTTTGCAAGACAGACCGAGAATCAAACAGAAGTCAGAAAAAAGAAAAAACTGAAATGCAAACCGAAATCAATCAGAAAACAGAACTTTGCAAGACAGACCGAGAATCAAACAGAAGTCAGAAAAAGAAAACTTGAAATGCAAACCGAAATCAATCAGAAAACAGAACTTTTGCAAGACAGAGCGAGAATCAAACAGAAGTCAGAAAAAAAGAAAACTTGAAATGCAAACCGAAATCAATCAGAAAAACAGAACTTTGCAAGACAGAGCGAGAATCAAACAGAAGTCAGAAAAAGAAAACTTGAAATGCAAAACCGAAATCAATCAGAAAACAGAACTTTTGCAAGACAGAGCGAGAATCAAACAGAAGTCAGAAAAAGAAAAACTTGAAATGCAAACCGAAATCAATCAGAAAACAGAACTTTTGCAAGACAGAGCGAGAATCAAACAGAAGTCAGAAAAAAGAAAACTTGAAATGCAAACCGAAATCAATCAGAAAACAGAACTTTTGCAAGACAGACCGAGAATCAAACAGAAGTCAGAAAAAAGAAAACTTGAAAGACAGAACATAAGCAGAACATAAAACAGAAATAAGAGATCTTGAAATCCATTGTAAAGCAAGCAGAAATCAAAAATTAGAAAATTGCGAAAAAACGGATGAAATATTAGAAGTAAGACAACTGGAATGGATGAAAAATTGGTAATAAAAAAAAAATTAAATAAAGAAACAAATAAATATAAATGAAAAATATAAGAAATTATAAAGGTTGAAAGACGAAAAGACGTAAATGAAAAAAAAATCAGATATTAGAATTTCAGAACTAATAACACTTGAAAGAATAAAAGATTGAACGAAGATAAGAAATTAAGACAAATATGAGATATGAAAATTTAAAATGTAGATAAAAAGACAGAACGTAAAAAATAGACACAAAACACAAATACGAAAATTTGAAAGAATGAACGAAAAATCAGAAATAAGCTAACATGAAAAAGGTTCATCGGTAATAAAAAAAAGAATATGTAAGAAAGAAAAATGAAGGAGAGAAAAACAAAGCAGTAAGTACCTCCACTTTTTGCGCAGAATCATTATAGCATGATGAAAATGTCCCCAAAATAAGTAAAAACAAAGTTTTATGGTCAAAATGTTTATGTTGTTATTAAGAGGAATGATCAAAATATTTTGTGATTATTTCTTAATTTTTTTTTTTTAATCCTTCCTTCCACTTTAGAAACTTTGGTTATTTCTTTTTTTTTTTTTGTTTACGTCAAAGATCGAGGTAATATTTACGATTCGCTTTTTGTACGGTGAAAAACAAATTGATTTGGTAATTCTTGCAAAGATCAAATATTTGTCGGATTTTTAATGAAACTTTTAGGATTTATTTACAAATGAATGAAATTATTTTCGTAGTTTATTTTTTTTTTTTAGAAAATCTTGTTAAAAATATTTTTTTCACTTATGTTACCAGGCACGTAAATTCACGAAATTTCAAGAAATTCAGTTTTTAGTGCGGGGATATTATTTATTACTTAAAAGCAGCAGGACTCCTTGGAGAATGTAAATCAACATTTTATTTTTTTGTTTTTTGTAAACAGATGGTCGATTCATCGAATATGGTCTCTGAATTGTAAAATAATAAATGCAGTAAAACTATGGCATTCTTTAATTAGAAAAGCATTTAATTTATTTTATAAATAAGATTTATTAAGGATACTATTATCTTAAGAAGAAAAATATTTCGATGAGTAATCAATGTTTACAAGAATTATTTTCATTCTTTAAAATTTCAATTCAATAATTTCAATCGTTTGAAATTCTGAATTACTTCAAGGCGGTTAAGTAATATTGCTATTAAGTGAAAACTACCTTTACGAACCGAAACCTGAAAAGCTCATTTAATGTCAGCAATAAGAAGACATGAATAAAGAAAGAAAAATGTTTAATCAGACAAATATTGAATGGCAGAAATAATTTTTTTTGCAGAAAAAAGTAAAAATTAAATAATAAAAAAAAGTAAAACAGGCAAGAAAAAGCAGTTAGAAAAATCAGAAAATTGGAAAAGATTGTAAAAAAGAATCATTGGAAATAAGAAAGAAAGAAAGAAAGAAAGAAAGAAAGAAAAAAGAAAGAAAAACGAAAGAAAGAGGAAATGAATGTAAAATCAGTAATAATAAAGCTTTAAAGAAAGAAACAAAATAAAGAATGTAAAACAAAAATCAGACGTAATTAAACATCCAAGAAAGAAAGAAAAAGAATGAAAACAAAATAGAAAAACGTTAAAGAATGAAGCTTGAAAGAAAGAATGAAAGACAAAAATCAGATACAAGTAAACATGAAAGAAATAAGGAGAAATTAAAAAAATCACAAATAGGAATTAAAAAGAAAAACTAACTCAGAAATAAGAAAACATGAAAAAAGAAAAAAATGAGAAAAACTAGAAAGAAATAATGAAAGAAAGAAAGTAAAATATCAAACAATAAATCTTCAAAGAAAGAAATGAAGAAAGAAAAAAGATAAACTAATCAGAAGTAAGAAAACACAAAAGAGAAGTAAGGATATTTGAAAGGAAAGGAAATCAGAAATTAGGAAAATTAAAAAAAAGATACATCAGAAATAAGAAAACATGAAAAAAAGAAAGAAAGAGAGAGAGAGAGACAGAGAGACAGAGCGAAAGATAAAGAATAAAACGAAAATAAGTAACAAAGAAATAAAGAAAGAATCAATACAGAAAGAAAAAAGGAGATAGAAGAAATGCATATAAATAATAAAAATAAATAACGTAAGTGAAAGAAAGAAGGCGAGAAGAGAGAAATAAATTTAAAAAAATACTTTTAAGAAATAAATAAAGAAGGAATGAGAAAACGAGGGAGACACATACAAACTTAATGGACAAAATTCTCGGAAGAAATAAAGATTGAGTGAGGCTGGATCAACAAAATGCATTCAAATAATGCGAATGAATGAAAGAAATCCCATGATTCAAAGAAAGAAGCATATATATGAGGCAAGGCAAAAGGAAAGAATAGTAATGAAATGAAAGAAAAATACTAGATAAAAGAACAATAGACATTTATATTACAGTACTATCGTAAATTCTAAATGTACAAATTTTTATTCAAATCGCTAGAGAGACTGTGTTGCATAAGATTTCCAAGCTAAGTCTACATGCCTTTTTTATAGTTCATAACACAAAATTCTCATTTGAATATTAATTTCAAACGCGGGAGGAAAATATGTACGCTTCTGCTTCATAAGCAAAGAAAGAAAGAAAGAAAGAAAGAAAGAAAGAAAGAAAGAAAGAAAGAAAGAAAGGTACAGGGAGAACAAAAATAGAAAATAATAACCATAATGAAACAGATAAATTTTGAAAGTGAAAGTGAAAGTAATGAAATAAGAAAGCCACCATACACTGCCTTTCTAGCGTAGAAGAATGGCTGCAATCCGAGGTCACACCTCTCCGGCCTTACCGGAAATGAGGCTTATTATCATTTGCAAAGGACTATTCAAGGCTAATTAAATCACGAAGTCCTGGCTGAGTACAGAATTCGAATGGACGATGCTCAATTAATGACGATGGCCTTTATGGTTCTTCGCAGAATTGGCGCTTTACAATCAATAAGGCGCGATCAATGAGATTCTGACGAACGGGACCTATTTTGTGCCTGCAATACAAGCTAACATTGGCACACCAGTGGGAATATGACGCATAAAGAGAACGTAAGTACGTTTGAGGAGATTCTCAAGCAAGAAAGAAATCCGTCAGTACGTGACTGGATGCATTTCAAGGAAAATTTTCTGACATGAAAATGTTCTACTCGGAGCAAGAGGAAAGTACAAATTACAATGTAAAGATATCTGTAAAAGATAAGGTAAAGAAAAAGATACGAAAGTGTCGATCTCAGAGTTCCAGAGGCATGTGAACACACAGCAAATTGACAATTTTAACTGCATAATTTTTGTGCAAAATTATAATCACAAGAAAAGTAAATTTGATCTCTCTTTTTCATTTATATTTTCTAACCAACAGGAGAGAGTTTTCCTGACACTTTGATTGAGACTTACACATAGAGGATGCAGCTGTAAGATTTTTCTTTTTCTTTCTTTCTTTCTTTCTTTCTTTCTTTCTTTCTTTCTTTCTCTCTCTCTCTCTCTCTCTCTCTCTCACACACACACACACACACACACACACACATATATATATATATATATATATATATGCACGTTTCATTAAATAATATAGACAAGTGTTGTCTATTTATTTTAGCGTCTTATATGCACGTGTTTATCGTTGCTTAGAAATCATCTATGTAAACATTGACAGACTATCATCACTGTCTTGTCCGTATATTGCTTAATATGTTGTAAGTGACATCTTTGATAATGGCTTATGTAAGCCGAAAGCTTAGATTGTATTAAAAAAGTATGGATCAATATTGTGAATTTCTTTTTTTCTTCGTTCAACGATAATGTTATTAAACTTATCAGACGTTACGAAAAAAATTTACATCAAATAAACAGACAACACTTGTCTATATTATTTAATGAAACGTGCACGAATGAAAAGATGTGTGCCTAAATACACACAATATATTTATATGTGTGTGTCTCAAAAAAAAAAAAAAAAAAAAGAAAGAACAGTCAGAATTACAATCCAGAGTTCTTTAGCATTTATTTTCAAAAACTGTACTCGATGTACAGAAAAGCACGATATCATAATTATTTTTAAGAATATGTATTCATCGCGACGCTGGAATTTTTCGAAACTAAAACAAAAAAATAGATCTTAAATTAAACTTAAAATTTGAAGTTCACTTCCTTTTTCAAGCGATGCTGAATATTCAGCAGGAGCCAATATTGCTTTTGTCGTTTTATTTCTCAAATTAAATTAAATCTACATATCCCCCCCCCATATATATATATATATATATATATGTATATATATATATATATATAAAGAAAGAACAGTAAGATATATAATCCGGTGTTCTTATAGATATTTTTATTTTTGCAAAATAGTACTCAATGTAAATTTACAGAGCATTAATATTATAAATAAATTGATTTAAAATATGGTTTTTCCGCTACACAGTTCTAACCATGTTTCGAAAATGGAAGGTCCGAATTTAATTTTGTAATTAAATTAAAGACATTAGTTCCATTTCATTCTCAAGCGAATTTTGGAGTAACTTGTAAAATTACTGGGTTTTAAATACAGCAAAAGTCATAATTTACGTTTCCAAGGATACAGAGAAATTCATTTCAACCAGACGAGGGGTGTTTGCGTGTTCATTATCGCTGTATTTTGATGTATCAGTTATTAGTTACGTTTGGTAGGGGTAGGGATGTATTCTTCAATGAAATCTGACATCCGTTAAATGCATGTCGTCTGGATTTTTTTTTTAATTTTATTGTTAACTACAAAGATTCTTACGGCATTTTTTTTCTATTTGTATATTTAAAGATTTTTTTGGGGGGGTGTTTAGGTTAGAATACGTTTAATTTAACTACAATTTGAAAAATATTTTCACTTTTAATTTTTAATATACTATATTTCTTTTAAGAGCAAGTAAATGTATTAGAATCCCTTACAGTGTGTAGAGTTATTTTCACATCAGCTATAAGTATGTATATCATTAGGTATCAATTTTTTTATAATATATATATATATATATATATATATATATGTGTGTGTGTGTGTGTGTGTGTGTGTGCGCGCCTATAGTGTTTTGTTGCCAGCGTATAGTTTTTGAAATGTAGTCTTCCAAACAGCACCAAATTGGACGGAAGGGGGGGAAAATAACAACTAACGAAATTAGTTCCTTTGATGTCAAGCGACTTCAAACTGAAAATGTCCGTTTGTTGGTCTATATTAACAGCCACAGTTGGGATCGAGATAGTTCTATTCTTTTCTTAGCGGGCTCAAACACTCCTTCGGGTAGTTGCGATGCCGCCCGTTCGTGTTGCCAGCCACGTGTCGTAATGTTGATATGGACAGAGAGTTGCTAGGAATAAAAATAAAAATGGAGAGCTGATCTATTACCCCGACATAGCAGAGGTTGTCCCAAGCGTCAGCAGCCCTATTTACATTGAAAATAGTATTCAACTCCCCATTTCTTATTGTGGCACATTTTTTTTCATCTTTAGTCTCATTGTAAATGTGCACCGGGTCTTTTCCCGTCTTTCTGCACACCGATGCGAACGAGAGAATGGAGACACAACGTGTTTTATTTAATGGCAGAAAGGTAAAAAGCTGGCTGACATACATGACTAAAAACGGATTAAACAGCTGATACGAACACGTAATATTGGTAGCAATGAAAGAAGACAAGCTAAAGATTCTCTGCGATTATGAATTTCAAACAAAAATTTTAAAACGTTTTCGTTAATCATTTCACCCCAAGCAAGGCAATAAAGCTACTAACACACAAGCGGTTATTTTGTGTGAATGAATAAGAAAAAAAAATTAAGAATCAAGGAGAATGAAATGGATTAAAACAACAGTTGACATTGGATATATATTTTGATGATCAAAGTTGTCTTGAAAACAAGAAGCCGGAAGAGATTTCCACAGACGAGAAGTGCGAGAAAATAAATTGTTAGCGTAGAAGTTACGGTTACGTCTAGTCAATTCAACAGTAGAATGATGAGACCCTTTTGACAATCTAGAACTGCACGTAAATAATTGTCTACTTAGTTTGAGTCTATTTTTTCGGTTCTGAATATTGTTTGTCTATATCTGAGTCAATAAGGATTGAGTTGTTCGGAAAATAATGTCCACTTTCAGAATCATCTTCTATTCTTGAATTAATCCATTTAGAAAATATCAAAATCAGTCATGATAGAAAACCTGACCATCGATGCAGTTCTGCTATCGAGTTATAAGGTAACTTATGCTTTACGAAAAAAAAAAAAAACAACCTAAAACTTTGGGCGCCAAGAAATCAATTTGTGTATCTTCATTGAAACGGAATGCCTTTTGGCTTAAAAAAATGTCAAGATGCTTGAAAATATAGGAGTCAGAGGACGAGAGATCAGTGGAATATGGTGGGTATATACCAAAGTCTTGTATGCCAAGTCGGTCAGCTTCGGCAAAAGCCATCCTGGAATGTGTGGCCCAGCATTGCCTAGAAAGAGAATTGGAACTCGCCGATTAAACAGTGTCTGTTACATTTTGCTTAATTGAATGTGCATTATATCTAGGTGCTGGCAGTAGATTTTGGAGGTTAGATTCCAGAAAGCTCTTATAGCTAATGCCAATAATGGACCACCACCTCAGTCGCCATAATCTTAATTTAGTGCTATTTTGGTTTGGGAAATTGTATGGGTCATAATGAAGCTATTGAGATGATCCTTTACGGTTGTCATAAAGTATCCACTTCTCATCACCATTTTTCTATTCGATCTAGCATTGGATCATTCGAATTTCACAGACTTCAAAAGGTCGAATTCTTTGACTTTTATTGTGTTCATGCCAAAACCCATGTTTCCAATTTTCTTCAGATGGTCCGATATAGTTGAACGAATGACACTCATAATCTGAGATATTTCTCTGACACTGACGTGAGTTTTGTTCGACTAGTGTTTCCAGGTGTGATATGCCAATTACATATGCACGTTCTCTACCACCTTGATATCGTTCCCGTATACACACTGCAAAACTTCCGACACCAATACCGTACTATCATATCACAAGTGGATTCTTCACCCTCAGCTCTGTTGATGTCGGTAGCAGATTGAGAAGCATTAGGACCAAGCTTGAACTTATACTGAAAAAGATAAACGAATATCTTCGTTTTTTTTCATGATCAAGATAAGGGATATACAACGCTTATATTAAATTCTGATAGATATAGATACAAAATTTTAAAAAAAGAGAATACTTTAAACTTTAGAAATGAGTAATATATTATTGTACATCTAACGGTTTATTCTGAAATCGGACATTATTTTTTGAACAAATTCATATTTATTTAGTAGCTGTATTTTCTGGGTTGAAGGCAGACTGTTTGCAAGAGGTGAAGCCGGCATATTCAAAAGCCCGCCGACAGTTCTGAGAAAACGTGCTATTATTTGGTATGTTGAAATTGTTGAGTATAATGACTATTGCTTTTGATGTGCCTCAATATGTATTTGCTGTTAAGGAATTTGGGTCCTAACCATGGCAACCTCAAGATGAGGGGTATAGGGAATGGGTTAGGAATAATGATGCAAATAAAGAAAAAGTGCTGAGAGATATTATAGAACAGTCAAAGTGAGTGAAAGAGGACAATGGGTATGACAAAAGGGGGAGTCGATGATTTGCATATTTTCTTTCTATGGCGAGATTTGACCTGGTGTCTTCAAATTTCACCATGTTGAGTGGGATAGTGAGAGAAATTTGCATTTGTTTATGCTAATGGAAATATGCAACAAACACCAAGAAGATAAGTAGTTAGATAGACTGACAAACATAAGATAGATAGATAGATAGATAGATAGATAGATAGATAGATAGATAGATAATTAACTGACTGAAATAGGACAATGGACAAACTGAAAGAGACAATAGACAAAATGAAATGTAGACAGATAATCAAGCGACTAATACACATATATATATATATATATATATATATATATATATATATAGATAGATAGATAGATAGAGAGAGAGAGAGAGAGAGATAATTAACTGACGGAAATAGGACAATGAACAAAGTGAAAGAGACAATGGAGAAAATGAAATGAACAGATAATTAAGAGACTAATATATATATATATATATATATATATATATATATATAAATAGTCAAAGATATTAATATATATATATATATATATATATATATATATATATATATAGATAGATAGATAGATAGATATGGAAAGAATGAGATGGATAAATAGATATGGAAAGAATGACATAGATAGATAGATAAATAGATAGATAGATAGATATGGAAAGAATGAGATGGATAAATAGATATGGAAAGAATGACATAGATAGATAGATAGATAGATAGATGTGAAGGGAAATGGATTATGTAAAATAACTTTCAGATGGACGGTATAACTCTTTCACTTAAAAAGCAGCATCTTTTCCTGTTACTTTGTTTGTGTCCAAAATAAAACACTGTGTCAATATGTACAAAAATGTTTCCCGTGATTGGACAAAAAGCCTGCAAACCTGACAGAAATGTTTACACTGTTTACGTAAATATGAATATGCGGGCGAAATAGAGAGTTGGGGAGGGTAGACAGGGGTCGAAATTGTGGAACTGGCTTAAAAATTAAATGTCTTGGAGAAAAAGTGAAAATAGAAAATAAATCTTAGACGGCTGGAAAGTGAAATTAAATTTAGCAAAATCGAATTTTGAAAAGAATAAAATAAAATAATCCGTAACTATTTTCCAAATATGTCCGACGCATCATGTGATTTATTCGAGCACATGACCGTAGAAGTACACAAACACAAACACATACACACATACCAAAAAGAAATATATATATATATATATATATATATATATATATACTCTAATGCAATATGGCTGATCCAACAAGGAAGTCTTTCTCCGAAACACCCATGTCTGAAACTTTAAGGAATGATTTGGGACGAGTACTTTATACCACACCGATATATCTATCTATCTATCTATCTATCTATATATATATATATATATATATATATATATAACACAAGTACACGCACATACTTACATAAATACATATACACAATCACGCAAACATATTTTTGTAACGTGCTTTATTGATATGGAAGAGTGCTCAATATCGGAGAGAGAGTGGGGAATCAACTTTATATAACTGTAAGATGAATTGGTATGGAATCGCTTGAGGTGGGAAATTGACAGTCATCTTGCAGCGCTGATTCCAATATCTACACTCTCTATATCTATATTATATTCTTTCTTTCAAAACCAATTTCACTGTGTACAAAACTTTATTTTTTTGTCATAAATCAAAAACATATATCGGGCTTACTACTACCTCCTTAACTATACGCCTCACATGTCACTTATCTGTTCAAAATGTAATAAAAATAAATCTAGCCAACCTACGATGTACTTTTCTTTCTTTTTATTTTTATGTGCTATGTCCTTTCAAGATGTAGACGATCATGGCTCTCCACCTCCCTCTGTCCCTTGCAGCTCTCAGCAAGATCCTTCCCTCGGCTTCCTCCCCCAAACCACGTTCTGCCAACCACTTAAGTCTGCCAGGTAAGTCACGCGTTGTTTTTCCTTATCTCTGTTTCCTTCTATTCGACCCATGAGTATCATATTCTCCAGGCCTACCTTCCTCATTATGTGTCCAAGAAACTTCAGCTGCCTCTTCTTAATATTAAGTATAAGCCTCCTCCTTGTTTGCAACCACTCTAAAATCTCATCGTTGTTCACACGCTCGGTCCATGATATCCATAGCATCCTTCTGTAGAACCACATCTCTGTCACCTTGAGTCCTTTCTTCATCTTCGAGGAAATCGTCCAACATTCGCTGCCGTAAAAGAGGACAGATGTTTCCCTTAATGAAAAATCCTGGCCGAAAACACAAAATTTATCAAATTACCGGAGACATCTCGTTCTGATAGTGGCACTCTATATAAAACATCTCGCTCCCACTATCAATCTCACCTTAATCAGCAGTGGTAATGGGAACCTGAAAGTTTTTGTTTTTTTTTAAATAGAAAGATATCCACTTGAATTCCAACCACGCTAAACAGGAAAAGATTGGAATAAATACTCCTACTATCAGGTCATCCCATAAGTTCTGTCCGAATTTTGAATAAAGAAAACAAGTGACCAAATGTTACATTTAATTACAGATTCAATCAACAATGTATTTTCCCTGATTATCTATGACTTCCTTCCATCTATTAACAAGCTTGTAAATCTGTAAAATTCTTTTGGCTTTGATTCGAAGAAATCACAAATATCAGTTTTAACCTCTTCCTGTGTTACAAATGCTGTTTCTTCCAAATGATTCTGTATGATATGAAACAAATGGTAGTCTGAAGGAGCAAGATCGGGAGAATAAGGTAGATGAGGAATTTTCTCCCAACCAAGTTCTTCGATCTTTTGTGACGTGATTCTTGCTGTCCTGATGAAACATCACCTCTTTTCGATTCACAAGAGCAGGCCTTTTTTTTCCTCAAAGCTTGGTTCAAACGCTCTAATTGCTGACAGTATATTTGAGCATTAATTGTTGCATTAGGTGGTAAGAATTCAAAGTGGATTATTCCTTGGCGATCCCACCAGATTGAAAGAAGAACCCTTTGCCCATGAAGTTCCCTTCTCTGCTGTACTGGGGTCCTTCCACTTTACCAAGCCACTGTCTACGACGCTTAAGATTTCAATAAATGATCCATTTTTCGTTGCCAGTCACAAGTCTATACAAAAACGGTGAAACAAGTTAGCGAGAATGGAGAGAAGAGCAGATGTCAACTCGGGATTTGAGGTTGTTTTCAGACAATTCATGAGGCACCCATTTTCCAAGTTTCGGAACTTTTTCAAGTTGTTGAAGATGACGATGAACAGTTGTATGGTTTGAACTGAGAACCACTGACAATTCCTCAACTGATAAAGCAGAATTTTCTTCAAGGGCTGCTTCAAGAAGCTTTTTATCAAACTCAACTGGACGTCCGGTTCGATCTTCATCTTTAAGGGTGACATCTCCATCTCTGAATTTTGCAAACCATCTTCTGCAAGTTCTTTCATTCACACATTCCTCTCCATAAACTGAGTGAATGTTTCTAGCCGCTTCGGCTGCTGAGTTTTCTTTCTTGAACTCATAAAGCATTATGTGCCTCAAATGATTCTTGGGTACTTCCATGTTAGCAGGGTTTTAATGAAAAAATTTAATTTTAATGTCCTCTGAAATAAAATTTGATCAGTTTAAATGCATCTAAACATAAAAATCATGTTCAGCTCCATTAGACATTATAAAATACTCTTTGAATTTCGTTCATTTTAACAAAAAGTTAAAATTCGGATAGAACTTATGGAATGACCTGATAGTTTCCAAAACAAAACAAAAAGGCATGTTAAACAGTCTAACACGAAGAGAAATTAACAACACCGAAAAAAAGACCCCATGAAAATGGCTAAAGAAATGTCCAAAAGCGCTTGGGACAATGGACACTATTTTTATTCCAGCTTTATTATAAACTTTGAAGTGGTTGTAATTCGACTAATCATGGTTTTGGTTAATCAATATATAGTTTAATTAAGATTTGATGATTGTATGGAAAAAAAGTAACACATTTTAAAAATACTATCTTAGGAGTTCACTTACTTTTTCAGCATCTCTGTATATGTACAGGGTGCGATGGGCAATTCTGCGCATGCGCGTTGTTTATTTTTATTTTGTCAACTGCACAGTATTGTAGGGTTAGCTGGGCACCGTCTGTGAGAAAAAAAAAGCATCATGACGCAATTCACTCCGCCAGAAATTTGGAAACAGCATGCGATACTACTTCGCATTCACGCCAGAAATCCCAATACAAACATTTCAGTGTGTTTGAGTCACTGAGAACAGTGCAAAGGATTCGGGAAGAGTTGGATGAGTCTAATGAAGAATACAAAGTTGATCACTAGTTTTTGTTTTTTTATGGCGACGTTATGCTTCCATTCATCATTTCACAGAACCTCAGACTAAACACGGATGCCTACATCAAGTGTCTTGAAGGAGTAGTACTACCCTGGGTCAAGAGGGTGGCTGCTGGAAGACGCCATGTCTAGTAACAGGACGACTCTGCAGCATGCCACGCAAGCAAGAGTCATGGCTGTCAAACAATTCCTCCCACCTCATAATTCTATACAACTGATCCCCTAACTCCCCAAACTGAAACCCATTTTATTAATATGTGTGGGGAGCAGTTGAGCCAGAGACCAACAAAACTCTTTGTTACACAAAAGAGGAACTGAAAGCAAGGATTATGGCAGCATTCACCAACTTAAACAAGGAGACCGTCCAGAAGAGGTTGTTGGAAAATATCTGAAAATCTTTTCCCTACCGTGTCCCTTCAGTATGTGGGCGATCATGGATCTCTACAACTTCTTGACCCTTGTAACTACAAAGAAAAACTATTGACCTCCTAACATTAGTTTGTTTCTCGTTATATGTCATTGCCCTCTTGCATTCAATACGTTCTGCGTTGAATACTTCTTTCCTTCTCTTAGTATTTATCGATCCACCCAAGAAGATTGAATATGGCACAAGGCCGGTTTAATGTGAGTATCTCCGAGTCCGTAGGCTCGGCCAAAAATATAGCCTTTGAACCCGCCTAGACGGGTTCAGGCCCTGTCTACCTCCCCGGACGAAATCTTGCCCTTCGGCAAAGCTTCGTCCGGGTTCCTCTCTGCTAACGCAGAGGGTTCGACAGACGTCGCTTACAGTCAAAGACTGTATCACGACTCAGCTAGACTCGGAGGTCTTACCCTCTCTGTCTATCTGTCTTCTTTCCTTCTCTTGCGTACCAGGAATTATTTCTAACACAAACTACTTACATATCACTGACACCAATGTTTCTTTTCTATCACCAAGTGATTTCCAGTACATGAGCATATATATATATATATATATATATATATATATATATAGAGAGAGAGAGAGAGAGAGAGAGTGGGGAGGGAGCATGTTTGTGTGTGTGTGCATGTGGGCGGATGTATGTGAGTTCGTGTTTATGCCAGAACATCGTATCAATGAACTATTTGATAAAATGTATAGTTGTTAGTAAAAAAGGCAGCCAATGTTGTGTAGCTACGTATTGGGGACGTGAAAATCAACCACGTACAGAAGTTTAATTGTAGTGACATGCGACGCACTGGAATTGTCTCCGGAAACTAAAAAAAAAAAGGTATTTAGTAGATAGAAGAGACTAATGAACTGATGTCCTTCTGCCATACTCACCAATGCCTCTCACTATTACTAACAGCATTTTCTGAATATTTGTTTTTTGTTCTGACATTTGGAAATATCTCTTTGCATAGCTATTGACTGTTGATCCAGACTGGATCTTTGTCTAATTTCTTGCTTTATAGGCTTCTTTGTTGTGCCTAGATGGTTGCTTGCGTATCATTTCGCCGATTTGTTACCGGCCTAATGTTTTTCCCCCTCTGTGTTGTCGCACTACTGACCAAGATGAATCTTGAAAATACGTAAAAGTCTGTTCAGATTGAATTTATCATGATTTTTCTCTCACACTTCTAATTCATACGGATTCCTGAATTTAGAATCTTGTGTTGCATGTAAGAAGCTTTAGCAAATCGATCTACAGCAGCCATTTTTTTTATTTTTATGCCCAGAAAATTTGCTTTCCTTGTATTTTATATATTAATCATTGTCATCGTTATATACGTAAATTTCCGGCGTTTTTTTTTTCTTTTTCATAAAATGGTGCTCGGTGAAGCGTGTCTTTCTTATTCTTTCTTGCTTTATTTTTTTTCCTTCTTTTTTCTTTTCTTTATTCCTTTCTTTAATATTTCGTCTTCATTTCTTTCTTACATGACGTTATTTTTTTTATTTCTTTCTCTTTTTCTTTCTTTTCCGTATCTCTTTCCCGCCATTTGTATTGCCTATATTTCTTCCTCATATTTCTAGTTTTCTTTATTTCATTTTCATTCGTTTTTTTCATTTTCATTTTTTTTTTCATTTGTTATTTTTAATTTGCTTCTTCTGCCAACAAGTTTTATTCCCAGTGTTTCTTGGTTTTCTTTTTTTTTTTCACTTAGTTGAATTCTTTCTTTCTTTCTTTTTTTCTCTTTCTTTCTTTCTTTCTTTATTTATTTATTTTTCTGTTTCTTTCTTTCTTTCTTTCTTTCTGCCATTCTTTCTTTCTTTGCTTATTTTTCTTTTCGCTTTTCGTCCTTCATTCTTTCTTTCTTTCTTTCTTTTCTCTTTTATCCTTTCGTCTTTTCGTCCGTTTTTCTTTCTTTTTTTAATTTCTTTCTTTCTCCTTGTTTATTTTCTGTTTTATTGTTATTTTTTTTTAAATCTTATCTTTTTTTTTATTCTCGTTTTTTTTTTCCTTTCTGATTATTTTACTTTTTCTTTCTACATTTATTTATAGCTGGATTTCGTTCTTAGTATCATTTATACGCATTTAGTTTAATTCTTTGCCTTGATATTAATAAAAATTATAAATTTTATTTTACCTTCTCTTTCCTTCTATAGTTTCTTCAGTTCTAAACTTTCATTCTTTGCTGTTCCTTCATTTTGCCCTTTACCCTTTTATCGTTCATTATAGATATTTTTATATGAGTTTTTTTTTAATCATTTTATACTCTGTGTGTATTATTTCTTTGTTTTTCAATTATCTTTCTTCTATTTACAATTATAAGTCTTTCTTTTCCAGCTTTTTATCTTTTATATTCTTTCTTTATTTTCTCTTTTTTTCTTTTCTGCTTTTCGTTCTGTTTTCATTTCATCTTTTTGTTCATCTTTCTATCATTTTCATTTCTTTCTGCTTTCTTTCTTTCTTTCATCGTTTTGTTCTTTTTTTTTTCTTTTTCACTTTTTCATTTCGTCTTTCCGCCTTATTTTATTCTTTCATTCTTGATTGCTTTCTTCCTTACTTTTTTCTCATTTTTCATTTACTCTTTTCATCCTTCTCTTTTCCTCTCTTTTGTATCTCACATTTTTCTCCTTTCTTTCTTTCTTTTTTCTTTTTCATTTCGTCTTTTCTTTCTCATTTTTTCTTTCTTTCTGTTTTTCTCTATTTTCATTGCTTCTCTCTTCGTCATTCTTTCTTTTTTTCTTTCGTTCAATCTTTGTTTCATTTCTCTTATTCATTCCGTCTTTTCTTTTTTTCCTTCCTTTTCTTTCTTTCTTTCTTTTTTCTTTATTTCTTTGCTCTTTTTTCATTTCGTCTTTTTTTTCGTACTTCCTTCTTTCTTTCTTTCTTTTACTTCGTTATGTATTTGCTTTCTTTCTTTTGTTCTTCATTAGTTTTCTTTCTGCCTTCTGATAGTTTTCATTTTCTTACAACCACATATATTCTTTTGGATTATTATTATTATTATTATTATTATTATTATTATTATTATTATTATTATTATTCAAATAACAAAACGCATGATGAAAACAAAAAAGATAAAATAAAGGACGAGATAGAAAAAAAAGAAAATAAGAAATCAAAGAAGAAAATACCGCCGACAAATATTTAATGAAGCGTCAAAGCTAATGTTGAAAAATTGCATTCTAAGTAAGCACATATTCCACCGTTCACACCACGAAAGAAATCATTCATTTTCACACACAAAAAGGTTATAAATATACACAATGTAAAAAAGGAATAAAACCAACAAAAAAAAATCGAAGCCAAAACAAACTATGATATTTATGTTGAAACTGCAAAATATTGAAATCTATAATCTATATCATTTTGATGTTGTCTAATGGAAGGACACATACAAAAACACGCAAACACATAAACACTCTATATTCTCGTTGCGGATCTATAATTATACATACGATGACTGTCGACTCGTTAACCGAATATGACCATGACTGACAAGTTTGATCTATGTTTTTGGTTCTAGTGAGGACCTCAATGGCTCTTAACGTCAGCAAATGATTTGCAGTGCTTATTACAGATGTTACACGCAAAGTTGTTTTGTACATAGATGTTTTATAAAGTCTGTTCTGCTTGCTCGTGTGTTTTTTTCTGTGAGAGGTGTGACCATAGCTGTTTCTATATTTTTCTAACCCACCCTGCTTGTTAAGTTATTTCCAGCGTAGTACTGATCGTAATTTACGTAAGGTATACCAATATGACTCTCGTAATGGTTAACGAGGCCTACATAATGAAACACACATACACAGATACTCACATACATAGATGCATACATATTTCGTGTTATTATAAACGTTATTTTTGTTTAGAGGGTGCATTTTATTTTATATTTTTTATTCAAAAACAAGTGTTACAGATATATCATATATTAAACAGAGCAGAAGAGTATTACACGACTAGTGAATGTGTGTCAGATGAACCAGCATTCAATCTATTCGACTGTTAATATTTAACAGCCCCCCACCCCCTACGAGGGATATATGTGGAACAAGGCCGAAATTACCGTGGGTTCGGACAAAGACATTCCCGTAGAACCCGCATAAGCAGGTCCGGGCCTGTCTACCTCCCCGGACGAAACTATTCCCTTCGGCGCAGATTCATCCGGGTTCCTCTTTGCTCAAGGCAGACAGTTCGACAGTAATGAACAATCTGGTCGACTGTTCACCTAAGTACTTCTCTCCTACTAATATTATAATAGATGGATAAGGTTAAACATAAACTCTTTAGAGGGAGGACACCACAGCCTCCCCTTTTCAGCCTAACTCCTTATGGAGCCTTTTTTTATAATTACAACACAATGTTTTTTATTCAACCAAATAAACCATTTTTCACAAAAAAACAACAACAAAAAAAAAACAAAACAGAAATAACCACATTGAATAAGTTTAATGGTAAATTATAATGTTAATAATTTCCAATAATCCAATGCGTATTGTGCTGTTCTGGTAATTCAAAGTTCATTAGTAAGGAGATAGGTTTTTTTACTCATTCTTTTCCTTTTTCTGTAGACATGGTATGAAATGAAAGATGTTCAATATCTTTTTCTTTTCGGGTTAATTTCTAAAGGTTCCGTAAATTTCCTTTTTCTTTTGTGCCTTCTGAGCTCTGACACTGATTGCGGTACTGGAACCTCAAACGTGTCAAAGACGACGTCCATAGTATCATCTTCTATGGGATCCCTGTCGGCTACACTTTCATACCGTTTTCTAATTTGGTTTACATGATGTTTGTGTATAAACTTCAGTCCCTGAACCATGTAAATCATGTTAACAATTTGTCTGTCTGTTGTTCTTATCTCGCAGTGAAATTTATTATTCCCAAATACACGAAAAAAAAAAAAAAAAACAATTATTTCACCGATCTTAAAGCGCATTTTAAGTAATTTATTCCTATGTCCCGTTTTCGTTTCACTCGGAAAGAATTTTTCAAATGCCGATTTTATTTTCCTGGCAAACATGACCACCTCTGGCGTCTTGGCATGTGGAGCACTGCTATTAGGGGTTACACGATAGACCTGCAAAAACTGCTGTATAGCCGTATCGATCGGAGTACCTCTCGCCTGTCTCATTGCTCTCTTGAAATCACCCCCAAAACGCTCTGCCTGTCCATTACTTCTTGGGTGATATGGCGCCGTGGTAATACGTTCGATGAGGAAAGACTGACATAAATCCTTAAATTCGCAGAATGTGAACTGCGTGGCATTGTCTGTTATGATACAGTCATCAACTCCGAAACAGGAAAATAGCTCGTGCAAAAACTTTACTGTTGCCTCCGTTGTCGGCTTCTTGTATTTCCAAATTTCTAGCCACTTGGAATAACTGTCAACTACTACAAGGTACTAAAAACCATCAAGTGGGCCTGCAAAATCAATGTGTATCCGCGACCACGGACGGTCGGTTTTAGGCCAGGGATTGAATTTTAGTAGCCAAATCACACCCTTGGCACGGTATTACAGTGTTTTCAATATCCTTGTCCATGTTGATCCAATAGACGTAACTCCTCATCAGACTCTTCATTCTTGAAGTTCCCGGATGGCCAACTTGAAATTCCTTTAATGTTCTTTTCTGTAGTGTAGATGGGATTACTACTCTCTCTCCGTAGATTAGTATGTCATTACAGAGTGAGTAAACTTCTGAGATATTCTGGTCTTTACTATTTAGTTTGTCCTTTACTTCCTTTATGAACCCATCATCGGACGCTTTGTCTATTATCTCGTCAATTCTTATAGGGATCTCCCCGACAGTATTGCACAAGTTACTTTTTATTTCGACCTTTGTTCTTATGGCAGCAATGACTGTGTCTTCCAAGGGTTCAGCATATTTAGGTATCAATCTAGACAACCCGTCTGCATGACAGACTTTAGTGGATAGGAGAAACTCTATTTTGTAGTTATAATTCAGGAGAATGGTTCCCCATCATTGCAGTCTATTAACAGTATGTGTTGGCAGACCCTTTTTTGATCCAAAGATAGTAAGTAGTGGACGATGATCTGTCTGCAATAAAAAGTACCTTCTATGATTAAATCTATGAAATTTAGTCACCGCAAAAATGATTCCGAAGGCTTCCTTTTCTATTTGCGATTAACCTCTTTAAGCTGGTAATAGCGTCCTAAATGCATGGTGATTGGCTTTACCTATCCATTCTTTAACTTGTGTAAAATGCACGCCCCGATGCAGTAGGAGCCAGCCTCGCTGGCTACAATGATGTCAAGGTTTGGATTGTAATGAGTCAAGAACAGATCTGATGTAAGGACCTCCTTTATTTTCTCAAATGCTTCCTGGCATTTGGTCGTCCATTCCTACTCTTTATCTTTTCTCAATAATTCATTAAGTGGAGCTATCAAACTGTGCATTCTTGGGACAAAAACGTTGTAATAATTGACAAGACCTAAAAGACTTTGAAGAGCTGACACGTTTTCTGGTGGTGGCATATTCTTTATTGCCGTCGCCATATCTGTGTTGGGACGTCTTCCGTCAGTGTCAATTATAGCTCCAAGTACTTAATCCCCTCTAAGAAAAACTCACATTTCCCGTCTTTTAATTTGAATCCGTATTCCTGGATTTTTTATGAACATTTACTAGACGTGCGATTTGTGTTCCTCGTTGCTCTCGCTTTTCATTAGGACGTCATCGAGATAGGCCACCGCAAAATCCAGACCATTTAACATCGTGTCCATGATCTGTCGATAAATGGAAGGGCCGACCTTAAACTCGAACGGAAGTCTTAAAATTTTTTTATAAACCCTTGTCGGTGTTTATGCAAAGGAGCTTCGAATATTCCTCATCCACGGGTATTCAATATATTTCCTGATGTTACGACTTTCTGGTTCATCAGTCTTGGTAATTTTTACAAAACTTTTTTTGTCTTGTTCTTAATCCCGCAGAGGGAACTTTTGTGTCCCGATTTAAAACATTTTTTATCTTTAAAAGGACAATCTCCATAGTAATATAATTGACCACACCCGAAACATGGTCTTGACGGCAAAGTAACTTCATTATTTTTTGGCTGACCCTTTTTAATATTTCTATGGCGTATTTTTTTTTTAATGTAGTCACGCCATTCTTTTCAGATTTTGCGAATCCTCTCTGACCCTCACGAAACATTAGCAATCTTCGGCAACTTTCTGTAAAATAACGTTGTGAGTACCCTACGACGTATTTCGGCGTCTTTCGCCGAAATCAAACCCTGGACGAAGATCAGGCATATATATATATATATATATATATATATATATTATAATCATTTCACCTAAACCAAGGAGATAATGCCGCAAAGATGCAAGGGGCTACTGGAAGTGAAAGAGAAAATAACGATTTCGGATGACAGCGGAAACTCAATGCTAAACAGGAAACAAAAAGAACGAAAAGGAGTCTAAACCGGACAATAGGTTCAAATATATATATATATATATATATATATATATATATATATATATATATATATATATATGGAATTGTTCTAGGCTGTTAGTATATTTATTGTCAGTAATGTCATTGGCTCTCTGTAGATGAGCTGACGAACCATCAGATCTTGCAGTACTTGGAAGCAAGCACAAATCTGGGGAAGAAAGAAAAAAAAAGCGATCTTCCACTGCGTTGTTTGTGTCGTATGTACGAGTCAAACGGCGTAAGTTGAGACAAGATTAATAGAAATTTCATCGCAACTACGAACCCTTTTGGGACGATACTGTTGTAACCCGGAGACTTAGTTTAATATTTGACATAAAGATCTCTAAAAAAAATAAAAAATAAACAACGAACACACTTTCAATACACCCTAGTTTATTTAACAGTATTAAAATAAACAAAAGGCTTTTTCCACGATTCTGAATAATGTGAGTTGTATATAAAAAGAAAACGCCATCTTTGGTGATGAAAAAAATCCTGATATCTGAAATGATATTTTCACATTTGTATGTATTTTTTTATTTTTTATTTTTTTTCACTTTTTTCTCTCCCATGGCAAATATTTTTGTCTCTTCTTTAATATTTGCTTTCCATATTTTTTTCTTTTTTTTTTACTCTTATTTTGTTCATTAAGAAATGGTCTTTATTCCGAATGGTATCTCTCTTATTAAGTCGTCTGTATCTTCTATATATTTTAAACTTGTACTGTTTTTTTTTCTCTGTACGAATTGAAAATATTCGAATGATAAATACAATATGAGTAAGTATAAATATACCACACAGATTTGCAGGGAGATCGGTGAAGTTATCTTTGCGCATTTGCACCAATATTTGCCAGATTTCTGCAAGAACGAATATGACTATCATTTATGATGTTCAATGCGTAAGATGCAGAGGAAAACGTTTGCTCACAAGGAAAAAAATGACCACAATTTTACACCGTTGATTATACTGAAGACCGGAAATTAATGTATGACAATTGGCAAACTATTAATATCAAATGGCGCTGCATCGTCTTTTATATTTTCATGTCAGTTCTCTTCATTCTTCATATCTCCCTTTTGTATCTTCTTTCTTTCTTCCTTTTTCCTTTCTTCTTGGTTTTTGACTTTCTTTTTTTCTTTATTACTTTTATTCTATTTTCATGCTCTTTGGCTTTTTCTTTCTTTCTTTCTTTCTTTCTTTCTTTCTTTTTTGTACTTTCTACTCATTCTTTCTTATTCTTTCTTCGTTTTTGATTGTCTTGCTTTTTTTTTCTTTTCCTTTCGGATGATAGCGGAAACCCAATGCTAAACAGGATTTTATATTCTGTTTCCTATCTTTTTTCTCTTTTTTATTAATTTCTTGCTAGCCTTCTACTCATCCTTCCTCCTTTTCCTTCTTTTTTCTTACTTTCCTCTTAGTTTTTATGATTATTATTATTATTATTATTATTATTTCATTATTCTTTTTTTGGTTTCTTACTTCTCATTTTTTTTCTTCCTTTATTGTTTGTTTTCTATCTTTCCTCTTTTTTCTTGTCATTTATTATTTTGTTTTTTTTTTTCATTTTCTTGCATTCTTTCTTTGTCGCTATTGCGTTTATTGTTCTTTGTTTTTGTCGATTTTCTTTCTTTGTTTCACGCTTCCTACATATTCTTTATTTCTTTCTAGATTTTTTTCTTTTAATTTTCTTGCTTTGTTTCTTTGTCTTTATTGCTTATAGTTATTTCATTGCTTTTAGAATTTTTCTTTACTTTTTCTTTCTTTCTTTCATTTGTCTTCTTTTTCGTCTTCCTTTTGCCAATTAAAAGTTGTCATTTTCTCTTTAAATTTATATATATATATATATATATATATATATATATATATATATATATATTAATCATTATCTCCCTTTTCTTTCTCTTTCTAACTTTATTGTTGTCTCCCCTTCGCCTTTCCTTTTTCTTTATCCACTTGATATTTGCATTTCCTCTTATATTCATATGAAATATATATTCTCTTATATCATTACCTTTTCGCTTTCTTTCTTTCTTTCTTTCTTTCTTTCTTTCTTTGAGGATTTAACTCTCCTTGTTTTATGAGGTGCTGCGGTATGAGTTGACTATTACGATTGAGGAATGAGGATGATACTCACTGAGTGCCCAAAATAAAATTCGATTTTAAGTAAGATAAGTGACGTGTCGCAAAATACAACAAGCTATAATATTTCCTTTTCCTATCGTCAAAAAGATTTGTAGGAAAATTATTTTTATTATTATAAATATATAAAAATAAATTATAAAATAATAATAATAATAATAATGAAAACTATAAATAAAATAAAATAAAACAATAACATAAAAACGTTGTATTAAGTAAATTAAATGAAAAATAAAATAATAAAAATACTCCCAACAAAAGCAGTTCCTGCCCGAAATATGGACATCCGGCCAAAAGACGTTAAATTCAATCTCTTCACCAAGAACCTTTATACGGGCAACACGTGTCAAACTTCGCACTGTGATATGGCTTGCATTACTACGGAGTAAATTTCTTCGTTTTATCACTTGTGCCATAAAACAAGTGTAACCTAAAAAATAAAACCAAAAATACACGCAAAAATATAAATAAATTGAATGAATATAACATACAATTTACCATGTTTTCATATTATTTCTGCACGTTTTATTTTCTGTCAAGTATGATTTTATCTGCTGTTACGATGTGAGTGAATCCCCCACAAGGTTTTCGTAACCGACGACGTGTGTAACAAAAACAACCTATTCACCCACAGATTTACAAGGCCTAATTCGCACTGGCTCAGGATCAAATCTAGTGACGTTCGAACACATCTCCATAGAAGAAAGCAACAGAGATGAAATGGCTATCAATTGTCTGAAACATCCCTGACTCGATGACACTAGTGACATGTGTCGGTCTAAGATAACAAATTCACAATAATTCGACGGCAGTCTTTTGAGGATATTATCCGAGTTTGTTTTAATCTATTTACAGGATACAAATCATAATCCTACCTGGTCCTTTGAACAGGAGCAGAAGTTTATCCTTTGTTTCTTGTTCAGGATTGGATTTCCGGCTCCTTCTAAAGTATTTCATTCTGATTCACTCCCAGCAGTGCCTTGCGTTTTAGTGGCATTACTGCCTTGCTTGGTGTGAACTGAATAAAAAAATGTTTTTTTTTAAAAAGTACCTAGATATAATCGTTCTCTTAAACCTGCAATTGGTCTGCGAGACCTGCGTCCTTTCCTAATTTGTACATATCTATTCGTACATACATAGGATCACATACATAAACGTATGGGTATTTAGAAGTGGTGTAATGGTTTACAAGCCTGTCTCGCTAGATCAGCTTACAACCGACATGGTGCAAAAGTTAGCATGATTGTCACGCTATAAAATTTACAACTGAGCAGAGATTTCGATCCGCTCTAGATGCCCCATTCTTTTCATCTTGTGCCACAACTAATCTACGCTTAAAAAATCACCATAGGCATAAGCATCTCTTTTAATATTAATATATGGATTTCGAGTGTGTTTATGTTGAATTGGTGGGCTATGAAAAATATACTGCGTCGCCAGTTCGGTTTGCGTTTATCTGTGTGAATAGAAGTTTTTATATCATGCAGCTTGTATTCCAGTAATTTGCTCTGCAGAGAAAGAAATGCAATAAATAAATAAATAAATAAACTGAGAGCGAATGACAAGGGAGTGGAAAGGGCCGAATGAAATGGGGAATAAGTCGAAAGAGGCAGGAGGAAATAAAAGTTGTTTGGCTTGATAAATGCGTAGATCTTCTTCGAATGACCTCTCGACCAGTGCACGAGGTCGAAACGGTAGAGCAGCGAAAAATCTTACGAAAACAACGCATCGTGACTTGGGCAATGTAAACTTCCTGCTTCCATATCTAAAATTGGGATGACCCAGAGATTGCAGTGTCCATCTTTTTGGCCTCTCGCCTGAATAATGGCGGATATCAAAGCGTGTCGCTAAAGGATTTCCTTAGGTTTGATAAGTGGGACGGGTAAGGCTTCTGACATCCAGGAAATTGACTATGGGAAGAGAAAACAAATGGCATATATATATATATATATATATAGAGAGAGAGAGAGAGAGAAAGAGAGAAAAATGTGATAGGGAGAGAGAGAAATAATTTTATTACGCAGCAGAAGGAAGATAAAACTCATAAATATATTATTACATTCTTTCATAAATATATAGTCAGGCACAAGTAAACAAGTTTTGAGCCTCTTGCAAATGTGGAAATGAATACAGAAATAAGTATGCGTGCGAGAAAAACATACTAACAATCGATCCATTGCGAGACAATTTTCCCATTATACTATCTTTACCTCCCCTCTCCCATATATATATATATATATATATATATATATATATATATATATATATAGAGAGAGAGAGAGAGAGATAATATTAGTGGAAAATATACATACGTATACAAAATATATAAATACCCATACATGTATATTTTCAGAAAAAAATTCCAAGAGGAAGAATCCAGGTAGAACTCAATGTCTACGACATAGTAAGGATATAATAAAAGCTTAAACACTAATATTCCATAGAATATTAGTGTTTAGGTTTATTATATATATATATATATATATATATATATATATATATATATATATATATATATATATATATATATATATATATATATAGTTATCCATAGATAGACTGTTTCGCTGTATCACAGCTCATCAGTGTGACTAGACATCCGATTGCCACAAGCCGGTTTCGAAACCCGACTGATTTGGCACCCGGTAGAGAGAAGCGCGAATTCTGACGTATTTATTCTTCGCAAAGACACGCCAGTGACCGATAGGGCACGATTCATAGAAGATCTTTGCAGTATTAGCAGTAGTAGTCATTGTTTACAAATTCGCGATTTCTCTCAAGACCGGAATTAAATTTTCCGGGAGGGGGGCGTATATATTATCGTCCACAGCCATTGTTTTTTATCGCAGATTATATATATATATATATATATATATATATATATATATATATATATATATATATATATATATATATATATATATATATATATATATATATATATATATATTATATGTGTGTGTGTATATGGAATTTGTAGGTCTGATTGGATCGCAGATTATATATATATATATATATATATATATATATATATATATGTAATTTGTAGGTCTCATGAATTGTATCCTATTTACGATTCCAATGGAATAAATTATGACCATGGAATATTAGTGTTTAAGCCTTTTTATCATATCCTTACTTTGTCCTGGACATTGAGTTCTACCTGGATTCTATCCTCTTGGAATTTTTTATTCACAAAATATATATGTATGTGTATGCATGTATGTATATATATTTCGCATATGTATGTGTATATTTACCACATATATAATATATATATATATATATATATATATATATATATATATATATATATATATATATATATGTATGATATCAAAAAGTGAGTGTAGATGCTAATAAAATATAAAATTTATTATTGACGGTTCAAAATATGAAGTTGCTAAAGCCTCCCTGTGGAAGACGAGATCTGGTGTTGTAGCACGTGATTTAAAGGTTTGTCGAAATGTCGTTCCGCGCTTCTTTTTTTTTTTTTTGATTTCGCGCCGTTTTTCCTCTCGGTATAACTAAATCTATTAAAGTTAAAAGAGAAAGGTTCAACTTAGTAGGAAAAGAACATTTTCTTTTATAAGTGATGCTCACTCTGTCCAACCCAAAACCCACTCGATTTAGAGGCTTACGTTGCTTAATTTGGGAGGTGCTCGAATAAAAGATAATTTATGAGAGCAATACGTAAAATCACATCATTTGTCTTTCTTATATTTCAAAAGACGAACTATATATAAACATTTCCGTTTGAATTTCTGGAAGGTGGAGATAATCAATTGCACTATTTATATTCGTAATATTATCCTCATCATTGTTGTTGTTATTACAACGTTTCGTCTGTTGAGTCATCCGAACTTTCTCAGGTGTATATCGAACTGGGTGACCTACAGGGAATTGTACCCTCTATTTAATCTATGGATTTCGATGAGGACCCCTTAGTAGGTCTAGCATAAAAATAAATACAATATGGGAGTCGTTAAAAAAGAAAGAAAGACAAATGACAGCAAGTCGTCAATTGCAGCAGCAATCAAACATGGGCAGCAGCAGTCAAATGATGATCGGCAATAGCAGCATCAGTTGCAACCTAATCAGTAGCTAGGTTAAAATGAAGGTTCTCAGTTTCCTACAGCAAATTTTCCCACGGGACAAAGGCGTAGTGAGTGAATAAAAGCGCTGGTTTGTTAATTTAGTAACATAGTCCCTGGGTCGGGCCGTGTGTACCTGCGCTCGCTGGAATAACTGAACAAATACTAAATAATAAAATCAATTCGACAATAATCCTAGACGTGAGAGCAGTATGGCCGCTAGATTAGATAAAGGCTTCAGTTCAAAATCCCCTGTAGGTTACCCAGATATATACCCGAGGAAGACCTAAACGTTGTGATTACCAGTGTAAATAATACTCCATAATTATATGAATGCACGGTGAAGTAATGGATAGCGGCTCGGATTGAGGAATACCCTTGAGAAAGGTATGGATCCTGTTCTTTTCCTCTAACTATGGATAAATAGTAGGACGACAATAGCTGTGGATAAATAGTAGGACAAACTGGGTTCTATAGCCTTGGATGGAAAGTACCGCAGAAAGAAATGGCAACCTACTGCGGGAAAAAATCTGTCTCGTCAGTCCTGTATCGAAAGATACATGATCGTCTAAGCGTGTATCACGTATGGCACATAACTGAGTGACTGAATTGTATTCTTAGTCTCACAATATTTACACACAGAAGTTCTGAAATGTGGTTTCTGTTAATTGCAGGGATAATCTAATGAAATCAACTGATGTCAGCCTCTGCTTGCAAACATATTCACATCACACTTGCTTTGGGAGAGGTGGAAATCCGTATACACCTTCAGAGCAGATCGGCCTTTCTACCTTGTTTTTTTTTTGGGGGGGGGTGCAGCAAGTCGTAAAGATCTCTAAATTTCATCTTGTGGCTAGCCATTCCATCTTTCTTTCTTTTTGGCACTGAAAGAAACTTGGCTAGCGATTTGATTTTCGCTAAGTTTACAGGATGAAAAAAAAATGTAACAATTACACGTGGTGTTTAATCCGGGATTAAATTTATATCGTGCTCAAGAATAAGTAATTTTATGGCAATTGTTCACTTTGAAATGTGTCTCTAGTTTGAATGTCATACTAAATTCTAATATTTACGGACAATTAAAGGAGATTATATTATGCAAATATTTATGGAGTAATAAAAGATTGCAAGTTAAAAGCATTGCTATTGGACGAATAATAAACCAATGGAAATCCTATAAAAACGACAGGAACATTGCAAAAGAAACTAACTTAAATATATAGACAAGAAACCGAGGAGAATAGTGAAATAAATCTACCAGAATATATGTTTATAAATAGCATACAAAGACAGGAAAGGGAAAAGATTTATCGCATATCAATGTCCTGTCTAAGTCGAGCGATTGATGATTTTTCGGCAAGGAAAATGACTGAATAACGTATGAAAATTCAAGAAAAATGTTGCTTTGAAAATATTGATATGATAAAGAAGAAATATTATGACTAGAAATAGTTTAGAATAAAAAAAAAATAAGTGTACCATAAATCGTTTACATTATTGTCCTCATCTTTGTCGCCATATTATTTACAACGTTTCGGCCGTTGTATGCTTCTTCAGGTGGTTCGAATGTCGAACTAAATCCTTTATTCCGCTCACTGGGGTAGACTGTTCTAGTTCCACGTGCCATATTTAATGGATGTCAGTTATCAGTTATCTCCTGTTAATTTCTTCAGCAACCACTCTGCCAGTGCTCATATTGTAGTTTTTGCTGTTATCATTTCATGTTTTTACCAGAGCTCATATTGAAATTTTTGTTGTTATTATCGCTTTTCTCTGGCACTCCTTGTTACTGGTTCCTATATTGTATTCATTTCTATGCTATCGGCTCAGGAGATTTTTGTGGCCTAGGAAAGGTGCTGATTCCTTAAGTTTACGAATTCTCCAATGGTGTTCTTTGTCTATGATTTCAACCTGATCCCACAGAGGGCGGTGATCTCCCTTCTCTCTCCATATGTGATTTTTCCACTTCCCTTTCTGGTGTTATCGAAGCCTGACCTTAAGTGGGCGGCCTGTCTCCCCTTTACATTCCTTTCCGCAGCTGCATGGGATAGCGTACACACAGTCTTTAGTCATGTTCTCCTCTATGGGGGTGGGGCGTCTTACTCGGGAAAGATATCTGCGAAGTGTCGTCAAGCTTTTGAAGGTTGTCCTGATGTTATATGGACCGCAGATCCTTTGTATTTTCTCTGATGTCGAAGGCAGTGTCTCGTTTCGAGAAACAGCTACCCGATCCCGTTTTTTACGGGGTCTACGCGGAAGTTTTGGCCGATCCTACCTGCTCGTATACCCCATATTAAATTCAACCTTGTGCCACATCTGACCACATGGGACGGTTGGTAGATATCCTGCGGTTGGAGAGTCATTGTGGAATTCACTTGACTTCTAGCAGTTGATTACATCTACGCGCCGCTGGTGAATCTTATATGTGTTGTTCTTGTTCCAAGTATTATCGTTCATTATCAATCTTCGTGGGATTACCCTATTCAGTAACCTTCCTAAGGTTATAACAAATACATAAAATATTAATTGTTAGGGTTGAATTGCACCAGGGAACAGCAGTATTAAAACGTGCTCAGTACAGAGAAAAATATTGGGGATAGATAGATAGATAGATAGATAGAATGATTGATTGATATTCACTGATTGTAGTTTTGACAGTAAACTTAAAAAGACATAGAAACAAGTGGTTAAAAATCAATTTAGCATGTGCTGAAATGTTCTAAAGTCGAACAAAATATTTTGTAAATTAAAATAATAATAATAATAATAATAAATAATAAAAAATAATAATGATAGTAATAATAATAATAATCAGTTTCCTTACCTGTGAATTACCATACCTTCTTAGGAAGAAAAGTCGAGTAGTTACTCGTTGCTGCCTATCGGATGGCATTTAAGCTACGTGCTGCGGAGGGCTCTTGATTGGGCCTTGGTCACAGTCGGTGGAACCAGTAGATGCAATAGGCAACATTAAACTATAGAACTCACATTAATATTTAAGTTTACCTTTTAAAAGTCAACGATAATTCGTCTGTCGAATATAAGAGATTTTGATGTACCTATGACCTTACTTTCCGTACAAACAATTATTTTTATTTCATGGATGACTTTCACTGGATTTCGCAATTCATTTCAAGTGTATCCAAATTTATTTCCAAGTTATAAAAATTGTTATCTTCCAAAAATATTTGTCGCAAAAAATCACGTAAAAATTGCCGAAATCAATCGCAGTAATTAAAATTTCAGGATTGTGGATCTGGATCCGACCCGGAATACTTTTAATTTGCTTACGGAGTCAGCCTGATTCCAAAATGGTATGATATGTTGGGCTATTGCCTTTAGGAGTAAAGTTTTTAACAATGTTACACATTGACACACTGACATTGTCAGTCGGTGAAGAGAGTTCGAATTCGAATGTGTTACATTTATTTATGAGCAACTAGCTATGGGAAAGATAAGAATTCGTCTCTGCGTCTCCCCATAACTATGGGTTAAATATGAGGTGTTAAATGATTTGTGAGGATATATATTTAATGTAATTCGTGAAAACCAGTTAGATGTTTAATTTTACTTAATTTTGTTCACATTCTTAATTTTAAGTTATTTATATTTTTGCTTTTCAAGAATTACATCATACATACTTTGTTCGGATATTCCAGATGAAGGATATATATATATATATATATATATATATATATATATATATATATATATATATATATATATATTTATATACATACATATAGATAGATAGATAGATAGATAGATAGATAGATAGATGTGTTGACTCTGGGGTTAAGGCCTACCGGCCATAGTTTGTTTTATGCTTGAACAATCTTCAGGTCATAATATAGGGCTGAACTTTGCGGTTTGTATGAAACACAATGTCGTCGCTAGATACGGGGCTCGGTGTTCATTTTAATATTTCATATTTATAGACACTCTATCCCTGATGTTAAACACTTCTACCCATAAATATAGCATACTTTAAAACTTCAGATTATACCCATATATATTTATATATCATATCATATATATATATACTAGCAGTAGAGCCCGGTGTTGCCAGGGGATGTAACAGTAAGAGATAGATCAAGTATCGACCATCATCAATGCTGAAAAATAAAATTGACAAAGATTATTGTTTAAGGTTGACGGACACGCATGTCTTAATTAGTTTTAATTTTTTTGTTTTGTTATTTTTTTTACGAATTGGTCAAACCCAAACTCAAACAAAAACATTGTTTTCAATCGTTATGAGTCTACCGATTGAATAGAATTTTATTATAAACAATTGTTTTGTAAATTGAATTTTTAAAGCATTCTGAATGTAAAAATAAAGAAAAAAGTGTGCATGACAATAAGAAACACTACCTGCCAAAAAAAGTGAAGTTTTGTTGAAATCAGTTGAAAAATGTAGAAAATCCGATCCCATATATAAACGAACACCCCCCCACACACAAACAACCTGGGTTTATAATAAGTATAACTCGATATGAGTTGTCCCCCTTCCATTCTCGTGATGCCTCTTAATCTTGCAAAAACAATTGTGTTTTTTCCAATTTTTGGTGCTGTCAGAACCACCGCAAGGTAATTTTACGCAGTCCTGTGAAGTTTTGTTGAAATCGGTTGAAAAATGTAGGAAATCCGATCCAATATATAAACGTACAGACACACACATACACACACAACCTGCGTTTTATAATAAGTAAGATATATATATATATATATATATATATATATATATATATATATATATATATATATATGTAAGTAGATATCTAAACAAAAAAAGTGAACTGTGATGCGTTTTATTCAAAATAAACCTCTTCAGGCAAATAACAGTTTTACTAATAAAAATGCTATATTTCGAAAATATAAATATTTCAATGAACGCCGGTTATGTTAACGGGAAATCTTAAATTTACGAAGATGATATTTTTCAAGTTTCCATTTTGATGTCCGCAATTTCTAACATTAGATATCATTTTCTTTTCTAAAGTTTAATCTTTCGAATTATCTCACATCGTATAAAAAAAAACTTTATAACGAAAGGAGATATGCTATAAGAGAAGAAACAAAATATCACAATATAGCTCAAAGATTAGGCAAACATCATGAGAACTCCATTGTTGTTCCGTCTATAGACAATGTATAATGAATGTTTGCACTTTTTATATGTAATCTTGGGTTATAGATTTATAGTAGAGTATATATACATATTAGATATAGCTGTGATATGTGTTCCTGGGAAGGCAATATGGTTATAGTGATTTTCGCGGATATTATATACAGATTATTTGGAGCTGTTATATGTGTTCGTGGAAAGGGAATATGGTTATAGTGATTTGGGTAGAGAATTTGTGCATATTATATGGAACTGTTATATGTATTCATGGGAAATGACCAAATTTAGAAAATATAGGCGAGTTAACAAAAGTAAGAAAGGAAGAAAAAACCAATTATTAAAAAGGTTGAATGAAAATTATCAGATGAAGAACTGAGGCAAATAAACGTAACATTGTTTGCCGCTGAATAAGAGGAAAAAATGTTTTCTCCTCAACGAGATATTCCTACCAGAGCGTAGGTTAAGGGGATTTGCTGGTCGAAAGATCAGGTTGAGCCCCGGGATCAATTCCATCTTATAATCTCAGATGATGGTCAGTAGATATCTACCTTGAATTTACAACATGCATTGACATGGCGTTGCTCTAAAGAAGATATTGCAAGCGGGAAAGCGAAAAAGAGGGAAATTGTTTCGGCCTTGTCAACAACTAAATTGATATCTTCTTGACGCATGATTGGCAAGAAAGCGAAATTCCTGCCGCGAGAACTAGCATGTCTTTTCGGCAGCATCTCCCGCTCAAGACCGAGAGGTTAACGTTTACAGCCTCTAAAAATTGGCAAATATATTAGATGGGGAAAAAAAAACACTTTATTTGGTGAACTCGTTCCCGTAGCAAATATCGTCTTCCGAGAAACAAAATGGATAACCTTGAATCTGGAACCGATTAGAAAATAAATATAAAATTAATATGAATTTGAAAATGTCTATAATTAAATACGGATGCTGCAGCCAAATAAAAAAAAAGACACCTGTGTCGTAAATGGAAACCTTCATCATATGATGCCTTTGAGAACAGGCATGTTGTCGGAGATAAATCATATAGAACTGCTAACCAAATCGTTCCTGTACACGTCATGAACCTTAAAAAGAAAATAGTCAATCTTATCTAATTTGGGGGCGCTAGAAATAGAAATTATTAGCTTAAGATTTCAAGATACGGTACTAGTGTTATAGAAATATTTAACCAGTATTGTTGTCTTTTCCCTGATTAGTCATTGTCCTAATAACCGTATTATATATAATAGCCATTCTCCTTTCTGTTCAGGTTTTCACACAGTTTAGTAACGAACAAAAATTCCTATCAATATTTGAACAAGTCCGATAACTTCTGTTGTATGTTTAGTGAAGTGGCTTTTGCATCAAGACATTGCAACAATGGAGAAAAAGTATCCGAACAGTCCATGAAAGCTGGCTGATTATTGTTTAAATGAAATCAAAGATGATCTTTTTGCAGACGACAAAAGACACACTAAGAGGCGTCATGTAGTTACTGAATAATTGTGCACCTATATAATGCTGAAGAGAGTTTTTTTTCCGTTGTATTTTATTCAAGAAACACATTAATTGCAATCTTCATGTGTCTATGCATTGATCTGGTAGCCCACATAGAACAGAACAACAAAGCCGATTTTACAAAGCAATATTTTTTTTCTTGGAGACATCCATTTCCTAATATGTATGACATAACTGAATAAATATCTCGAAATCTAGAGCCACTCTTCTAATTTGACGGTTATTTTCAAATTTAGCATGCCAAAATGCATAAAAATTGTCTCATTTCATTTCTGAAGTCGTCAATGTGTGACAAATTATAGACTGCTGTAACTTACAATGTCAGTAGAAGATGAATATCAAGATGGATGTCTGACAAAAACGTAGTCTCGTCATGCATTCTTGTATTTACTAGTTTCAAGAATCGCCTCTTAAATTACAACTCGCTCTATATATATTTAGTCCGCTAAAAGAGTAGTAGAACTTGCTTTGAATATCACACTGAGCTTCTAATTAACAATCGCCATGCAGTGTTAATTCCTACGTCACCACTATATTTATATCAACAATACCGAGCATTTTACCCTTATAAAACTATGAACAATCTGGAATAGGGAACAAATATGAAAATTGATATTTGAAGACAAATATTACTAAACCGCGTGATCAGAATGATATAAAGTTAGACAAAATCTATGAAATTTTTATTGAATGTTTGTACATGTTTCGATAATTCATCAGCCAAGAATTTACACTGATTGAATTTTTAATTCCAAGCGCCACGTTACAATCCAAAATTCTTAGAAAGAAAAGAAAATTTCGCAATTCAAAATTCTTAGTGAAGAAGATTGTATAGATTAGTTTTTTGCGGATTATTTAAAGCCAGAAAATATTTTCATATTGTATTTCTTTTTTGGAAATACTAATGACTCAGTGATACAAATCTTACTAATTAATCCATAGCTGGGGAGATAAGAGCTGGGTTCATAACTTTCTCAAGAGTATTTGTGTGTAGGTGAATATAACGAACACAACGGGTTTCGGAATTCAGTTCTACGAGTAACAATTCCGTGCCATTATCAATTACACCAACCGCCTATAAAAGCATGCGGCACCCGGTATGCCAAATGGTTACCCATCTAGGTACTATCCAAGCTCGACGTTGCTTAACTTCGATGCATGCCTCACCCGGTATGCCCAAATGGTCACCCATTTAGGTACTATCCAAGCTCGACGTTGCTTAAATTCGATGATAGTACGGGAAACGGTACTTCACGTCATGTGGTCGTAGGGTAATATATGCTTGTTATAATTCTACATAATTATTTTCATGTCTTTCTTATTGTCATATAGGATTAAAGAATTTTTATTTTATTTTATTTAGGTTAGACTCCGTTTTATTAAGCCAGAATCCTTCCTTAATATCTAATTTTATGGTACGTCCACTCTGTCTATAAAACAGACACAGTTAAGATTGCATTTTATTTGCATTGATCATTATTTGACAAATGTTTAAATACTGAGGACTGTTTATCCACAAAAGTCTGTTCCATTGCACGCTCGGGGAAATAGTGAAATGTTCCCCCAATATAACTAAATTTACAGTTAGCGCAGTCGAATTTATATATGACACGTGCTGTAGCATCAGTCAGTATTAATTTTATCTGAAAACACAGAATCAAATGTGTGCCTTGTGAAAATAAACAATTTCTCTAAGTTTCCAGAAATGTGCTGGTGCCAAAAATCATATGCAAGGTAAAACTTTCGTAAAGGTTAGGTAAGTTCATTGAGGTCAGGCATGATTTCTGGACCAAAAGCAAATAATCGCTATCCCAAAAATTCCAGCAGTAACCATAGCATTAGATTTTTCTAATTTTACATCACAGTAGGAGAATGTCAGAAGAAAATGCATACTCATCATGTATTCTTGTCTTTACAACGTCCCATATAATTCCAATAGCAATATTAACCGTTTCTCTGCAAGGAACTATTTGTCATTCATTGACTGAATAGCCAGTGCACCTTTCGCCGGAACATTTATAAAATCTTTGTCTTCAAACTCTTTTTAGGTTTCTCAATTCCAGTAGCTGTTATCGCTCTTTCCCGTATTAATGGGAGTGCCCTTCCTGACCCTCTCTTTGAAGAGGGGCGAAAAGTTATACGTGCTATCCATTTTAATTGTTTCCGCTGTTGAAAGTCTTCCAGGGATGCAGTTTCTCTTGCTTGGAACAGTTTTTTTATATGATTCTCTAGTGTCAATCCACAAGAAAAGTAAGCTTTTACCACTCAATACCTTTTTCAACTATTGACCATAGAAAGCGGTTGTATACAGCTGAGAGTTTAGATATTTCGTATCAATTTGTGGTATTGTGCGAAACTACATCTGACACAGTCTCCAGTCTCTTCTACGTTCAATTTCTTTTTCTCCTAAACCTAATTTTTTACAACCAATCCATACATCGAGGCATCTGAAGTGTTTAGTATTTTAGTTCCACGTCTTGGATATTTATGATGGCTTCTCGGAAGGTGACATCACTGCGTTCATTCCTATTCCAGATCATAGTTTCTGTTTTGGAAAAGTTTATCTTGAGCCCTATTTCTTGGAACGCTTATAGATGACTAGCAGTAGAGCCCAGCGTTGCCTGAGGATGTAACAGTAAGAGATAGATCAAGTATCGACCATCATAAAGAATGAAAAATAAAATTGACAAAGATTATTGTTTAAGGTTGACAGATGTCTTAATTATTTTTTTGTTTTGTTTTGCTTTTTGTTTTTTTTGTTTTTTTTTTACGAATTGGTCAAACCCAAACTCAAACAAAAACATTGTTTTCAATCATATGAGTCTACCGATCGAATAGAATTTTATTATAAACAATTGTTTTGTAAATAGAATTTTTAAAGCATTCTGAATGTAAAAATAAAGAAAAAAGTGTGCAAGACAATAAGAAACACTACCTGCCAAAAAAAGTGAAGTTTTGTTGAAATCAGTTGAAAAATGTAGGAAATCCGATCCCATATATAAACGAACACCCCCCACACACACAAACAACTTGGGTTTTATAATAAGTATAACTCGATATGAGTTGTCCCCCTTCCATTCTCGTGATGCCTCTTAATCGTCTTTTCAAATTGATTTCGTGCAAAAACAATTGTGTTTTTCCGATTTTTTGGTGCTGTCAGAACCACCACAATGTAATTTTACGTAGTCCTGTGAAATTTTGTTGAAATCGGTTGAAAAATGTAGGAAATCCGATCCAATATATAAACCTACACACACACACACACACACACGCACACACACACACACACACACACAATCTGCGTTTTATAATAAGTAAGATGTTGATTTTGCCCAGGAATGAAGTGTTAGTTCAAAATAAGTTTTAGATTACCGTGTGTGACGGCATATCATAGGCTCTTTTCAAAACACTTGGTCTTGTGTTTCTGTTCTGTTTTCTATCTATGGATTTTTAATAATATCCAAAAACAATATACAATGTTATCGGCTCTGATCTGATATCCCGGACTCAGCTATTAAGCTTAGAGTTGCCTTTCTCGGGTGTTACCCAGGGATAGATAGCCCGATCAGTATTGTTATTTGTGGTGGGGGTAATTATTTTTCCCATAGCTGGGACCCTTACAGGTGGCACCACCCGGGGTCGGTTATATTTTTAAATACAGTTCGATTTTAGAAATTGTAGGATATTATATGGATTAATGTCATGGAAAAGTTCTTTCATGTTTTTTTGTTTGTTTGCCTTTGTTTAGTGGCATATCAACACCTCTATGGGTTATTGAATGCCGAAATCTAAATAATTAAAACACATTTATATGGCTTAAATTAAATATATTCTGAACGCAATTATATACCTTCAACTACAGATAATGTGTATCGCTGGTCATTTTGCTATAAATATTGTTGGTGATATGAAAATTTTGCTGGCATTTTTAATATAAAATGTATTTTTATACATTCATAGTATTTTGTTTGGGTGATTCCCTATTTGTCCATAGCTGAGATGATAACAGGTTCTGTCATCCCAGGTCAGGGTGAAACTGAGAGCAACATCAATTAAAAGGTGGTTCGAAGCTATTCAAAACCTCTCGATCAGAGGCCTTGCTGCAGGATATAGCTCATCGTCCTACCCAGGAAGAAATTAAAACCTGTGTAGAGAAGATGAATTCGGTCGAAATTCGAACACGGCTCAACGACATCTTTTTTTTTCTGAATCGGGAAATTACTATACGACCAAATTCACTAACAAGTATTTTAATCCACCAGATTGTTGCCACTTGTGAAATTCCCGGAGGTGGAACATGCAGATATAAACGTAATGAGTTCTTTTAAATAATTTCCTTTCCGAAATGAGGATTTCTCTAATATGTCCGTTCGTCTTTTATGTAATTAAAGGCGGTAACTACTAATACCAAGACAACAGAAATGCGACCAGTGATTTTTGACTAAAATTGATTAATTCTTCAGTTGCAGACTTTTACAAGATTCATTTATATTAGATTCAGTTTAAAATAAACCTTTTTCAATGCACTAAGGAGTATTATCTTACACGTCTTAATGATTATTATTAAGTTTCTTAATACCGGCCAATAGTACTTATATCAAAAGAAAATGGGTAACTTGCTTAGAATGAACAGTTAAATTCTTTCTTTTTTTATTTTTTTATTTATTCTTCCAATAAGATGTCTAAGATGCAGTCGAAGAATATATTTACTGAATGGGATTTTTCTATGAAGATAATAAGGGGGGGCTGTAAAAAGTGTAAATTATGAGGCTATGTAAAAAATATAGAGGTTGATCCTAGACTGTAATTCAAGATTTTTATAGTAAGGTATGGTTGGCCAAATCGTGACTCGCGTGTCACAAGCGGCTCTTTGAATTTTAAAATGCGGTTCGCGGACACATGCTGGCTAAGCTCTGTTTTAATCATTTAATACACAAGTTAAATAAGAAAAATATCAAGCTTCATAATTATTTACTGGGTATGAATTGAGACCCCAGTGGATTAAAACGTAAGTCTAACTATAAACTACAAGAAGACAGACTGCATAGCCATCAGTAAAAGGATGAGATCGAAATGCGATTTGCTGGTCGGGAATACTAGAATCAAGTAGACGGGGAAGTTTAAATATCTGGGAATCGTTTTGACAGAGGACAGTAAGTGCTACATTGAAATCCGGAGACGTATTTGGGTTGGCCAAGGATCCATTCCAAAAGCTGGGTAGAGTATTGCGAGACAGGAGGATCTCTTTGGTAACAAAGAAAAGAACACTGAGCTGTTACATGACATCTGTCCTTCTTTACGGCAGCGATGAAGAAGAGACTCGAAGCGACAGAGATGTGGTTCTACAGAAGGATGCTAAGGATGTCATGGACCGAGCGTGTGTGGAACGACGAGGTCTTAGAGAGGATGCAAATAAGGAGAAGGGTTATACTTATCAAGAGGAAGCAGCTGAAGTTTCTGGGATACATAATGAAGAAAGAGGGCCTGGAAAATCTGATACGCATAGGTCGAAAAGAGGGAAAGAGAGACAAGGGAAAGCAACGCATGGTATACCTAGCGGGCTTAAGCAAGTGGGTGAGAGAACGTGGTCTGGGGTGGGGAAGAAGCAAAAGGAAGGAATTTGTTGAGGGTTGCAATGGATAGAGAGAGGTGGAGAGTCATGATCACCTGCGTTCTGAAAGGACATTGCACATAAAAAGAAAGGAAAAGAATATTCATAGTTATTAAATGTATTTAAGAAATCCTTGTTTTAAAGACAGATCTGAGTGAGATATTGTTATTTAGTGCCGAGGAAAGGAATGATGAGAGACAAATGGATAATAAAAATGTAACATTGTCTGTCATAAAAATATTATGATTAGACAATAATTTTGTAAGGTGGTATCTGATTAAAATATCTCTAATTTTATTGGTTTGCTTTTTTTTACATATTTTCCTCCATGTTTTGAAGAGATATTTACAAAGAAAAATAAATAGCATTAAAAATAGTATTGTTTTTCCTTGTTACTGTTATTTTTGGCATTTTAATTCTTGGTAACTGAAATGCAAATTCGCACATTTTTCATATAAGTTCCTGTAGTTCAGTAAGTCAGTTATGTGCCATGCATAACACTTAGACTGACGAGGCAAATTTTTCCCGCAGTAGGTTGCCATTTCTTTCTGCGGTAGACCAGTTGCCATCCACGGCTATAGAAAACAGTGTGCCTTGGTATTTTCCCATAGGTAGAAAGAGAGGATACATACTTTTCCCAGGGTCATTAGCACGTAAGTGAATGTAATAGATTCCACTGGAATTTGAACTTCATTTCTCCACCTCTCATAAAATATTTTACTCAGTTAATATCAGTCAAGATTTTGAAAACATTTTGAAAACATATATATATATATATATATATATATATATATATATATGTGAACATTGAAGTCAACAGTCAGAGGCCTCTGAGTATTGACTTTACTATTCACTTTTATATTTATATTTACATACGCTCTATCTCATATTAAGCACTTTATCGCATAAATATAGCACACCTTAAAACTATATTTCTTCATATATATATATATATATATATATATGTGTGTGTATATATATATATATGTGTGTGTGTGTGTGTGTGTGTGTTTCTGTGTGTGTGTACTTTGTGATTACGGAAACCAATACAAATTAACAGTTTAAAAAACTGCATACATGAATAAATATTATTGCATAAATGTATATTTAATATTTATATTAAATTCTTGTAATAAAATGTGTATGTAACAAAACAGTATCCGTAAATTGTGTTCATATCTTGCGGCTCTGAAAAATCTGAACTTTTTCGTAAACAGGTAATGTAATAAAGGGATCCCTCCTCAAAAATAGTTATCCTTAGGAAGAAGCTGTCCAAACGGAATTTCTTTTATGCCCATGGAATAAGAATGGATGATTCATACCGGTGAGCGTGGCATGGCTTTTCGTAGATGTGAAGGTCGGAACTGGTGGAACGGGGTTGAACTAAGGAATATAGCTCGTTTGAACACTTGACGTGGAAATAGTGATAGAATAGCGAGAAGCTTATAACGTTACGTCTCTTGGGTAAGGGCGGTAGGGTGAGGAAAAACATCGCTCACGAGGCCACGCAGACGCTTTTGAACTCTATCAAGACTGGAATGTGAAGACTGTGACGCGCCAGTACATATACAGCAACAATCATTTTTGGTCTGATCTGGTTCTTCTAAAATAGATTGTAATTTAATCTTCGTAGACTAATAATAAGATTTCTGCTTGATACCTAACAAATGAATGGCTGGGTCGTATTTGGTAAAAGAAGTCTAGTAGACTGTTAGTTTTAAACTGGGTTCGAACCTTACTAGGAGACTTACAAAAGAATGTATTTTTCCTATTTGATCAGAGTTCTCGATAAATATTATTGTAATATTCCGTGGATCTGGAAACACATTATTGGGAAGTGTGGGCAGTAAATTAAACAGTCAAAGAAAATTAGAAGAAAAAATATTCACGTGCAACATGTTTGTTCGGTAAATTCAATCCTTCAAATGTTCAATCGAAATTTTAATCACAATGTTAATATTACTTTTTGTAAAATATTTTTAGTGGTTTTAATATTGCGTGTAGTTTTGATATTAGTCTAAGTTTGCACATATTCATTATTTTGTTCACTTTAATTAATATTTTAAATGAAATTCCATTTTTGTTTTTTTGGGTTTTTTTTTTTGGTCATTTTGGCAAAACTGTAATGATAGAAATTTAATATTAATTATTTTTCTTGTTTGAGGCAATATTATTTGTTTTATTTGTTTGCATTGCGGGAGTGATTAAATGCAAATGAGTCAGATACTTAGTTGGCAGGATGTAATTGTTGGAAAAATTATATCATTTAAATGATGGAAATTTTTCTATAAATCTAAATACGATATATGCAAAATAATACATAGCCGGTACATTGAATCTATATATCTAAGTCTTTCATATGCATGTCTTTCTAGCCATCTATCTATCTATCTATCTATCTATCTATATATATATATATATATATATATATATATATATATAGTACCTCATACATTAGTGCATGAAAGTAACGCATTATTATTCCCAGGGACTTAGAGGTGAATTCATGGGTTCTGTCGTATACAACAATGCCTGACGTTACAATTAAGGCACGTACGCACACACAGAGACACGCACACACACACATACAGATATATATATATTTATATATATATATATGTTTGCATATATATATATATAGGATTATACATATATATATATATATATATATGTTTGTATATATATATATATGATTATATATATATATATATATATATATATATATATATATATATATATTGTCATCAACAGACAGACTGTTTCACTGTATCACAGCTCTTCGTTATGGCTAGACGTCCGATTGCAACCCGGCCGATTTGATATCAGTCAGAGATTCTGCCCCTAGGCTATCGTCGCACGGAAATTTTAACGATTCCTATGTGAATTACGCCATTGGCATGGAGAGCTCAATTCAATTCGTTTGAAGAGCAGTGCGTTAATTGCGGTATGAGCGACTGTTTTTAAAATTACCCTTTTCGCATGAGAAGCATATATATATATATATATATATATATATATATATATATAGTCTTAAGGTGTGCTATATTTATGGGATAAATTGCTCAATATCAGAGATAGAGCGTGTGCATACATATATTGCATCTAGCATGAAACAGACTGTCGTCTATAAGTGTTGACTTGAATGTTCACTGATATATATATATATATATATATATATATATATATATATATATATATATATGTTTAATGCGGGTTAGTAGCAAACAAAAATTAATGGTATTATTTTTTTAAAACATCACTCTATTTTGTTCTTGATGCTAGAGTTTCGATAGTAATCTTTGGACCACCGCTGACGTAAAAAAAAGAACAAGATTTTTAATCTCAATTCCGAACGCACTTGAAATGATTACAAAAATTAATAAAACAATAATTTGGTCTTTCCTTTTCATAATAACATAATCTTTTTGATTATGGATCTTTGGTGCCCTTTTTCTTTATGCTATTCTGTTTTCTATCGAAAAAGTGAAGGTAACTATATTAATGCAGTCTACAAATTCCGATTTAGCATTCCCTCCCAAAGCCAATGTAGTGATGATCAGAGTGGCTATGCTGATGGCATAGGTATTCATATTTGAGATAAGGATCTTCAAAAAATTAGCATCTCTACCAAGTGTTCCAGGATAGAAGACTCAAAAAACTTTCCAAAGCAGAAACTATGTTCTGGTATTTAAATGAAAGCACTGACGGCTTCAGGATCTGAAGTTAGTAAATATAAAACCCTTCAGATGGATCAATTATAACAAGTTTAGAAGAGGAGATAAGAAAAATAAAGATAGAAGAAGCTAAGCTAGAGATAGTTTCGCCCAACAACGCAAATTGCTACAAAACTGATACTTTAACTTAAAACTTTGTTCTAAAAGAGGGTTGTGTGATCGAAACTTTTATATGGAAGTCATTTATCGTTTCAAAACCTTTTAATATCTTAACAGTTTTATACAACTGTTTCCTCGGATCAGTTTTTAAATTGGCGCCGAGCGAATTCAATCTATATGTTATAGCAAGGACAAATCTTCTTCTAACTCTATGGACTTGTTCTATAGAATTATGTGTAAAGAGAAGTAACAAATTACTACACATTATATCATTTGAGGACTTTCAATAACAGCAACCACTTAAATGGATAGTACATGTAACAAGAAGAGGGAATGATGACATAATCAAGATGTTGTCATTCTGTGCTACTCCGAACAAAAGTTTAGGAACGAAGATATCAATAGTGGAAAATATTTGCACGTTGATTCTGACAGAAAACGAAAGGCACCAAAATAGAAAAGAGCGTAAGTCAAGAATGTGTCTTCTCTCCGGACTTATTGAACATTTACAGTAATGCAAACCTGACAGAATTAAACGTCATACCAGAATACATTATTGACGGTCACAATCTTAACAACATCAGATATGCAGATGATATGGCGTTAATAGCAGTCAACGAAATGAAGCTATAGGAAATTCTACAGAAGGTAGTAAAGGAAAGTGAGAAGAAATGACTAAGCATCAATTGTAATAAATATTTTTGTCAGCAAATGAAACTTCCAAACATGCGAATTACAAATAAAAAGTAACAAAATCCGTGTCATGGGTCCTCACCTATAACTACAGAATGAACTCTTCCTAACACTATGTATACTACGCCGCTCAAGAGAGAGGGACGAATCAAGCCGAGCTTCTCGACTTGACGGTCGAACTCTCTGCCTCTGAGCAGAGAGGAACCCGAACGAGGCTCCGCCGAAGAGCAGAGTCTCGTTCGGGGAGGTTGACCAACCCAATCCCTTTTATACGGGTTCGGGCATTTTTTTGCCGAGCCTACGGGCTCGGGAAACCCACGTTAAACTCGGCCTTGTGCCACATTCATGGGCGGGGGTGGCTGATACCGATTTAAGCCGCTTCTCATGCAACCTCGTGGGCGGGGAACCCGGCTAAGATACCGAATCGAGTTTATACGGGTTCTACAGGCATTTTTTTTTCGTGGGCGGGGTGTCTGACGGTCGAACACTCTGCCTCTGAGCCGAATCGAGTCGAGCCGATAGTCGAGTTCAGTTCACTCCAAAACAGACTGACAGTCATACTAACACCTTCCACATCTTGTATTATTATTTCGTGTAATATACCTTCGTTATTTCTACTCTTGTGTTCGTGTTGTTCTTCCTTGGTCCTAACCTGGACCATAGCAGTCAGGAAAGCAGAAACTTTAAATAGCTAGGAAGTGATTTGATAAAGGATGGAACATGAGATAGCGAAAAACAAGGACACGTATTAGGACAGTGAATAATGCATACCAATGCTTGAGAAAAGTATTACGTAACAGAAAAATGCCGTTAGAAACAAAGAAAGTGCTACTGGACTGTTATATAATATCAATTTTTTTTTATATATGGCAGTTAATGCTGGACAATTTCCTCAAACATGAAGATGAGATTTGAGGCAACAAAAATGTGGTTCTACAGAAATATGCGGAGAATACCATAAATTAAACATGTGAGCAGAAATGAGAAAGTAGAAAAAAAAGGACACTTATACTTATCATCACAAGGACAAAAGTTTCTAGAGCACATAATAAGAAAAGAGAGTTAGAAAATTTGACACTCACAGGGTATATTGAAGACAAGCGAAATAGACGAAAACAACACATTAACTGCCTTAACTAGATTGTGCCAATGATTTACAGAACACGGATTAGGAGAGACAGAAAAAAAACGTTACTAAGAGGTACAAAGGATTGGGAATTGTAGAGAGCCATGATAGCTCACGTCCCGACTAGACATGGCACATAGAACAATCACTTCAATCAGATAATAATCAAGTTCGTATAATGCGTAGACCGATAAAAAGAAAAGAAAAACTCGTCTGACCTGAAAGAGATTCTGTTTCTTTTCAGTATCTGCGCTAATGTATTTATTATAAAGAAAAGTTTTTCATTTATTTCAGTGCCTCATGTCTGTTGAGGTACGAGAAAAGACAAGCAGAGGCGACAAACAAGACTAGACGAGGACAATAAATTGAAAAAAAAAATCAAGTTAAAATGAAAACAAATTCTGGAGTTGTGTCCATCGAACAAAAACGCGCATTCATCCTTCATTTTCTTACTAGCCTCCAGTTCTCGACGTCAAATGGTTACTGTGAAGAAAAAAAAAAGTGTAAAGCATTATGCTAAAAGTCAGCCAATGGAAGCAAAAACCGAAAGCAAGAAACAAGAACGTATCCCTTCACTTTGTTAGCAATTAATTAATAGCTAATGGCGTCACTGACACAGACCATTTCGAGTGGTCAACATCAAAGATGGACATTGCCCGTGGTTGGTAACAGCCATACCATCAGATTGCCTTATGTCTAAAAAAAAAAGATTTCCATTATTGAATTCAGGTGTTTCGCTTCGTATGTGGAAGCCTTGCTAATGCTTCAATTCCTATTTCATTATGCGCTTAAATATAAAGATGCCGACTGCTTTCAAGAGAGCATAGCTAGCATTCTGCGCTTAAATATGCATATATATGCATTTCAGTCTGCCGGTATATATATATATATATATATATATATATATATATATATATATATATGAGATTATGAGACAGCCGTGAGTCAACATTAAACTTTTATGTTTCACATTGATTTTTCTGTTTTCCAGTAAAAAAAAACAGAAAATGAGCTGAACTAAATATAAATATATATATATATATATCTTAAAGAACCCTTTAAAAAGAACTTTCGTTGGAATTTAAACAATCGTATGGAAAAATACATGTAAGCAATCCTATGTAAAAATATATTTAAGCATTCTTATGTAAAATAGAATTTAAGCAATCTTATGTAAAAATACATTTAAGCAAACTGATGTTAAATAAATTTACGCAATCCTATGTAAAAATACATGTAAGCAATGTTATGTAAAATACAATTTAAGCAATCTTATGTAAAAATAAATTTAAGCAATCTGATGTTAAATACATTTAAGCAATCTGATGTAAAATTATATTTAAGCAATCTCATGTAAAAATATATTTAAGCAATCTGATGCAAAAATATTTTTAGCAATCTTATGTACAAATATATTTAAGCAATATGATGTAAAAATACATTTAAGCAATCTTGTGGAAAATACAATTTCAGCAATCTTATGTAAAAATACATTCAAGCAATCTGATGTAAAATTATATTCAAACAATCTTGTGTATAAATATATTTAAGCAATCTTATGTAAAAATATATTTAAGCGATCTTATGAAAAATATATTTAAGCAATCTGATGCAAAAATATTTTAAGCAATCTTATGTAAAAATTCATTCATAATAGTAGTTGCCTACAAGCACACATGCATGTTTTTGTTTTTGTTTTTTAACAGTAACGAACACCTAATATAAGGTCAAAGAGCCACTCAAGGTAGACGATTACTCATTAAGAGTTAAGGGTCATTTTTTATGGGGATATATGGAGAAGATAACGATTAACCATAGACTTGAAAAGATAAAGATTGTAGTAATCGGAGATCAGTTCTTGGGAGTTAGATTAACAGCATATATGTATAGTAGTCATATATATATATATATATATATATATATATATATATGTGTGTGTGTGTGTATGTCAGGAGGAGAAGCTGGCAATCGCAAACTATCCTGACAAGCAAGTGTTGCTCAATGAAAGTATTGAAGTGTTAAGCGGGTGCATGCACTTACACAAATATTTATTGAACAATTATGTATGTTTTCCCCTAAAATAATAATTATTATTTTTTGCGACACTCCGCCTTCTACGTCCCGCTCCCACCAGTACCATCCTCCGTCCGTTGTTCTATAAGTTTGTTGTCGATTTCACTATACTATAGCGTTTTCTACCTGCTTGGGGAGATCTAGCGACGAAACCCGGGTAGCGTGATTGGGAGAAATTTTTTTGTTCAAGGCATCTCGATCTGTATTTTATATTTTATAGCTTGCATCCAACACTTTTTTGGTGTTTACGTCTTTCTAGCTGCCCCTTATGTTATAGTGGAACACACCTATTCTATAGTTAATAGACTCTCCCACCTATAATAAGTAGGAGTAGTAAGAGTAACGAGGGAGTCGATCAGTGAGGCGGTCAGTCAGTCGATGCCGGACGACCGTTAGTCGGATACTAAAATATCAGCGACCACAAATAGATTTCTCTGCGTCATTACCTATTATATCAAGTTCCTAACGTTTTGTACGTCGAACCTATTTTAAGACCGACTTAGTACAAATACAAGCCTCCACTGTGAAACCACTCCATAACACCTCATATTCAAGCATGTTTGGTTAAATAATTTAGACGTATTATGTCTATTTATTTTAGTCTTACTCCTTTCAAGTTCACGTTTTAGTTTCTTCGTGTCTTATGAGAATTAAAAAAAAAGGTTTTAAATTTTTTTTTAATTGTAGTATTTTAATTTAGTAATTTTTACATAACACTTTCCTCCTACAGACAAGAACTTTGTTGCTATAATCGTAGTTGATTTTATTTTTTGGCCGCAATTCTCTTATATTAAGGACTTTCAGAATTTGAAGTTTTTGCTTATTATCATCACGATAGAGCACTGATGTATTTTCGACTGATATGTCTAAACGGTGAATGTGGACCTGAGTGTTCCTTTAAATGTTCTAAGATTGAACTATGATCGTTCAAATGAAACATAAGAATTCTCGTCATTGTCGTTGTTGTAAAACCAAGATATGTATTAACATTTTTTTTCAGAGATGCAATCTCCCAAAGGATATTTAAATTTATATACGATGTTGGTCTTTTGTAAGACTCTAATTGACGGAGAAAGTTGTTATGGATGACTAGATTGGTTGTATTAAATCTAGTATAACATATAATTAATTTTATTTTTTTATTTGAATCAGTGGTTCATATATTAGTGTTTATGAGTCTTTTAGTACATAAGATATCTCCCTTGAATAGAGGTAAAAACTATTTTGAATTTACGGTGTAAACGCATAAACATCCATAGATATGCAACCGCTGAAGATGGTTTCAGATGTGATTGAAAGTACTTCGGAAAATAAAAATTATTTAAAAGAAAATAAATAGACATATTATGACATTATTTAACCAAACATGGTTGAATGAAAATGTACTGCGTAAATACACACACGCACAAATATACCCACACGCACGCGCGCTCACACACACGCACACACACACACACATATATATATATATATACATGCATACATATATATATATATATATATACTTCTCAAAAGCTCTCATCATGATGAAGAATTCATTTGAAGGCATTTCCAAAAGATATTGTTTTAAATATTTGGGGTCAAATATATGATTTGTGGTCATTGAGGAGTTAATTGAGTCTAGAACTTGTTATGCATCTCTACCCGGTATGAAGATGTAAAACATAGGATTTGATAATTTCTGGATTTTATTTCAAACGTTGGTATAAAAAAATGGGGCGGGGGTGGTGGTTGGCCACGAATCTGAAATAAAACTTTGCTAAACACTGGAGAGACTCAAAGAAGAGAACGAACAGCTTCGGCTGTCAAATGATATCCCGTGCAAGACAGCAGTAACAAACCGCGGGACTATAGTGTTAACTATTGCCCCACAGTAATGTTACTTTTCCTTCAAATTATTTTAGTGTAGTTCAAAAAACACATGGTCCAGACCCCCTGTACAAATATTACCGTATATATGCATGTATAAGTTGAATTCACTTTTTTTTCGATTAATTTTAAACCCTCCAGAAAATATGCTCAAAGTATTGAGCAACCGCTCACGGAAAATACGATTTTTAATCTCTTCAAAAAAAATAAATAAATAAAATAAAACGACCTGTGTATAGTGCGCCCCTATTTCTGCGTAAAAAAATAACTCATCGTAAAAACTCGCCCTGTACTCGAGTATATATGGTAAAAATGGCAGGTCACACTCTTCTGAGTATATCTATTTGCTAGCGCGGCTCGCCTATCCTTGTTTCAGACACCTGTTCCGGCATATTTTTGTTTATTCATCACCCACGGAGCCTCCCAATGGTTTATACTGCAACTATACTCCGTATCATTTAACGGGATCAACAGATTCGACATTTAGCTTATCTTATTTCAGCATAAAGCCAACTGAGATATGATGCGTCAGTCTCCAATTTCGATTAGGTTTGCATGTCTGTCTAAAAGAGTCAGTATTCAAAATCCATTCTTTACCCAGGTTTTAAAACCGGCTTCTGAAACTGATAGGAAAGGTACAACTCTTTGTATCAGTACACAGGGTCTATGAGCTAATTCCAGTTTACAAAGTTCAACACAGTTTAGCACAAGGTCGCAAGTATGATCCCCCACTGAAGAACGGAATCGCGACAAAATAGTAAAAGCCTATCAAACTAGCTCGTTAAACTTAACTCGAGATCCGAATTGTGGATCGAACCTGTTATAGCCAAGTCATTGAAAAGAGTTGGTCAACAACTACATCATAGTAAGAGGCTCTCACATGTTTATTCTACGTCTTTTCGGATTAACGTATTTAGTGGCCTACAAGATTAACCTCATTGTCTTGTGCATGTAGTATTATGAATTAGGCTCGATGCAAGCAATTGGTAGACTACGGTGCCTGCGTATGCATTAGCCTGACGGATCCCTCAGCTTCGTATATATGACCTAAGAGACATTTTTGTCATCTTTAAAATTTTATTTTGCTTAACGAAAACAGTGTTGGCGAAGTTTTATATGCCATCAGGTACATTACATTACATTATTTCATTTCTTCATTTAAAAGAAAAAATATATTTTCTTTCTATTCATTTTTTATTTGTATTTTCAATGTACTTTTATTTCCCTCTAACTTTTTTCCTTTTCATCTTCTCTTCAATTTAACTTCCATTATTTATCTCGATGTCCTTCCATTTTTTTTCTACGATTTCATCATATTTTTTTTTTATCTGTGGAGATATGTTTTTATCCGCCATATACTTGCACATACTTTCATATATTTCTTACATTTATTGAATAAATATCACTATGCTATCAGTGCGCATGCTCAGAATTTTATCAGACGATCTCGACGTAAAGACGTGTATCCACTAAAACATTTCACATGTTAAAATAAATTGTTCTCCAATGAACATGCAGGGAATGTTTCGTGATGCGCAAGCTTTGAAGATTTTTACATTTTCACCCGCTGACAAGATCAAGAGAATGTTGCCATTAAATATCAATATTTTTACTTAAAATATATATGACTTTCATAGTTTCTTTGCTGAATACGAAATGCAGAGATGAAAAAAAAAATGTTAATGGATGATGCTACTATTACTATCACGTATTATTATTATTATTATTATTATTATTTTATGCATCTGCATATTCATATCAATGTAATAAAATGATTTTTACGAAACACCAACATATTAAAATACTTCGTTTTCAAAAGTTGGTGATCTTTGCCTCAAGATAGGACTGTTGAAATACAGTTTTTTTGTTTTTTATCTGACTATATTTCTGAGATGAGGTATTATGTACATTATTTACATTGTTCGGACTATTTTCCTCATCTTTGTCGCCATATTTATTACAACGTTTCGGCCGTTGTACGCTCCGGCCTACTTCAGGTAGTTGGAATGTCGAACTGAACCCTTTCTTTCGCTCGCTGGGGTAGACTGTTCTTGTTCCACGAGCCATGTTTTAATGGATGTCAGTTATCTCCACTGCCTTAAACGTGGTATTGAACTCACACTCTTTGGGTCCTGTCACTTGATCTAACCAACGCTTTTATCCACTCTGCCATGGCACATAGAGTTAGAACCGTCTACCCCAGTGAGCGAAATAAAGTGTTCAGTTCGACATTCCAACCACGTGAAGAAGGCCGGAGCGTACAATGGCCGAAACGTTGTAATAAATATGGCGACAAAGATGAGGACAATAGTCCGAATAATGTAAATAATGTACATTTTTTTTAGTTGTGATATCTCGCTTTGTGACAGGAGTAACGATGTGAGTTCGAATCAAGCATAAGTTTTATCCTTCAAACAAAAGTAGCGCACGTTCCGTCTGAACATTTTCGACCTCTGCTAATCACTTTTTAATTCTTTTTTTTTTTTTTAAGTTTCCATGACCACAACTACGGATTCATACATCTTCATAAATAACTGTCATCATTTTATTGTTATATTCATGAAGTTTCGGCCGTTGTACGCTCCGGCCTTCTTCAGGTTATATTTGTTGGAATTTCGAACCAAATCCTTTATTTAATCCACAGTATTAGATTGTTATAATTCCACGTGCCATGTCTTTGGATAACTCAGTTCCCAATTTCCCTTGGTAACTCCACTCCAAGATTTTCTTCCCTGTGCCCATGTATTAAACTCACGATTCTTTGGGGGAAGTCACTTTCAGGGTCCCTCAACTAACGCTTTTATTCACAGATACATGGGAACATCAGTGAGTGAATGTTTGAGAGTTATAAAACAAATGTCTCAGTAACCGCTTTTTACCAGAGCTCATAATACAATTTTCCGTTATTGTTATTTTTATCTAGCTCTCTGAATTACTGGAAAATAGCTTCGAGAGCTGAGTTACCAAGGGAATTAACTGAAACGTATACCACCTGAAGAAGGCCAGAGCTTACAGAGGCCGAACATCATGAGTATGGCAATAAAGATGAGGTCAACAGTTCGATCAATATAAATAGTGTAAATAGTTAAAATACATCACCTCGGGAATATAGACAGTAATTATTATTGTACATATATTTATAAATTTCTGGGGTATTTATTTATATATTTCCTGTCCCATGTGTAGCATCAAGGGAGGTAAATCAACTTAAGTTAATAAATTTATGAGTGATTACTCCCCTTAATCGTTTTAATTGTCTATACAAATAAAATATTTATCTGCATTTAGATAAAATTAGTTCTTGAGCAATATGAACCGTTTAATTAATCAGTTCCTTTACTGTTTTTAGGATAAGATCGATTCTTGGTTGTGACTACGCACTGCTGACGAGTCGCAAATAGTCGAAACGGCCGTCCAGTGCTTTCTACATTCTGTTGAAGTTTATTCTGGGATCGATGAATTGGTGTATATATATATATATATATATATATATATATATATATATATATATATATATATATATAAAGTTTATTATATTTAAGGGTTAAAGTGCTCAATATGTGCGTGGACATTGAGGTCAGAACCGAGCGGCGACAGTCTGTTTCATGCTTAAATGCAATCACGGCCTGACAATTGCGTATAAACATGAAACAGACAGGCGCTGCTGGTTGTTGCCTGCAGTGTCCATTTAAAATAGGAAAATTTGCGCTGGTTATTATATACACATGGTTAGTGCTCTAGGGTTGATAACGCACATTTTAATTTCTATTTTCAATATAAATTATTGCAATAATTATTATTACTCTCATTATATAATGTTACTTAGATCCAAGGTAAAAATTAATAAATGTAACGGTTTCCAGAATTTGTAAAATTTGGTGGTTAAAATAACATTCCATTCCCAGTAAGTGTTGTACACCGAAAGCTGTAGGCGATTTCTAATTATATTTCCTTTGGTTAAACAATTATACCAGCACTGGTTAAAATATTATATCACATTTTCCTAATATATTATCAGCAATGTCGAGCCCGGGCAGTACTTAGATCTCGCGGGTGGTGGGGTTACTTGGGAGCAGCTCTACTGTAACATCCTACAATCTGAAATATTTTTCAACTTTAAATATACCCAAAAAATTGATAAGCTGTAAAAAATACACATCAATCAATCAATTCTTTAAAAAATACACATCAATCAATCAATTCTTTAAAAAATACATATCAATCAATAAATTCTTAAACAAATTCTTAAACATTATACATCTTTTTGGTAAAAAAAAAATACTATTTTTTCTTAAAAATTCATACTTATTTTTGTTAAACAATTAGACCTCCAGATAGTAAAAATTATACACCCTTTTTTTACTAAAGAAATATAAAATATAGCATCTTTTGTTAAAGATTTATCGCTCTTCTTGTTAAACACTTATGCTACCTCTTGCTAAACAATTATAACTTGTTTACTAATCAATTATACCTTCTTTTTTTAAATATCTTACCTACTTTTTTTAAACAATTTTACTTACACTCGCTAAAACATTTGCATCCTATTAAAACAAAGTATATTACCTTTTGTTAAACAAAAATGTAGCGAGCATTTATTTTTGTTCACATTTTCTTCACATATTCAACCTGATGAGGGAGAAAGAACTGATCAACAGAAATATTTTGTCAACTGCAGTTAGTATACGAAGGGGTGTTCAGCTATCTGAAGATTTTTTGTATGTTTATCCGTATAGGTAGTAATTAGGAATAGTTCAGACTGCCGCAAGGCATCAGTTGTGGTCCATTCGCTGAAGGACGAACTCAAAACTGTAAAAAGTGTCTACATGACGAATTAAAATTTCGTTAGTAACCAAGAAAAGAGTAATGAAATGCTAAGTACTATCATTCCTCCTATATGGCAGTTAATGAAGAAGAGACGAAGCAACAGATATGAGGTTCTACTGAAGGCTGACGAGAATACCATCGACAGTTTTCGAGAAAATGGAGACAAAAATGACATTTGTATTTAACATCAAAAAGAGGCAGTTGTAATTTCTAGGTCACATCATGAGAAAAGAGCTTAGAAAACTTGATACTCACAGGGCTGGCTAAATGTAAAAAGGACAGTGGAAGACAAAGTATAACTGTCATGGGTCCTTACCTATAACTACAGAATAAACTCATCCTAATACTATGTATACTACGCCTTTCAAGAGAGAGGGTCGAATCATGCCGAGCTTCTCGACTTGACGGCCGAAATCTCTGCCCCTGAGCGGAGAGGAACCCGGACGAGGCTCCGCCGAAGGGCAGAGTCTCGTTCGGGGGCGTTGACCAACCCGATCTCGTTTTTACGAGTTCTACGGGCATTTTTTGGCCGAGCCTACGGGCTCGGGAAACCCACGTTGAACTCGGCCTTGTTCCACATGCAACCCTCGGGGGGGGGGCTAGATACTGAATCGAGCCGAGCTTCTCGGTTTGACGGTCGAACTCTCTGCCCCTGAGCAGAGAGGAACCCGGATGAGGCTCCGCCGGGGACGTTGACCAACCCGATCCCGTTTAGAACGGGTTCTACGGGCATTTTTTGGCCGAACCTACGGACTCGGGAAACCCACGTTAAACTCGGACCTGTGCCATATGCAACCCTCGTCGTGATGGTGGGGGGGAGGGGTGGCTAGATACCGAATCAAGCCGATCTTCTCGGCTTGACGATCGAACGCTCTGCCTCTGAGCAGAGAAGAACCCGGACGAGGCTCCGCCGAAGAGCAGAGTCTCGTTCGGGGAGGTTGACCAACCCGATTCTGTTTTTACAGTAAAATTCGGCCTTGTGCAACATCTTTCCCTCGTTGCGGGGGGGGGCAAGTAAATATCGAATCGAGTCGAGTGGATAGTAATTCACTCCAAATCAGACTGACAGTAATACTAACACCTTCCACATCTTGTATTACTATTTCGTGTAATATACTTTCGTTATTTTTACTCTTGTGCTCGTGTTGCTCTTCCTTGGTTCTAATCTGGACCATAACACTAACATATAACTAACGAGGTTGTCTACCGGGTGTAACAGCAAAATTGTCCAAATCATGTATCAGCGTAATTGTCCATCACACACAATTTTTAATATCTACCAAAACCACTAAACTGATTGAGTTTTTTTTTTCTTTTCTTTTTTGCGGGGGTGGGGTATATAGTTAAGGCGGTTTAACCATCTTTACAGCATTTGTCGTAAGAATCACTGAAAAAAACCCTTTGAATTATTCATCTATAATGAGAACAAGTTAAAATCGTTTTGTGTCAGCCCCACTCTCTTCTCAATTGAGCAATGGTGAAAGGGAAAAAATCATCCAGGCTTTCAGTATTCTTGCTTTGGCTTCCATCTTCAAAATCTATTCAAGAACCCCTACGAGAACGGTGAATAAGTTTTAAAAAGAGGGAACAGTAGAGATGAAAACTGGATCGGGAGGTCATAACAGGAAGAGAGATCATCATATCAACTTAGGGATAAAGAGATCAATTAGAAAAGATCCAACCAAATCCATAAGTTGTTTGGCATGTAATTGAGGAGTTTCAGCTATGTAGCAGTCCAAAGAGCATTGAAAAAAAAAAGACTTGAAAATGAAATGAAATGGTACCTGAAAACCTTGTTACTTCAGGACAGAAAGTTAGATGATAATCTTGAATAAGTTGGAAAATGATCCTGGAATAATATATATATATATATATATATATATATATATATATATATGTGTGTGTGTGTGTGTGTGTGTGTGTGTGTGTGAACTTTATTTCAGTCCTTCATGACCTTCTGATCTTAAGCTATGATTAATTCATGATGAACATCACATTTTCGTATATGATCGATTTCATCACGATTCTTCTGTAAAGCTTGGAAAGTAATAATACATTCTTACTGTTCAGAGTAGAGTCTAATAGTATTATAAAAATATCGAAGAATTCCAGTAAGATATATTTAATCATTTCTAAGATACAACGGTTCAGAGCTTAATCTAACAATTGGACAATTTTGCTGTTACACGATTTGGACAGTTTTACTGTAACACTCGGTAAATGAACGGCAGACAGGGTTTCGGAGAGATAACGAAAATATAAAATGTGCTAAGTGCTACAAAGAACAGAAAAATGTATAACACTATGATCGCGCACGTCCTAAAGAAACACAGTGCATAGAAGAAGAAGAAGAAGAAGAAGAAGAAGAAGAAGAAGAAGAAGAATTCTGGAAATATTTGTATAAATGCATTTGCTACCAGATCACCATCATCATCATCAACAGACCACTGACTGAATGTGGTATAGAGAACGTTGCGCGGCTGATCCCTTAAAATTTTTTTCAACATGCCTCATTAGGTATTTGGATATACTTAGCGTGTCTTGCACTTGGACCTGACGAAATCCATCCTTCTCCTGCTTATATAACCACAGATTCGTATTCATTATAATTATTCATTTGTTTTCAATTCGTCTTTTATTCTGTGAACATAGGATTTTTTTTTTCTTTTATTTCTTTAACATATTAGGTTGGTGCAAAATAATGACGTAAATATGTCGTTTTTTGACGTTAAAAATACGTCAAAAAACGACATTATTACGTCATTATTTTTGCACCAACCTAATAGTTGCAAATAAACGGAAATTTAATTTCTCTAAAACCTTAGTCAAGTTATTAATTCGTAGTCACTCGTCCACCATTGTAGGGTTACGTATTTTTCAGCGCTTTTTAGATTGTTATCTGCCTGGTTTCCTGGCGTCCACTTCGAGATTTCTCTACTTTTCGTAGTTATTTTTATATATTTTATTTTATGTATCATTATCTTTTCTTTTCTTTTTTTTTTTCTCTTTATGCATTCTATCTTCTTTTTTTTGTTTCTTTTACTTCCCCTTTTATTATTGCGACTCTTCTCTCGTTTCCTTCTTGTGACTGTCAATCAAAGAGAAAGGCCGATACGTCATGCCGGTCGACGCTATCCGAATCTGTTCTCTCCACAAACTGCGAACAAACACGAGTGCAAGTGGAGGAAATTATATCTGACTTGGTATGGCCGGCCGCCACGACCTACAAACGCGTATAATCAAATGAAATCACGTATGATCAAGCCCGCCACCACCACCCAATATCCGTTCCTCTATCGTCCAATGTCCATCAGGAGAGACTCGTACTTTTGAAATAATTCTCCAACCTTACTTCGATCTTTATTCGTTCCTCCCTGATCGCTACCACAAACATTCAAACCTAGTAAGAAAAACAAAAGAAAATAGGTCGAAACTTGGCTGTTGTTTACCGCCCCCACCCCTCCGTGTACATCTTGGTCTTTTCAACTTACAAAATCAGAAGAATAGAGCCCAGTGGTTGGATCGGTTGCGCTTTTTCCCATCACCAATGGTCAGCATTCGAAACCAGCGGAAACATTTTTTTTTTTATTTTTATAAGGGAAGCGTTTTGTGCTAACGTCATAGTAATAATAATAATGGTATGTTTCCTTATATGGAAGCATTCTGCATTCATTGACCTCCTAACCAGTGCTATTCGAGTTTTCTTCACTCACTGGCTATCAGGCTGAGATCAAAGTGTATTATCTGTTCTCCTCACTTCTAATGATAATGGTAATATTTCAAGATTCACCGAAGGAGCAGTGCTAGTATCGGTTGGAATTCATAAAATACTCATATTAAAATAGATTTTCAGGAAAATAGGTTTCTCATGTAACTGTTATTGCTCTTTCCAGTATTGATAGGGACTTCCTAACTTATTATCTGAAGTAGTGGAGAACGTCCACCTTTTGTGAACCAGTACACGAGGTTGAAAACAGATGGTCCCCTCTAACACCTAGATCTTCCAGTCGCTCGGAGATATTGATCTAAGAATGTGGTTGTATACAACCGACAGCTTAGATATGTCTTAATGTGTTAAATCCATTTAAGACATCCATATGAAATATCAGTATGACAAGGCTATTTGAGGACATGATTCGAGATTATTGTTTAATTTTTTGGTTTGGTAGCAATTTGTGGTATTGTGCAAAACTATCCCCTAGCACAGCCCATTCTGCGTCTTACTTCTTTTTCACCTATACCATATATGTTGTAACAGATCCATATACTCTCGTCTTCTCTGTTTTAAATACGCACGAAGATGTGGTCTCTCATCAAGACCCTTGCATTCCTGCGTTCATGGCGTCGATTACCGTGCTCTCAGGACCATCGAGGGCCTGCGGTTATCCGTATTTTGTGTCCAACGAGGAGATCTGCTTAAAACCTGGCTAGTCGTAACCTACGCACATTGATGCAATGACGACGTCATTCTAGCGATTGCGTGGTCTGCCGCGAGATCGTCTCCAGTCTAAGATGGTGTGTCGAACTGTTAAATGATTCTGGTAGGGTGATCATCAGGTGTTAAATAATACGCCGTTGGCACAGTCGCACTATCCCAATTACACTACCTGTTTACATATCACTCACTCTACGTCACCTGTTATATGTATTTCTAGAATTGGCATAATTCTTCTTCTTTTTCATATTAGAAGCCATTTATTTGAAACGATGAGAAACACTTATTAATGAAATTTGCTTCAATATAGGCGCACTAGTGTTTAAAAAAAAGCTTTGAGCCGTCATGTCATCCTCGTTGAATAGAGCTAAAATCCATTTCGCACCTACATAGCACCAGTATAGCATGTGTTCATTTCAAGTTTTGGACGGCTAACAATATAAGGCCTACAGTCTTTATTTTTTTTTATTTTCTGAAACATTAAAATTAATAACAGCTGGCGTAGGGCAAGACGTTCTATAATAAAAGACATGTTGTTATTTATTACCAATGTTTATGAAAATAGAAAAAACAAGAAGAACAACTCAAACATGCATCTCTGAAATAAATAACGTTTACAATAATAAAAAAATAATATTGGATAAAAAAATCTATTCATATATATATATATATATATATATATATATATATATATATATATATATATATATATATAAACAAATTTAAAAGAGGGAAGAGTAAGATTTCATCGTTCAAAAATATTATTTTAAAACAGGGCCCAATACAAAAGTAGAGCAATAAATATTTATTATGCAGTGTTACATTATAACATGCACATACCCACTACAAAACAGTACATCTTGTTTCAACGTTAAAAACGTTGAAACAAGATGTACAGTTTTGTAGTGGTATGTGAATGTTCTAATGTAACACTGCATATGATATATATATATATATATATATATATATATATATATATATATATATATATGAAGAAATATAGTCTTAAGATGTGGTATATTTAAGGGATAAAGTGCTCAATGTCAGAGATAGAGCGTGTGTAAATATAAAAGTGAACACAGAAGTCAACACTTAGAGGCGACAGTCTATTTCATGCTGGATGCAATCGTCAGGCCATGAGTGCTGTTATTTTTCTCTTTTATCTATATATATATATGGGTTAGTGGTGCATTGTGGGTAGTCAATTTTGCGGTTATTTTACCGGAAGTTGTTTATTTGTTTATTTATTTATTTGGGTTAAATTGTTTTCCTTGTTTTTATTTATTTTTATTTTTATTATTTTTATTTCTTATCTTATATATTTATTTATTTTTTTACTTTTTAATCGGTGTTTTTATTAACGTAGTAAAAATTTGTTTATATCGCTTATTTAATAGTTTTTTTTTTTTTGGTTTGGGAAGATAATTAAAGCTATTTATTCAATTTTGGGGTTGATTGTTGTAGTTTACTCTAATAATTATTTTGGCGGGAACAGTTTTTAATTTGTTTATTACTTCATGTATTTATTTGGATTGACTATCTTTATTTGTTTTTTTCCAGACGGTTAGTTTATCGGGATTAGTATATTTTCTCTTTTTGGTCTTCGATTTTTAAGTAACATAGTATTTTTTTATCTTTATATGACAGTTATAGCTATTTTTTTCGTCCAATTTTTTGGTTTGATTTTTTTAGTCTAACTAATATTTTGGTCATAATGGTTTGCTAATTTATTTATTATTTATTTATTTGGGTTCATTCTTTTTATTATTATTATTATTCTACTTCGTCTATTCTAACAGGTGTGATTTGGTAATTTGTTTGGGTTAATTAACTTTGCTTATTTTATTGTTATTTTGTTTATTTATTTTTATTTTGTTTTATTTTTTCCGTTTTCGATTTTTAAGTAACGTAGTAAAAAAATGTTTTTATGTCTGCGTTTTGAGGTGAGCTCGCATCTTTTATTTAATTTATTTTGGTCTGGGAAAGTAATGATAGCTATTTTTTTCCTCCAAGCAAAGTTTGCAAGTTTTTGATTGGTTGTTGTAGGCTGATGATCTTTTCCTTATTTTCCAAGATATTTTGGTGTGATGTGCGTTTTGTATTTAATTTCCAAGATATACTTACTATTTGTGAAAGATGTTTTGTGTGTATAATTTCCAGAGTCCTTCAGTTACTCATGTGTATACTTTTTCTTCATTATCTGGTGATTTTATCGTGGCTTAGTATAGTATGTTGTTTTGTAAACATTTACCGTTTAAGGGACATTCGTTCTTTATTCTGCAGTTGAACGTGGGTTTAATCTGTTCGTGAGCTCTGTTGATAATTTTCTTGTTGTGCTTTTTTATTATTTGTACCATGTTCTCGGTGCAACTGTAGCTGATTTTTACTGTGTTTTTCTTGAATATTTTGTGTAGGGTGCTTGATTCCGGGAAGTGTTTGCATAAGAGTTTGACGAATATTTTCCTACGTTTATTTTTACGTTTTTGCTGTACGGTGGGTTGAACCATAGGATATTTCTTTTTCTGTTGGCTTTTTTTTGTTCTGTGGTGAGTATGTGAGAGTTGCTTGGAATCCGCTATCTTTTAGGGCTGTTTCATAGTCTTTCTCAGCTTTTTTAAATATGGATTCATTGGAGGAATTGTCGGAAAGCCTGCGGTTAATCGATTTTTGTATCTGTTTAATTATAGAAGGCGGCTGGTTGGAAGATGTGTGTATATAGAGTAGTTTATCATTGGGTTTTCTATATGGTTTATATGTGCCTTTTCTTAAGTTGAAGGTAACATCTAGAAAATCTACTTCGTTTAGGTTACTTTTTATATCTATGTCAAATGCGTTATTTTTAACAAATCTTTATTATTGCTTTTCTAGTTTTGTCTGTGTTTTGTTTGTTACAGATTCTTAAGATTATGAGAACGTCGTCCCTGTAGAGTCCTGTATCATTCCTATCTATTATTTTGCTTAGTTCGTGTAGTAAGTAAATACCTATGATTTCGCATGCCCTGCACCGTCAAAGCTTCCCATTGTAGTGTCAAATATCCCATCTTTCTTTATCCATGCTTCTTCATTGTGAAATAATAATGATTTACTGGAGTGCTTAATGATGTCGATTTCGCTCGGTTTTATTATTATTTGTTCCTCAGCTAAGTTGATGGCCTTATCTTTTTTTTAAGCATTACGCTCCGAGCAAGTCGTGAAGCCACTAGGATACAGGGAGTTGCGAAAGATTTGGAGTGAGAGCTGATAGGAGTGATAGAAGAAAGGATGAGGAGAAGGATAGTGGGTAGATCAAGGTAACTGGGATCTAACATGCGTTCTGTTATGAATGGTTAAAATTCTTTTATGTCAAATTGTAGGAATTGGCAATTTTGTTTGTTATTTATGTTGTGGAACCAGTCAATAGTTGCTTCTGTGTTTTTCCACTGGTTGGCCCCTAACTTCTTCCTAAGTTCAGAATTAATTCTTTCTAGTATTGTTTTACTTATTTTACCTAGATCGCTTTTGGCTGGGTTTATGAGTCTACATGCAGGGTTGGTTTTGAAATTTTCTTTATGGTCTTTTAGTGTGATAAAGGATTGTGCCTTGCTAAAGCAACTTATTCGGTCATCTAGGTCTAATTTTGGGGCGATTGTTTTAGCTTCCTTATTGATATCGTGTTCTGTTGTTTTTGGTGCATTTTTGTATGTTTTTGTTATGTTGTTCTTGAGTAATTTATTGTACGTAGGAGGAGGGGGTGCTTAGTTTGTATAAATTTCTTGTTTTGTCAGCTGCGATAAATACATTTGCTGAATTGTTTATTTTAGTTATATCTTCTTTTATTTTTTTTTTTTTTTTGGAATGCATCTTGTTTTTTATGGAATTTTATGTTTCTAACTAGGTCAGTTAAGTCTTTCTCGAAATCGTCTAATTCTTTTTGTTGCGGGGGGCATGTTTTTGTTTTGAAGCCGTATTTTTCCTTGAGTGTATTGTTATTGTGAAGGTCCTGGTTTAAAAAGTGAACTTTCTCTCTCATTCTTTTAGGAAACTTTCTGGGTTTTTTTTCAATTAATTTTAGTTTATATATAGTAGGGGATGGGATGGCTATGTTTTTTAGGGAGTAGTCGAGGTTATAAATGTAGCAAAAGTGCTCTACTGCTTATCAGGAGCTGAATATGAAGAAATATAGTCTTAAGATGTGCTATATTTATGGGATAAAGAATGCTGCCATAATCCTTGCCTTCATCTTTGGTGTTTCAAGAAGTTTTGTTGGTCTCTCTCACAATTGTGCCCTTAATAATCCAAGGGGTTTCAGTCTGGGGATTAGGTGGCCAGATGTAAGGGGTGATGTGGTCACAGAAATTGTCTGATAACCATGACTGGCCTCTCCTGCTTCTGTGGCATGGTGCAGATTATGTTGCTGATCACTCCAAATATTAGGATATTACCGTGATATATTATCCATCACTTGCCTAATTGTCTGTACTCTCCTCAGATTGACACCTAAACACACTGAAATGTTCGTATTGGAGCTTCTGGCGCAAATGCCAAGCAGAAAAGCATGCCATTTTTAAATTTCTGGCGGAGTGAATTGTGTCATGGAGCTCTTTTTTTTTTTCCACAGACGGTGCCCAACTGACCCTACTATACTATGCAGTCGACAAAATAAAAAAAAACGAAAAACACGCATGCGCGAAATGAGAAATTTTAATGGCGATAATTTATCCATCGCACACTGTATGCATGTGCGCGTGTGTGTATGCGTGTGTGAATCCTTATTAGAAGACAGTCTTTCAATATGGTATGTGTGCGTGTTGTCGGCGTGTGCCCTTATCTCGTTTGTAATGGAAATGATCAAAACCGTTCAATGAGAAAAGTCTTCTTTACAGGAGATTTCCATTTTGCAGGTGCTTTGATGACCTGAAATGCTGACTTTCCAACCACTTGTCAATCTGGCTGTTCAAATGTTTGAAGTGGCTGCTGCTTTAGATGGAATTTTCTAGAATTCTGTGCCGCAAACAAACCGTCTTTCATAGAAGCCAATTTACACATGTCAAATAGCATGAGAAATGCAGGCAATCATTTCTATAAGCAAATTGGACCCCCCACCACACCCCAACTCTCACTTGTTTCCCCTTCCCCCCAGCTCTAGTTTAAAGACTTTTTTGAATTCACTATTTTTGTCAGCTTCTTTGCAAACTTGTTACCCTGATTTTTTTGTGTTTCTTCCCTTCTTCCTTTTTTGTTTCTTCGCTTCTTTCTTTCTTTTTGCTTCTTCCCTTCTTTCTTTCTTTCTTTCATTCTTTCTTTCTTTCTTTCTTTCTTTTTTGTTTCTTCCCTTCTTTCTTTCTTTCTTTTTTGCTTCTTCCCGTCATTCTTTCTTTCTTTTTTGTTTCTTCCCTTCTTTCTTTCGTTCTGTCTTTTTTTTTTAATTGGTCAGTGGAAAATGCCATAAGGCCATTTCAAACTTTAGGTCTCTGAGCAAGACCTGGAAGGAAATGTGTATATACAAGAAATCAAAGGAAATAATAATAATAATAATAATAATAATAATAATAATAATAATGATAATAATAAATTGGAAAAACAACCTATACATGCCGAAAGGCCACCATCGATTGATAATGTACAGACATTTTGGGAAAATATTTCGAGCAGCCCAAAGGAATATAATCCAAATGCAGAATGGATACGGCGAGAAGAAGAACGACTCCTGGATACACCTCTGCAAGAATGGGAAAATATATCCACACATGATGTTAGGCAAGCTCTAACGAAATCCCAAAAATGGAAATCCCCAGGAAGTGACAAGTTGCCCAATTTCTGGCTGTATCATCACACATCTACCCATGAAATTCTTGCAAAAACATTATCAACGCTTGTAAATAATCCCAATAAAATCCCGGAATGGATTACTGAAGGTATTACACACCTCATACCAAAAACAATTGAAACAGACGACCCAAAAAATTATAGACCGATAACATGTCTCTCCACAACGTATAAGCTGATCACGTCTGTACTGACGAACCGTACTTATTCCTTTTTTGAAACAAACAGCATTCTCCCACTGGAAAAGAAGGGATGCAGATAAGGTTCATATGGCTGCAAAGATCAACTTCTGATAAATAAAATGATTCTGGAAAATTGCAGAAGACGACGCAGAAATGTTAGTGCAGCGGGGATTGATTATCGTAAAGTCTTTGATAGTGTTCCAAATTCTTGGATCCTGAAGACTTTGGAAATGTACAAAGACACCCCTGTGGTATTAAATTTCCTTAAGCACAGCATGGGAATGTGGTACACCAAACTATACCTTAGTCACACCGAGGGCACTGCCATATCCAACCGTCTGAATATCCGACGTGGAATCTTTCAAGGAGACTCTCTATCACACCTTCTGTTTTGTTTATCCTTAATCCCTCTTACACATGAACTGAACAACAGTAGCTATGGTTACAAAATAAATAAGAAAATATTCAATCACCTATTCTACATGGATGATCTCAAACTCTTTGCCAAAGACGACAATGAGTTGAAAGGCCTCCTCAATATTGTAAAATACTTCAGTGACGACATAGGTATGGACTTCGGATTAGATAAATATGCAAAAGTTACATTCATGAAAGGTAGAATTACAGAAACACCCTTAATAGATTTAGATTTTGTTACAAAGATTAGGGAACTGGAGCATGATGAAGCTTATAAGTACCTAGGAATTAGCGAAGTAGATTGCATACAACACCCCCAAATGAAGGAAAAAATAAGAAAAGAGTACTACAGGCGTGTACGTCTGGTACTAAACACTGAGCTAAACTAAAAAAAAAACAGAATATCAGCCATAAACACATTGGCTGTCCCTGTGGTGCAATACAGCTTTAATGTCCTTAACTGGACCATAGCTGAAATTAAGCGAATGGATGCCAAAACGAGAAAGCTTCTCACTTGCTATCGCATGCATCATCCCAAAGCTGATGTTGATCGTCTGTATGTGCCCAGATCCGAAGGAAGCAAAGAATTAGTTCAACTAGAACTGTCCTACAAAACTACAACAATTGTCCTCTAAAGATATTTGGAACCAACAGAAGACTGGATGATGGTATGCGTCAAGGAACATGAAAGTAGTAAGCGTCTTTACTCCGTAATGAAAGAAACCAACAAATTCAAAATGGAGTTTCAAATGCGCGTAGAGATGCAACTACAGCACAATACACCGGCTGAAACTGCAAAATACGTAAAAAAGACGAATGCAACCGACCAGTTACAGAAGCGATGACAAGATAAACCGCTTTATGGCCAATACCCTGCTCGTACCAAACAAGCTGACGTAGACAAAACTCGTACCCATCAGTGGCTACGTAGTGCAGGGTTGAAAGCGGAAACTGAAGGTTTCATCCTTGTGCGCAGGACAAATGCTTGCTAACTAGGAATTATCAAGCACATGTACTAAAATATTGTGTCAACCCAAAATGCAGATTCTGTGATAAATATCCAGAAACGATTGATCATCTTGTATCAGGTTGCACGATGTTGGCACCCACTGAATATAAAACCCGACATGACAGAGTGGGCCAATATCTGCACTGGAAAATCTGCAACTTCTACGGGAAGGAAACTGGAAGAAACTGGTATGAACACCACCCAGACCCGGTTACGGAGATAGGACCTGTCACAATTCTATGGGGCTACACAATACACACTGATAGAACAATCAAAGTTAACCGCCCAGATATTGTTATTAAAGACCACAAACAAAAACGGTGCCTCCTTATTGACATGGCAGTCCCTGCTGACTGCAATTTATCTTTGAAGATATTCAAAAAGTTGTCAAAATACAAGGACCTTGAAATAGTAATCTCGAAAATGTGGCATATGGGAAAATCAACAATCCCTGTTGTTGTTGGAGCCCTAGGACTGGTTGGAAAGGATTGTAGTAGACTAATTGAAGGGATTCCTGGAAGTCCATGCCTCAAAGAGATACAAAAAATTGTTCTGACAAGTACAGCCCACACTTTACGAAGGGCTTTATCTATGTAATTATTATTATTTTTTTTTGTCAGTGGAAAGTGTCATGACGCCATTTCTAACTTTAGGTCCCAGGGCGGGACCCGGAAAGAAATGTGTAAACGCCAGAAATCAAAGAAAATAATAATAATAATAATAATAATAATTTAAATAAATAAATAACAGTTGACCATCTTGTATCAGTTTGCCCGATGTTAGCATCCAATGAATACAAAAATCGGCATAATCGTTCTGCACATGAAAATTTGCAACTTTTACGGGAAGGAAACTGCAAGAATCTGGTATGTGGATAATCCGGACCCGGTTACAGAGACCGGACCTGTGACGATTTTATGGGACGTTACAATGCACACAGACATTATAATCAAATTTAACAGCATAGACATTGTGATCAAAGACCACAAGAACAGAATGTGCTTTCTAATTGATATGTCAGTCCCTGCAGATTGTAACGTATCTTTGAAGAGCTTCAAAAATCTATCAAAATAGAAGGATCTTGAAGTGGCACATGAGGACATCAATAATTCCAGTTTTATTTGGAGCCCTCCAGCTGATTGCAAAGGGTTCCGATAGACTAATTGAAGAGATTGCTAATAGTCCATGTCTTAAAGAAATACTCAACAATTATAGTCACAAGTACAGCTAACACATTACGAAAAACTTTATCTATGTAAAATGTGTGTGATTTTTTTTTTTTTTTACAAAAATGATCATGAAGCAATTACCAACCTTAAGTATCTGGTTGATAGCCGGAGGAAAATGTCTTACACAACAGAAGTCGAAAGAAATAATAATAATAATAATAATAATAATAATAATAAATACATGGTTAACGGCAGCGATAATGGTATATATATAATAATTGCACAGAAACAATTCCTATTCACCAAGAATTATCCACAAAATGCAACAATGAACAGTACCGATTATGTGAATATGTTGGTAATATTGATCATTTATTGTCTGCTAGTCCAATCTTGACACCGAAGGACTACAAAGATCGATACGATAAAATTGAGCAGTGTAGTCATTGGAAGATATTTTAATATTATAGTTCGGCAAATGCTGAAAAATGGGCGGAACATCGCCCTGAATTAGTCATAGAAGGTCATGAGGTCAATATTCTTTGGGATGTTACTATTCAAACTTACAGATATATAAAAGTAATAGATCAGGAATAGTGATTAAAGAAATCAAATTAAATTAATAAAAACCCTTCTCATTTATATAAAAGTGCCATTAATTAATATATATATATATATATATATATATATATATATATATATATATATATATATATATATATATATATATATATATATATATATATATATATATATATATATATATATATATATATATATATATATATATATATATATATATATATATATATATATATATATATATATTACCATAAATTCTATTTACAATTTTAAAAAAATACAAAATCAAATGAACAGACAAATATGTGGAAATTGTTACTTAATGATAAGTAGATATTGAAGTTTTTTTTTTTTTTAACTAATTTAGTACTCCCCTATATGGGTACCATTAGTTGGCCGAAGCACATAAAGACAGTACTCGATTTCTTGCCATGTTCGCTGTAGCATAGCCTTAACAATGATGGCAATGGCATCAGTTATTTTTTGTTTTAGATCAGTGATGTCCTGTATCTTTGTTCGATACCCGATATCTTTAACATAAGCCCATAGAAAGAAATCCAGGAAAGTGGTATCTGTTGATCAAGGTGGCCAGAGAATTGGCCATCCTTCCAGTCCATCCGGCCTGGAAATGATAATAGTTTATTTAGCAGTACCTCTTTTATCTACAGGATACCTGAAATACACTAATGCATTTGATAACTAATGAATACATAGAACAAATTTTATGAAGATATCTCATCCATTGCCTTTGAAATCCTTTTTTTTTAATTTTTAAATTGTAAAGAGATTTTATGGACACCCAGTATATCTGTTACAGAATATAACAAAATAAATAAATATAAGGGTATTAGAACTTAAAAATGAAAAGAAAACTTTAAACAATTCTTATACATATGATAAATTACAAGTAGATGTCTATATTTCTGAGATTATGTACACTATTTACATTATTCGGATTATTGTCCTCATCTTTGTTACCATATTTAGTACAACGTTTCGGCCGTTGTACGCTCCGGCATTCTTCAGGTAGCTGGGAGGTTGCACTGAATCCTTTAATTCGCTCGCTGTGGTACACTGTTCTTGTTCCACTTGCCATGTTTAATGGGTGTCAGTTATCATTTATCTCCGGTTAATTTCCCTCTGAAAGTTCTCCACTGCCTTAACCGGGTATTGAACTCATAATCTTTGGGTTCTGTCACTGGATCTAACCAACGCGTTTATCGACATGTGTCTTTGAGGGCATATGTGTAGGAATTTCTGGGTATTATAAGCCTAATGTCTCAGCAACCATTTTTTACCATTTTTGACTTCACACTCTTGAGGACACATGGCACAGTGGATAAAGGCGTTAGTTAAATCCAGTGACAGAAGCCAAAGAGTGTGAGTTCAATACCTGGTTAAGGCGGTGGAGAACTTGGAGAGGGGAATTAACAGGAGATAACTGATAAATGACACCCATTAGACATGGTACATGGAACTAGAACAATCTACTCCACCGAGTCAAATAAAGGGTTCAGTTCGACATTCCATCCATCTGAAGAAGGCAGGAGCGTACAAAGGCCGAAATGTGATAAATATGGCAACAAAGATGAGAACAATAGTCTGTAATGCAAATAGTGTAAATTCCAAGTAGGCATATTAATGAGATCGCTAGCAACCCCTGTTTGTAAGTGATTAAAATACTGAATCGTACGGAACTGTTCGTCTACTTAGGAGAATATTATCGATGTAAAGAATATATAAACACTGAACATGTTTAGTATTACTTAATAAACTGTTCGTGCTGGTCGGATGCATATATTTAAGATGTTGCATTATTGTGTGTATCGGGTAATAACCCAGTAAGGAACTATATGAACAGAATAAAAATAAAAGAACTTACCAAGCAAACATACTGAATGGCGGTGTTGACCGGAAATTCAGGTTCTGGAGTATGGGATCTTCAAAATGATGGCCGAAACAAAAGATTTAAGTGAGATAACAAAAAGACAAAATATATTAAAGGCTGAAAAGGAGTAGAAATTGTGGAGAGCCATGATCACGAGCGTCCTAAAGAGACGCAGTGCATAGATGTAGAAGAAAATAAACAGTATCTTTACGTACCGTTTTTAATATTTAATAACTGGATATTTTTTTTGTTTGGCTAAAGAGCACAATGATCGAGAAAAATACCGTAAAATCTGGATAAAACCGAGTGATCAACATCTGCAGCTGACATCTTGATGCTGTGCGTAGTGACTGACTTTAGTCTTTTCACAAATGTTATCAGTATTTTTTTCTGAATGTGTCTTGTTATTTTATTGGCGAAAGAGATTACTGCAAATTGAAATTTACATATTGGGGTTACAGATTTCCAACGACGAATGTCTATTTACAAGATTCAAATGATCATCAAAAGTATTCCAGTGTTCCATATAGATTTCTTTAGCCTTCCAGAAATATTTTTTCTTACAATAGAATTCACCTTGTACATGGCCCGAGAGCCATTCGAGGTAGATAATTACAGAGTAAAAGACACGCATTATGGGTGTATGTTGAAAAAGATAAAGGTTAACCCTAGACTTGAACCGGTTAAGATTTTAGTGAACGCAGAAGCATCCTCTTGGAAATAGGTGCTATGAAATATGATTGTAATATTAATATTAGCCATTCGCTTACATGGAAACTTTAGGAATTCATTGACCTAACTGTTAGTGTTGCAAGCGTTTAAAGTTTATAAACTCTTTTTAAAATGGCTTCCTTCGCTTAATTCCCCATTTAACCATCGTATATACAGCTGACAGTTTAAATATTTCTCAACGAATCTGATGTCATGCCTGACATCCACCTGAAAGACTCGATCTTAGGTGGCTATTTAAGACCATGACTTATGTCTTTTAGTTTTGTATAAACAAAAAGCTTTATGTACACAGGTTTGTAGTTTTTATATACACAAACAAAATGTTATTTAAATTACATCGATAAGATATGTCTATTCAACTGTTTATTATAACATTTAAATTTCCGAATGAATTGTCGTATATCAATATCCTAGTTATGAACAAAATGGCCAAAGCCTTTAAACATGACATAAGTTTCAACTGATTCCAAGTCTAATTCTAGCAATCGAAAACACCCAGAATATAATCAAATAAATCTTGCTTACCATACTGATAACACCTCGTTCTTAACACTCACAGTGATAGCCAAAATTTCTTAAATATAACTATGAACAATTTATTCATAACTTCAATCCAGATGTATAACATCAAATTAGCAAATTGGAAAGATATAATAAAAAGTTGAATAGACAGAACTTGTTGGTGGAATTTAATTAAAATTATTTGGATGAATACTTGATGCTTATATGCACCTTATATATATATATATATATATATATATATATATATATATATATATATATATACATTCACTTACGTGATAATACTCTTGGGAAATGTGTGAATCCTCTTCTTCTCCCACCACTTATGGGTAAATAGCAAGATAGACTGGGTTCTATAGCCTTGGATGGCAACTGGTCTAGGAGAAGGACAACTCTAAATTCAAAATCTGTGGAGGGTCGTTTGGGGACCTTGTGGCACTTAGTGCACCAGGTCTCTATTCGGCCCTTCAAAAAGTATGGATGGTCCCGCACGAAACCTTCGCCACTATAATCAAATCTCATGTGCCGGTGTCGGGCTGTCAGTTTCCTGAAACTGATCTGCTTGACCCTCATACGTCGAATTCGACGGGAGAATCAGTACACACACACACACACACACACACACATATATATATATATATATATATATATATATATATATATATATATAATTTATTTCACCAGAGCCCTTTTAATAAAATAAAAGTGCTCTGGTGAAATAAATTATTATAATGGAAGCATAAAATGGTCAGTTTTTCTTTAAATTATTAGATCTAGATTTACATTGAGCTCTCAGGATTTCATCCTCCTTGGGACTACCCATACGGATTACTAAGTTTTTCATAACTTATATATATATATATATATATATATATATATATATATGTGTGTGTGTGTGTGTGTCTGTGTGTGTGTGTGTGTGTGCGCGTGCGTGTGTTCTTAATTTTGTGTGGAATCATTTTTATAGGATAACAAAATGCGTACCATGCTTTTTAGGAATATATTAGATTAGTCGATAAAGAGACAAGGAAATACAAATCTGGAGAAGTGAACAAATCGTTCCTTACTGAATTGTCCGTCTTATAAAAACTCCTCATCGTGGTTTCCTTTATTCTATTTTTTTTTCAGATTTTGCCAGCAATTAAATGTTTACTTTTGAAGTCGGCATTTCTAATTTCTTTAAATTCATTACACTAATAACACCTGACATTGCCAATAAGAAATAATGTCTTTGATCACTTTGGAAGATTTTTTTTTTTATTCCTTTTTGAATTTCATGATTTCTACCTCGTTATTTCTATTATAAATCTCAATAAATTACGATTAATTTACAGACATTCTTTGAAACTATTCTATTAATGTCAGTAAGAGTAGCATTTCATATTTATTCTTATTTTTGGTTTAAACTTATACCAAAGTATTATTTACACACATATACAAGCGAACATTTATAACAGACTGATAACTGCCTTCTTTTAATACGCATACCTATCTCTTTCTCTCTCTCTCTATTACACACACAAACATACAAACACACACACATATATAATATATATATACTTTAAATATATATATATATATATATATATATATATTTTAAAGATAAAAATATATATATATATAATTCTTCATATATATATATATATATATATATATATATATATATATATATATATTTTAAAGATAAAATTATATATATATATAATTTTCATATATATATATATATATATATATATATATATCCGGGTTCGATTCGGTAGTGGATGCGCACTGATGATGAGTCCCAAATAGGACGAAACGGCCGTCCAGCTTTCTGCATTCTGTTAAAGATTATTCTTGGCTCGATGAATTACTATATATGGTTACTCTAAATCCCGTAAAATTTCTTCACCTGTATACTCTTGCTTGACCCAGCTAATGCTCGCGAGCAGTGAATAAGGGTCATGAAGTAGACGTGGCTCTTGGAGCACTGTTCCGAGGATATCTGTATAATTGTATTAGCATCTCTGTGGAACTGAGTGAGTAGCGGCGTCATATTGAGTCTCGTTTGTGTCTTCTTCGTCACCGAGGCCCGTGGGACAGTTGGCATGACGTTTGCGTTTTATCGAAACGGTCCATGTTGGATTTTCGGTAGTGGATGCGCACTGCTAATGAGTCTCAGGCATTCTGTTGAAGATTATTCTGGACTCAATGAATTACTATATATATATATATATATATATATATATATATATATATATATATATATATATGTATAGATAGATAGATAGATAGATAGATAGATAGATATAAAAAAAAGAAAGAATCAGTAAGATATATAAACCGGTGTTCTTATAGATATTTTTATTTTTGAAAATAGTGCTCAATGTAAATTTACAGAGCATTAATATTATAAATTAATTGATTAAAATGTGTTTTTTTTCCGCTACACAGTTCTAACTATGTTTCAAAAATGTTTGAAACATGGTTAGAACTGTATAGCGGAAAAAACATATTTTAAATCAATTAATTTATAATATATATATATATATATATATATATATATATATATTTTCTCCATCAAGACATTCATTTCTGTAGTTCACTGCTACCAGCAAGCAGAAATATTTATGCTCCCGATGATGGCCATTTCGGTCGAAACTAGTCGAGGAATCTAAATGGAATAATAATAAAAAACGAAAGAATATCAATCTACAACCCAGTGTGTCTAAAGATTTTAATTTTTTTATTTTCTTATTGTTTAAAATATATATATTTTCTTATTGTTTAAAATATATATATATATATATGTTTATATTTTTAAAGTATATATATATATATATATATATATATATATATATATATATATATATATATATATATACTTTAAAAAATTAGGAGGTCAAATAGAATGTGCGACCTTTGTTTCGACCTCACGGTCTCATCAGGCTAATTCTACCATCTGATCATACAAAGCCTGTTTTTTAAAGAAAAATATCACAAAGAATGCTACATTATTATTATTCAAAAATAAATAAACAAACACACGACCGTTAAACAGTTAACCTTGAGTGTAATAAAAAGGAAGGGGTATAGAGAAGGAGGAAGAATGAAAAGCAGAATAAGGGTGAAGAGAATAAGAGAAAAGAAGAAAGAAAGTGTATCATAAATGTATGACGAAAACAAGTAGAAAGGGTAAGCAAATGTAACGTAAATTGAAAGGACGGATGTCTTGTAAATATAGGGAAGGATGAGGGGAGGAAACGTATTGTAAATATAACAGTGTGCTCTTAAACAATCTTTTTTATCTTGCCTTATATTCACTTAATATATATTTTTTATATGAAGGCAAGGATTTAATATTTTAGATCTCTGGTTTAAAATGTTTTTTGTTTCTGGAAAAGTCATAATCGCTAATTTCTCATGATGACAAAGGTAGCAAATGCGGGAATGACTGCTCTACTGTTTTACCTTTTTAAAAAAAATTCCACCTTACGATTGTTGCTTATTTCTTTTACATTCCGCATATAGCTAGCAAGTTTGGTATAGTATCTAAGATTTGCTAACTTGAAGATCTATGATTATGCCATCTACGCTTAAAGGAACCTTCCGTACAACCTATATATGTTGTATTTAGACCAGTAATATTATATATATATATATATATATATATATATATATATATATATATATATATATATATAATATTAATGTGCGACTTTGTTTCGACCTCACGGTCGAGACAAAAGTTCATTTTCTCCAACAAAAGACATTCATTTCTGTAGTTCACTGCCAACAGCAAGCAGAAATATTTATCCTCCCGATGATGGCCATTTCGGTCGAAACTAGTCGAGGAATCTAAATGGAATAATAATAATAAAAAAACGAAAGAATATTAATCTACAACCCAGTGTGTCTAATGATTTTAATTTTTTAATTTTTTATTTTCTTATTGTTCAATATATATATAATATATATATATATATATATATATATATATATATATATATATATATATATATATATATATAAGAATAGTGGTATTGCACTTAATTTTTGAAGATGGGGTATGACGTGATGAATAAAGATACAAAATATTTTTTTGTAAATAATTGTCATTTTTTGAGGAAACTAGTTTAAATGTTAAAATTAGATTCAAAATTGTAGCGTTGGAATTTAATTCCGATGACTAAAGAAAACCTTATTGCACAACATTATATAATTTATAATTTCCTGAAGCTTTGCAAATTGTATATGAACAAGCACATTATAAATAAATCGTTAAATATGACATTCATTTATTCAAAGGGAAATTATACTTAAAAATGTAATTATATTATGATGTAATATATCATAGAGTGTATTAGTTTCCCTGTGATGTCAAATAAACAATGAAAAATTAATTTAATACATTTTGTCTTATAATTTGTGCCCAGCAGTATCATGATGTTATATACACTTTTATTTATTTTTTGTTGTTATTAATTAGTATCAAACAAAAGATCTAACAAATCTAATTCACTGAGAAACCATGTTGGTAATCTTTTACAATTGTTTTTACAGTTTTTACAGTAAAATATTATATATTTTCCTTGTGGATGATTCACAAACAGAATTCCGGTTTGAATGAATTTTCCATTCAATGTATCTAATACAAAAGTTATTAAGTTTATTTGGATTTATACTTGAATTAGTAAAAGAAAAATCTGCGGAAATTAGGTATGTCTGTACATTTTCATAAGAATTTAAAACTAAATGCAAGAAAATTGATGAAATCTATGAATCTTATTTTTGGAGTCAGTATTTATCAAATCCAAGCTTTCCACCCAAGTGCAATATTGATTTCTTACAAAAAGTTAAGAATTATCCTGCCTTAATATATATATATATATATATATATATATATATATATATATATATATATATATATATAATGTCAGGATTGCATCCTCCTTGGGACTACCCATACGGATTACTAAGATTCTCATATATATATATATATATATATATATATATATATATATATATATATATATATATATATATATATGTGTGTGTGTGTGTGTGTGTGTGTGTGTATGTATGTATGTATGTATGTATTAGATGAGTCGATAAAGAGACGAGGAAATACAAATCTGAAGAAGTGAACAAATAAAAATTCCTCATCGTGGTTTCTTTTATTTTTTTTTTTTTTCAGATTTTGCCAGCAATTAAATGTTTACTTTTGAAGTCGGCATTTCTAATTTTTTTAAATTCATTACACAGGAGGAGTAATGGATAGCGGCTTGGATTGAGGAATCGCAGAGCCGAGTTCGAATTCCAGTCGAATCCATTACATTCACTTACGTGCTAATACCCTTGGAAAAGGTATGAATCCTCTTACTCTCCCTCCAGCTATGGGTAAAATAGCAGGACAGACTGGGTTCTATAGCCTTGGATGGCAACTGGTCTAGGAGAAGGACAACTCTGAATTCAAAACCTGCGGAGGGTTGTTTGGGAAACTTGTGGCATTCGGTGCACCAGGTCCCTGTATTCGTCCCTTCAAAAAGTGTGGCTGGTCCTGCAGGAAGCCTTCACCACTATAATCAAATCTCATGTGCCGGTGTCGGGCTGTCGGTTTCCTGGAAACTGATCTGCTTAACCCTCATACGTCGAATCTCGACGGAGAATCGATTATTATATATATATATATATATATATATATATATATATATTATATATGTATATATATTATTAACTATAACAGAAAATGAAAGTCTATTATGTCTGATCATGAGCCGCTCGAATGTTTGTTTTTATTTCTGGTAGAAATTAAAGCAAACATTCGAGAATGAGAGAAACAGTTAAAATACACAAAATATATTTCAGTTGACAATGCATATATATATATATATATATATATATATATATATATATATATATATATAAATAATATATATATATATATAGATATAGATATAGATATACATATAATCACTTAGCTGATGTGTGTTTCTAACCTAAATGTTTCTAACCTAAATGAATTTTTATTGCATTTGTTATTATTATATCAAGTGTGACAGATAATTATTATGCTCAATCTCTCTCTATAAGTCTGCTGTATGAACTTTACATTTGAAAATTAATATCCTCGATCGATCTTGGCAATATATAATCTATGTATTTGTGTGTATATATATATATATATATATATATATATATATATATATACAGAGAGAGAGAGAGAGAGAGAGCGATAGATAGATGGTCTAATGGATAAATTGTCTAAATTACGCAAAAATGAAAATAACGCTGACATCTCATTTTAACAGATTTATCAAAATTACACAAAATTATCATGAAATTATAAAATAAGTAAATTTACTAAATATCACCGACATTGACATCAACCGCGGCCTCGAGACGACTTCGGAATCTCCTGCAACTCTTCTGGACGGACTTTTTCTTTAATTTAGTGAATGCTACCATAATCCTTGCCTTTTTAACAGGTGTTTTGCTGGTCTTACGCCCGCCTACACCCACACATAATAATCAAGTGTTTTTCAGTCTTTATAGTAAGGTGGCCAGAAAGAATGATGTCATCACAGAAATTGAATTGTTTAACCGCCATGACTGTGTTCTCCTGTTTTTGTGTCACATTGCAGAGACCTGTTGCCAGATAGAGGGGTATCCAGCAGCCACCGTCTTGATCCAGGGCAGCACTACTTCCTCAAGGCAATTGATGTAGGCATCCAAATGATGGGAGGTATAACGTATCCCTCACTAGTGACAACTCCATACACTTTCGTAATCACCATTAGACACACCCATCTCTTTCTAATTCTTTGCATTGTCCTCAGATTGACACACTACTGTACCGCGCAGTCGACAAAATCATCAACAAACAACGCGCCTTATTAAAAGATATAAAATGGCTATTCGCATAAATGCATGTCGTTTTGTTCGCATAAATGCATGTCGTTTTGTGCATTATTCAGAGGTTTTCTAGGCAGGAACGAGAATATTTTCAAAGTTATATGACATGTTTGTTCGTTTGTTTATTTGGCTATGTATATCATGTGTGTAAAGAGAATGACAGAGAGCGGGACACACACACATATATATATATATATATATATATATATATATATATATGTGTGTGTGTGTGTGTGTGTGTGCGTGTGCTTTTGTGTGCATTGTGGGTGTATGTATATATATTAGGTTGGTGCAAAAATAATGACGTAATAATGTCGTTTTTTGACGTACTTTTCTACGTTAAAAAACGACATTCTTACGTCATTATCTTTGCACCAACCTAATATGAACAGATAGCGACAGAGAATACAGGGTGTGTATGGAGAGAGAAATCAATTTCCCACCTCAAGCGTTCGTCGTACCAAGTCACATTTGACCTGAAGACAACATTGGGGCAAGAAACTGAAGTCACCCTGCAATGCTGATTTCTGTTTCTATGTCTAAGTGTGGATATTCAGAAACATTCCACTACTGAGTTTAAATATTTTGTATAGTGTTGAATGAGTGTGGGTACGTGGGTGTATGTGAATAGTCAATATTCTTTGATAAATATATCCGGCAATATATATATATTTGAAATTTTTGATTTGCTAATAATCAAATCAATCTCGAGGGAAAAAAAGATTTAAAAAAAAGAAAGAGCTACAAACATGAACTTCTGCCGACAAAAAAAAAATCACACAGATGCAGGTCTGAAGCCCAAAGAAAAAACCCCGATTCGAGTAAACAACTAACTAACAAAAGAGCTCAATACAACCGTAGAGCAGACCTAGATACACCTACTGAGCCAGACAAACCTACCTAGGTTTCACCTAAACGGATCGTTACTTTCCCTGACGATCCGTTAGGTGAAACCTAGGTAGGTTTGTCTGGCTCACCAGGTGTATCTATCTATCTATCTATCTATCTATATATATATATATATATATATATATATACGATACTCTATAGTCTGCATTGAGCTCTCCCTGGATTAATATCCACTTTTGAATTATCTCTACCATTCACAAACTTTTAATACTTATAATGCTTATATATATATATATATATATATATATATATATATATATATATATATAAGCATTATAAGACTGTTTCGCTGTTTCACAACTCATCAGTGTAGCTACACACCGATTGCTTCATGCCGGGATCGACCGATTTGGCATCAGATTTTCCCCCGGAGCCATCGGCGCACGGTTGAAAGAAAGGCGAATTTTTACGTACTTACACAATGGACTCAGTGAATAAACACGCCAATGATTGACAGTGGAACAGCTTTGTAATATCATTAGTAGTCGTCATTGTTTACAAATTCGCACTTATCTTCCAACAGTGCACAACCGAATTTAAGTTTTTCTTTATACAGTGTCATACACTGACTGTTTCGCTGTTACACGCTGCATCAGTCTAGGTAGACATCGTATTGCTTCAAGATACATACACACCCACAGCACACACACACACACACACACACACACACACACATATATATATATATATATATATATATATATATATATATATATATATAAATAATAAAATAAATAATAATAAAAATCAGTAATCACCGTATTATATAATGACTGCGCCTGCTTTGTATTAACCAGATATTTTTATTAAATTTCAAATTATGCAACGGGCAGTCCTTACTCACCATCTGAACACTGCGTTATACATGAAATTCCGAGTCTGGACAGAAATAATATGTAAAGTTAGTAATATATACTTAATAGCCCTGTTATATTACACCGTGCACTATTTCATTAATACTTGTACTCAATGTGTGATATCTTGATTATATATATATATATATATATATATATATATATAATATGATTCCTTCGCCACATAAGAGTTCTCATGTTTCAAAAGAATAGCCGAAAACTTCAATATAATATAAGTATTTGAATTAAAGTATCAAGCTCTGTTCCATCTTATGTAGCGAAGGAATCATATTTTAAATAAATAATTATATTTAGGCTCTACTTTTGTATCGAGCACTGTTTTGTAAAAATTATAACAAAAATACTAAAGAAATTTGGATTATTTACCTCACGAGTTCTTTCCTATTTTCTATATATTTTCACACACACACACACACACATACACACACACACATATGTGTGTGTGTCTGTGTGTGTATGTGTGTATGACTACATATATACATACATGTATATGTAAATGTTTATATACACATATCTTTATGTACGCTTATATATATATATATATATATATATATGTGTGTGTGTGTGTTCTTGTATCTATATATGTGTACGCCTAGGTGCGTGTCTTCTTAGTGTATGTCATATAAAATAATTTGCAAGTTCTCGGTTGAATGTTGAAACGAAACGAGTTCCTTTAAATTTACTTCTGAAACGGAATGAAGTTTCCACTTAAATATTTATCCAATATAATTGCATTTTTATCCTCGTGCCAAAATCTAAACAAAATTTTCCTCTCAATAATCACTAAAATTTGTCCTAATTGATCTGAGAAATAAATTACAGAAATTCACATATTTGCATTTTGAGCCGTTGGTTTTTATTCATTTTTATTATTTTCTCTATATGTTTTCGTGTTAAGGAGAAATATCTTTACACAAAATATCAGCTAATTACAAATATTCACCTCGCCAGCTTTGACACAAAGCTAGAAAAAAGCTTTGAAATTACTTTGAAGTTTAGGCATAATTGTATTTCTTTTTCAAGCAGGCCACGTCGTTTACAAGGCCTGGATATAACTTCAAATGCGAGAAAAATGATTTTTACATTTACTTACGGAAGCAAATTTTTGGCTGTGTTTAATAACTTGTACTTTTTTTTTTTTTTTTTTTTTTTTAAAAGACAAATTCTGTTCAGTGTGCTATAACAACATTTATATTTCCAGCTTAAGATTTTAAAGACAGTTTATATTAAGTTGCACTAGTCATCTCTCTACTTGCAGATGGAGTGGCTGTTAAGTTTAAGTATAATTCACTTATGGTCTTTCTATATTTAGTATATAAGAAACTGTGTATACGATTGCTTATTTTATTCCTACAAATTTATTGTCGCCGAAGGGATTTGACAAGAAAGAAACGAAAAAAACTATTTCAGTTTTTTTTTGTTCACAGTTTGTTAATTTATTCACTTTCTGCTATTTCCACATCATGCCAACCTAATTTAACAAAAAATTCAAAAACCCTCGAATTTTGATTTACTAATAATCAAATTAATCTCGAGGGAAAAAAAGGTTTTAAAAAAAGAAAGAGCTACAAACATGAACTTCTGCCGACAAAAAAAATCGCACAGATGCAGGTCTGAAGCCCAAAGAAAAAACCCTGATACGAGTAACAACTAACTAACAAAAGAGCTCAATACAACCGTAGAGCAGACCTAGATACACCTAGTGAGCCAGACAAACCTACCTAGGTTTCACCTAAACGGATCGTCAGGGAAAGTTTGAATATTTATTTATACAAAAGTATAAAATGTGGCACAAGGCCTAAAAGGGGGATGGGGGAAGGACGGTCTTCTTCTGTCTTAATTCTTAAACTCAGCTAGTCCCAGACACGGACCCAAACAAACCAACAATATTCCTATCACCAAAACAAAACATTCACTCATACCTTTCTTACTACGTCCACCATAATACCTCAAATTCTCTATGAAATCCTAACTAATCCCCCTATGTACAAATATTGTTCGTGGGGGGAGGGGCATGAAACAACAATTTTTAAAAGATCCCCAAATGAGTCTGTACAATATGCCTTAATATTTACAAGAAATAAACAAAACTTGTGTTAGTAATAAACCCCCCCACAAACCATAAATGTGGCAGAAACATCAGTTAACCGGACGAAATCAATGCGGGACTATGAAAAATAAGGTACACAATCATTCCTCCAAGCATTCACACAGACACACACACATTCATACACAACAACAAATACGAAAAATCACACATACGAAACGAAAGGCGCCCCGCATCCACCAGAGAACTGACATCACTGACCACCTAACGAGGGAGGGGATGGGAGTTTAAACAAAAGAAAAATAGGGGCAGAAATAAAAGGGACCAATGCGCATGCATACCCTAGCTAAGTTAACCAGAAAAAAAGGAAAACTAAAAGATCAAACTCAAAAACCTAAACTAACCTAATATCGGGATGGGTTGCTTCTGTTCAACCCTGTTAGGACAAAATTCTGTACCTAACCGACATCCAAGTGCCACTCTAGGTCAGCCCCTTTCACTCTACACATTCGCGCAAGATTTACCCACCTTTTGCCAAATTCTGATGAAGGGAGCCGCCGCCTTTCCGTCCTGATCTTGACTTTAAGCTGATGCTTAAAGAACAAGATCAGTTGGGGAAGAGGTGAACTTCTCACGATCATAGAATTCCTTCTGACGCGTCGTCCAAATCACGACTCTCATAACCCCTAGTAAGCAACAGAACACATAGTGCTCCTCCTTCGTCAATTGCGGCACCACATTGCTACAAACAGAACTGGCTTCCAGGACAAAAAACTTTCCCTGCAACATGCGAACCATGAGGCCTTCAACAAACCTGCATTAACGGCACTACCGTCTTGCACTGAAAAAAAAAGGCGTGACCAATGGTCTCGACCTCCCCAGTACAGCGACGACAGTTTGGATATTTCTCCAAGCCTGCTGAACAAAGTCTCTTTCCGACCCAGAGGGCCCCACGAATCATCAGCCAGGTGAGTGATGCCTCATCGTTATTGAGACATTTCAACCCAGGCGCCCAAGGCCATATCGAGCGAGCCTCCTGCTTCGTAATGCCTTACGAGACAACGCCTGGGCGTCGGAGAGGCCATCCGACGTCCGCAAGAGGAGTTTCAAAGCACGACGACATTCGCGATAGAAGGAGAACTTGGCTCGGGGTGTACGGCCGGCCTCCTCCTCACACGAGTGCACACTTCTCAGGGATGGGAAATGTTTTCGGACATCTTCTTTCCAAAAGGTGCCCACCTCATCCGAACCGCGACACATTCGGTCTAGAAAGGTAATGCGAAGCATATATTGACGAATCTCAATGCTAGGCATACCCAGACCGCCCTCAGAGGGATGAAGGCAACAGATCTCGCGACATACCATATGGGCCTTGCCTCTCCACAAGAAAGAGAACAAGGTCTTGACTAATGACAATAGTCGGGCAGACAGGAGTGGAAGCACAGAGAGTCGGTAAAGGAGGATCGGATAGATGTGTGAAACACACCCTCCGCCTTCCTTCAGGGAAAAGTCTCCTCCGAGACCACAGATTAACCGCGACCTCGGCCTTCCCTTGTACCTCCGACCAATTCTTTTCCAACTGGAGATCAGGACCGAACCAGACGCCGAGTATCTTGATCGGCCCATCCGTCCAGAGGAAAAGTCCGGGAAGAGAAACTCCCTTCCACGCACCCAACCGCAAGCCCACAGACTTATCGCGGTTGATTTTGGCCCCTGTCACCATCTCATACCCACTGATCTGCTTACTGACTTCGTTAATCTCGGCTCTGCTCGACACAAGAACCGAAAAGTCGTCAGCATAGGCAGAATACCTGGCCGAGGTGGAAGCACCAGGCAGCGAAATACCGCGTAGGACCGGATTCGCCTTTAACTTGCGAAGGAAAGGCTCCAAGGCAAGAACGTAAAGCAGAGGCGATAGCGGACAACCTTGACGAATGGAGCGAGACAATACGAAAGGCTTCGATCTTACCCCATTCACTTCCACCAGCGCACCGGGGGTCGCATACAAGAGTCGGATCCAGGAGCGAAAGTCGGCTCGAAACCGGCCGCCGAAAGGACAGCCTCTAGAAATCGATGGTCAACCCTATCGAAGGCCTTGGACTGATCTAAATTGATCAGCGCGGCTTCACTGTCGACTTGTTCTAAGATCAAGCGTACCATATGAAGGTTATCCTGAATAGTCCTGCCCTTCACAGCACAAGTCTGTTCAGGGCCAATCAGACCAGACAGGACAAGCTGCAAACGGTTGGCTAAGATCTTCGCCAAAATCTTTAAGTCAGTGTTTAACATCGTTAAAGGGCGAAAGTTCCCTAACCCCATCCCCACCGTCCTTGTCCTTACGCAGCAACTCTGATGACACCCCGGTGAAGCGTTGAGGTAAAGACCCTGCCTCATCCAGTGGTTGTACATCAGTTCCAGCAAAGGAACAAAAACGTGCGACAACCTCAAGTAAACTTCGTAGGGAAGACCATCTAATCCCGGAGACTTATCCAGGCCAACCTGCTTCAGCGCTTCCCAGATTTCCGACTCTGTTATGGGACCCTCACACCTAGCCACTTCAGCTGCCGAGAGGCAGGAAAGTCAACTAAATAGGCGTCGAACTGAGCAGAGCTCAGACCGGGCTCCTGGTGAAAAGCTCCTGAAAGTAATCTCGAAAGACCTCACATATGCCCGCGTTTGTAGTCACGGTCCGCTTATCCGGTAATGTGACGCACGCTATATGTCGCCTAGACGCGTTTCGATTCTCCTCTGCACGCAGTTCAGCGGCCATATTCGTAGCCTCAGAAGACATTCTTTTTAACCTAGCCCTAACTACCAGAGCATGATTCTTCTTGATAAGCAAGGAGGACAACTCTGCCTTAGCTAAAGCTATATCCCCACTAACACGGGATTTCACAGCCCGATCAACTTTACTTTCTAAAGCCGTTTGCGCCGCTAATCTATCTAGATTGAGCCGACGACTAAAATCGGCAGCAAACGTTCGAATTTTAGATTTTAATTTGCCCCACCAGGCATTTCCCACAACCGCTCCCGTCAATTCCCTTTGGATCGTTAGTAACAGCTGGTCCCGAAACCCTGATCACTGAAAAGCGAACAGTTCAATTTCCAGTAACCAGCCAACCTAACCTTAGGCTTATCTAAGTTTTACACGGACCCGGACAAACCTATGATCCGTATAAACTATATAATGGAAACTTGGACACCCTAAGAGCCCTACATCGTCTCTCCTAACTAAGACTCGGTCCAGGTAGCTCGCAAGCGTCCCAGGAGCCGAGTTGCCACTAGTTGTCCAAGCCCATGCTACCTCCCGAGGGTGTTCATTCCGGAACTTATCTACAAGATCAAACCCATCGATAAAGTCCCGAAATGGTTTCACGTCCGGGTTGTTAGTACCTTGTTTTTGCCCTATCCGATCTATATCGGGGTCAAGGACGGCATTCCAATCCCCCGCTAAAACTACCCGACGAGACGTCGTCAAGAACGGCGCGATCTGCCGAAACAAAACAGGCCGCTCGGAATGGTTATTGGGCTCATAAACCCCAATGAAACGAAGAACCTTATCCTTTATGGTAACATCCAGCACGCAAAGTCTGCCCGCCGGATCCGCGAAGACAAGGGTACATGCAGCCTTCAAAGACCTGCTCACTAGCCAAGAGACACCCCTCGAACGACCATCAAAACATGCTGAAAAAAGGGCGAACCCCTTAGACAGTATATCCTCACGATCATGAGAAGAAAATCGGGTCTCTTGTATACAACATATATTCACCCCGAGGCGCTGAAGGTCACGAATGAGCCTCGCCCTGCGAGACTCGGACCTCAGGCCCCGGACATTCAAAACTAGCTAACCAGAGAGCCATTGTGAAGCCGATTAGAGTTGTCCTTCAGGATAGAACATGGCTGGGGGTGAGGACACCGACAGCTCGTCCCATAGATCCTGACGCCATCTCACTTTCGACGGTATCATCCTGAGACAAGCCGCCGATGTCCGAAGGGTAGGTTAATTTGAGCGCCCTATAAAGGGATGGGTGAACGAAAACTGGGACCCTCCCTTTGAGTTTTTGATCTGCTTCTTCTGTTTCCGGATCTAAAAGGTAGGCAACTGGGGGCACCATTTTTAGAGACGACTGGGCCTCCTGTATCATGCCCCAAATCTCCCGCGTATCCGGGCCAGTTCTAATTACGGTCAGGATTCTTTTGGCGGCAGGGAAATTTTCAGGCTTTTCTACTTCCACGCCATTAATTTTTTTAAAGTTCCAAAGAACCTTTAAGTCTTTCGGGTTCCTCATTTGCCCGAAAACCCTTTCCGCTTGGTCCCGGGATACGCGGCAGACGTCTTCCCCTGGGAGGTAAGGTGGTTTAAGTTTCTTTTTCTTTTTGTCGGTGACTGATTGTGAATCTGGGCTCCTGAATCTTTTCTTATTTGGAGATTGTATGGGTGTTTGCATGGGTGTAAGATTAGGTGTTGTTGAGGGAGTCCATCCGCAGGCGTCCTCACCGGTGAGAAGGTTTGGACGAGTGAAAAGATTTTGTCGGCGAGTTCGATACAGATTTGGGCAGAGGTAGTTTTGTAAATGATTTTTTTTTTGATGAAGAAGGCGAAGACGGGGCAGAGGATACGGGGCCCGGGCCCCCCCGACTTTTTTTTATCTTTAACCCGCTTGGACTCTAGTTTTTCTTTCAATTTTTTATATCCAATATTTTTTGCCAGCTTGGCTCATTCATTTTCTGCTTTCGCGTTCTTTTCGTAAGACGCTGAGGCGTCGCCCTCAGAGCTGGTAGAGGAATGGGGCTGTAGGTGTTAATGTCCCTGGAGTCATGATGGGACTGAGGAACCGCTGTTTGGGTCTTCCCTTTGCCCCTAACTACGAGGCGCCATTCCCCCTCATCCTTTTCCTTATCCACACTTGTGGAAGGCGTTGGTTTAGGGGGTAATGTGGGTACGGACCCAACCGAGGGATTTTCCGCACCGGTCCGCCTCGCAGCTAGGCCCACTACAGGCGCCATGGATTTTACTTTCTCGGCCAAAGGGGGTATTTTGGTCGCCTACGACCGAACTCCAGGGGCCTTCTTCCCTGGGCAGGAGGAGGAAAGGTGACCAGTCTCTCCACACCTCCAGCAAGTGGTTTCCTACCGGTCACAATGACCGGCATTTTCCGGTCGCCAAAAACCCAAACAGTTGGGGACGGACTTGAAGGCGTTCTGATCAAGCATAATGTCAAAAGTCCATCCCCGTTCAAAATTGTCAGAGAGAGCCCCTAAAATTTGGCCATACTGCATAAAAAATGCAGCCAGGTGCTCTCCAGAAATTTGAGGAGGAACCTCAAAACAGCCACCCTGGTCCTTCTCCGACCCTCATATTCAGTTCTAAGGATCAAGTCCTTAGTAATTAACTCCTTTTCGCCATTGCCAGGCAATCTTCTGGCGTGGGCAGCAGAATGTCCCACATGAAATAACCAGTACCTTTTATAATTCTTTGGGGTTTTATCCCCAGGGACAAAAGTGATTTAATCACTATGTCTTTCGTGGAACGACAAATCTTTACGTGTTTTTCTTATCGACCACGAAAACGGACACCATTCTCTTTGCGAACACATCGAGCTCTTGGACAACTTCGACCAGCCCCTTTATTTACAAGATGGGCATAATTTTTCGCCTTATCCAAGAAATCCGCCATGTTCAAAATGCAACTTGGTGGGGACTTCCAACAAGAGGGCAACTCCTCAGCAGTCTTAGCTTGTGCCGCCATCGGCACCTCGTTCTTCTTGCCAGTTTCACCATTTTTGGCGCTACTAGCTCGCTCTTCAGAATTTGGGCTAGCTTTTTGCCCGCTTTTTTGCGGATTTATCCGGCATGTCGGCAGCTAAAGTCGCCCCGAAAAGGTCTTTTTACATTATCGACCGACTAGCCTCGTCGGCCATGTTGCAAAAAAAAAAGTGGTGAATACCACTTGCGGGTCTCTAAATTGTTTGCCAAACCACGGGGAGAGGAGTTGGGAAAAAAAAGAAAAATAAAAGAAAGCCTGGATAACCCAGGAAATTAAGATTTAAAATAAACTAAAAGTAAAAAAATAAAACACAAACTATATAAACTGAAAGAAAATAAATAAACAGGTAAGACTTTTTATAAAATAAAAAATAAAATGGCGCCCAAAGGCAGCCGAAAATAAAAAAGAAAAACAGGAACTCCTCTTTTTTTTTTTCAAAAATTCAAAAATGTACAAAACCAAAGAAAAAAAAATTAAAAGCAAAAGAAAAACAAACTAGTCAAACGAAAAGAAATGCGACCAAAGAAGAAAGGTAAAAAAAAAAAAAAAAAAATGGAAAAATAAAAAGAATAAAAACTTAAACAAAAACTTAACCGAAAAGACTTGGTGTGCCAATAAAGTTCGTCACTCAAAAAGTTCGTACAGAATTGAAGTAAATCTTCACGGTTCAAAACAGGCTCGTCAAACTGCAACACAGGATATATTAAAAAACGAGTTCGACGGTCAGAAAAAAAAACTGAAACAGACGGAACACAAAAGTCCTGTCAGGGAAAGTTTGGCTAACGAGGCAAAGAGAAACACATATTTATAGGTGATAGTTAAAATCATACCACGTGATAAAAACAAAAAAAAACAAAAAACAAAAAACAACCTAAGTGGTTGGGGGTAAGTATTTATTCAACAAAAAAAGTGTCTGGCTCACTAGGTGTATATATATATATATAAGGAACCTTATATGGGCATCAGTATTCCATGCAAGTGCGAATGGTTTATTTATAGATTTGAAGAATCGGGCGAGAAAAAAATTCTGGCACGATACAGACAACCATCTTTCCTTGCAGTAGATGAAGCTATTGATTCAATGTATTTGTTCCATCTCGGGTCAGCGGACAGTGTTTAAACCAAGCAGTCGCAAAGAGATGCTCTCATGGAGCTGAGCATCAGACATTCTAATGGGAGGCATAGAGTGTTCTCCGTGGTGGGTAAAAGGGAGCAGTTTTGTTTTTGAGGCATTTAATTTAACCAGCCATCTTTTACCCCAGTTAACAACCGATTGGAGATCCTTTTTGATACCAATATATACACTCATATTATTAACCATAAATGAGTGTTTTATTATATACAAGTAACATTATTGTAACGTGCATGCTATGCAAGAAAGTGATATTTTGATTTCCCCATTATGGGCATTATTATGTGATATGCTAACACCTTAATACACTGAAGGAAAAGAATAGCTTCTTTTGGTTTTAATCATTTCACCCCAAGCAGGGCAATAAATCCACTAAGACGCAAGGTAAGTTTTAAAGTATATGAGAAATATCACGATTAGGGAGAGAAAAATAAAAGAACGACATTAAAAAAAAAATACAAGATTATGATAGACATTGCATTTAAATTTTTGAAGATCAAAGTTGACTGAGTAGAAGCCGGAAAAAATTCCCCAAGCGAGAATTGCTATAAAAAAACTCTTAGCATAGAACTTGCGATTACATATTGCCATTTCAACTGTAAAATTATGAGACCTTGCCACCAATCTAGCACTGCTCTTAAATTCATGAAGTCTAGATGACATAGACGATAATTCATCAGAACAATTACCATGAAATTATTTATAGGAAATGCACAGAAAAGCTAAATTACAGTGGTTGGGAAATGACTGGACCCGAGATGCCGCATAAGGTCAATAACATTGCAGAGTTTTCTTTGGATTTTATCAAGAATCTCTAAATATACAGCAGAAACACAAAACCAGATGTGGCAGTAATATTTTAAGCAACGTTGAATGGTGGCCTTATAAATAGGTGTGGGTACCTTGCATTATTAAAATATTCATAGAAATTCTTTACTCGACTTAGAAAAATAATTGAGTTGAAAATAATCACAGTGAACCAAAGAAGAAGGGAAAAAGAAAAGAGGAAGAGAAAAAAAAAAGGAAAGAGAGGTGATGCCCCGGTCATATGCGGAAACAGATCTAACATGTTGGCAATTTTAAAAGATTTGTTAAAATTTTTAGAGAGAAAGGACCAGCTTGATGACAGTTTGGTGTTTGATAAGAATATCAAAGCATCTGAAAAAGACTCATTATCAATTTGGAGAAAGGGAAATTTTTTTTTAGAACAATAGGTAATGAAAAAAAGTATGCATTGTTCTCCTGTTAAAATTGAAACCCACGATAATAAAGTTTCAATGTAGATAATTAAGTAACTATCAGGTCTGACCGACAGGTGAAGAAGGCGAATGTCCCTCTGGCCAGATAGCGCCAATATTCTTTCCTGAAGTCAACAATCTTTTTGACAGAACTGAGTAATTTTATGTTGAATTAGGCAGTTTTTTTGTTTTTTTTTTTAGAACAAGAACGATGTAAACCACGCCTTTACAATTTAACCAGAATTCATTAGTCTGGTGGAAAAGAGGAGAAAGAATGCCAAGAACCATTGGTCGAAAAGGCAGGACTTGGATATGCGCCTCCCACCAAAGGCACTATGAGGAAAAAAATAATAGCAAATGGGAAATCAGAAGCAATGCGACTTTGAAATTATCGTGACCCGACAAACCCACCCCCGGTTTGTTGTTTTATGGATGAGCCTGAACGCGGGCATCAGGCCCGATTCACTCGCCCCTTTGCGGGCAATGTTCGATAAAGGGACGCCAAGAGTTGCAGACATACCAGAGTTACGGCAGAGTTCAGCCCCGAAAGAAGATCCAGGAGTTGGAAGTTGCGGCAAGAAATCCTTCCCAGACAAATTGACGAAGAAGAAGATACCTGATTTGACAGGCCGAAGAGTTGCAGGCCAGACAAGAAGTATTCGTTCCACCTCAGTCGAAGAAAAAGAGGTAAAGAAGAAGAAGTTGAAATCAAGAACCTATACTGGCAACTCAAGTCGAAGAGAAGAATCAACTGCGAATGATTGACCTGCGAACTAGACCACACCCGACATACAAAATTCTAAAAAGTAGGCAATTCGAAATCTTTGTTGTATGATATTAAATAGTCCAAAAGCGGGTCGGGAAATAAGAAACAATTTTTCTTTATGTAACGGACAAGATATAAAAAGTTGTCACCCTTTTTTTACTTATCAATAATTTTTGTCTCGTGAGTTTTTTTTTTTTTACTTGCCAGACCCGTCGGACTCAACTTGTATAGCCCCAATCGATTCTCCCGTCTGTCTAAGAAAACACAGCGTGGGTAGAGTCCTACCAGGTATTGGAAGCGAGTTCATCATCTAACCAACGGGGGTTGGAGCGGCACGCTTGGAACCAGCCGTCAATGTTAACAATTCGACCATGGGCCAGGTAGACCACGTCACATAGGTAAGATAGATTCTGACTAGAAAAAATGTCTAGTCACAGTGAACCAACATTCCTGGATCAGAATTGGAATTTTCTAGGTTATGTCAGCAGAAAAACTTAGGTGAAGGTAATGAAAAATATGCATTGTTCTCAAAGAAGTAACGTATGGTAAGTCATAGTTTTGAAGTGAAAATCTTATGAGTAAATGTTGAATTAGGATTAAACCCTTACAATTTTATTCTGTGACTGGCCTTGTAGGCGGACTTTGTAGGAAAAAACAAAAACGTGTACCTGTGTTTTATGGATGACGCAAATACGTTCGAGAAACTTGACAAATTGATATATTTGAAGAATATTCAAAATCAAGAACCTATACAAAAAATTGGACCGAAAATGAAATATATTAAATATCAAAAGGTGGGAAGTGTTTTAACTTATTTAAGTGGACGATTCTAAGAAAAATAGAGTCCTACACTAAAATAAGTTAACAATTGGTATCCTAGGAAAGTGTTGACGGCAGACGGAAAAGAGAGCTACAAATCTCTTACAGAAGATAGTGAAGGAAAGCGTAAAGAAAGGATTAAACATCAAAAGGATGAACCCAAAGTGAGAATCCAAAATCAAAAAATTGCAAAATCTGTGTTTTATGGACGGAAAGAGTCACTAAAAATTTTGTATCCTTCTCTCTCTTCATTATCTATGTATTCTATGTATTTATGGACGTTCATTATCTATGTATCTATCTATCTATGGATTTTCCTCTTGACTATTAATGAACACCCCATAGAGCCAACGCTAGCATTTTGTAAAACAATTTTTAGCTCCAATAATGAAAAAATACTGATGATCAATCATAATTGTTTTTACTGTATCACAAAGTGGCTAAAGTTAACGGAATCCTAGCAGAAAAACGATAACATCAGTCGGCAGTGATTAACCGGCCGCTGACTATTCTTATGTTGCCTGGCCTCAAAAGGAATCTAAACCGAGACAATATCATTAAAATATATAATTTTCTTATCAATCATGGGAACAATTATAAAAAAAAAATCCCAGAAGCCTCATAATTATCATAAAACATAGGGAATTATAAAATTCAACAACGAATACTTTTAACTTTCGGGCTTCATTGCTTTTGACAATATTATTTTTATTATTAGCGGAATATTTATGAGAATTGTAGTATAAAAACAGTAAAATCGACCTTGCTAACCGAAACGCTCCTCTGTGGCTGAATCGGTAAAAGCACGTCAGGCTATGTGACGGTTGCATATCGGACAGAGGTTCGATTCATGTCGGAGGACGCATAATTTCTATGAAAATTTCTCGGACATTCAGGCCGGTAAATGTCGTTGAATACTGTTTATTATAAACAGAGCATTTACTTAAATATTTGTATCAATAAAAAGAACGTATAAACATTATATATATATATATATATATATATATATATATATATATATATATATATATATATATATAAACTTTAAAGAGCCAGACAAACCTACCCAGGTTTCACCTAAGCGGATCGTCAGGAAAACCTGGTAGGTCTGTCTGGCTCACTAGGTTTATCTAGGTCTGCTCTACGGTTGTATTGAGCTCTTTTAGTTAGTTAGTTGTTTCCTCGTGTCGGGGTTTTTTCTTTGGGCTTTAAACTTGTATCTGTGCGATTTTTACGACAGAATTTCATGTTTCCAGCTCTTTCTTTTTTTAAAACCTTTTTTTCATTCGAGATTGATTTTATTATTGGCAAATCAAAAATTCGATGGTTTTTAAACGAGTATAGTTATATATATATATATATATATATATATATATATATATATATATATATATAAATTGTATTTATAGAATATCGCACATTGAGAGCTGTTGTTAATTAAATAAATCTTGATGTATAATAACAGAAATATAATTCATATTAATAATAAATATACATTTTTTTCACATGGGTAGCGAACTAATGCCCTGAGTCATCACGTGCTGATAGAAAAACTGACGTTACCTAATTTAAATATTGATAACGAAGTGTTGTGCTACCGGCGAGAAATATATATATATATATATATATATATATATATATATATATATATATATATATATATATATATATATGCGTGTGTGTTTTGTTTGTGTAAAAGGAATATATATTACATTTTTAATTTTTGATTGCATTTTAAAGTGTATCACAACAACCGTTAAAGCTAAAATCTGTCATCACTTCCATTATTTTTTTTTTTTAATAATATCTTCTTTCATAATTTGATGATATTAATTTCAGTATAGGTCCATAGGTGCAGTGGCAGAGGAGAGTAGGCGAATCGTGATGATAAATAAACAATTAAAGATTTACGAAACAGTTTGAAAAAATTCGTATGCCAAAAATGAATATGATTTCAAAATTTTAAATATTATTATAAATAATCTATAATTGCATGCATGAGTCCCAGTATAAAAGGTTATAAATAATTATTGACCGATTCCATCATTGTGATATGTTTGCATTATATCAAGTATATAAGAATATAGAGGAGGAATTGGAAGAGAGAGTTATCAATGGTAATGTTCTGACTTTGAATCCGCGGTTATCTCCCCTTAACTCTCTCTCTCTCTCTCTCTCTCTCTCTCTTTTTAATGTACTTTTTATCATATAGTATTTAGTAAAGCGTGAGAAAATTTTAATTATGTAAATGAGATCCTGAGAAAAAATGTTTGGGAATCACAAGGATCGTGAAATATAAATAGCAGTCATTAAGATTGTCCCACATGCAATGAATAGGATATTACATTGACAAAAAATGTCCAACGCTAGGATAAGGACTTTATTTTTTGGAATGAAATTTTCATTTTCTGTTAATTTTACTAGAGTATTTGTAAATGCTATCAAATTTTGATTATCGTTTCAAACAAATGCTTAATTTTCTCTGAGATCTTACTACATTTTAACACAGCTACTTATTAAGTTAAAGATTCCATCCTCTTTTTTTAATCACCTGCAATAATATAATTACATCTCAGTTTATATACTTATATGCAAATTAGAATTTTAATAAGTAATCTTATTCCATTTACTAAAACTCTCTTCCATGTAGATTAAAACATCAAAAAGGTTCAACTCATGAACTCAATTCAGTGTTAGGTTCTGTCACCATGACTTGAATCATACAGTAATGTACTGTAACCATTGAGCTACACAATGAAATATCTAATATAGATTTTTTTTTTTTTGTGGCCTGAGTACCCGGGGTGCCACACTGTATGCCTCTATTGGACTTCTTTTGTTTCCTTCCAACGCCAACTTGCTACACATCCATCAATGGGGGTCGGATAATAAGCTTCTTATAAATTTCTCTATCTTTTAATCAGCACACGCAGGCGCAAAAACATCTCACCCCTCGTCTCTCTTTCATTTTGCCGCTCCATTTTTCTCGTTTTACCTTGCTGATTGGCTCTCTACTCCCTCCCTCCCTCAATTTATCCCTATCTATCTTTCTCTCTCTCTCTCTCACACACACACACTCTATCTATCTATCTATCTATCTATCTATCTATCTATCTATCTCTCCCTCCCTCCATCCCTCTCTCTCTCTCTCTCTCTTTCTCTCTCTCTCTCTCCGAGACTCGTTTCCTTTGCTGCCTCGCTTTTCTCTTTGAAGTTGACTTATCTCGAGGAACACCGAGTGTCGGTCTTAGGGTCTTCATCTAATCTTGGCCAAAGACCGCCAAGGGCAGATCTTTCCATCAGATTAAGGCGAGCGACGAGCATGAGTGCGAGGAATCGGGCTGGAAAGATAAGGTAAAGGCAATCAAGACTCACGTTGCGAAGGGTTGACTCAGTGAAGATGTGGCAGAGACAAAGTGTTTGCGCTTTCCCAGCGCAGGTATGCAGGGTGAGGTGCCCATGAGTGAGTAAATGCGAGATTTGGAAGTGGTGCTTCTCTAAGAAAATGTATACAACTAGCTGAGGAAGCTGAAAGAATGCGAGCATCCTCATATACATCGGTACTGATTTTATGTATCTATCTATCTATTTATCTATCTATCTATCTCAAGTTAACGAACAAACCTGCTCAGTGAGCCTATTTATCATCATGGTTCTGTATCTGTAAGTTACTCTATCTTACTCTGATCACACATCTTTTGTGCACATCTATCTATCTATCTATCTATCTATCTATCTATCTATTCTCAAGACTGATGATATCTATCTATCTATCTATCTATCTATCTATCTCAAGACTGAATATCTATCTATCTATCTATCTATCTATCTATCTATCTATTTACCAACTAACATGTTCTTAATTCTATCTATCTATCTATCTATCTATCTATCTATCTATCTATCTATCTATCTACCAACCAACATGTTCTAAATTCTATCTATCTATCTATCTATCTATCTATCTATCTATCTATCTATCTATCTATCTGCGAACCAACCAATCCTGTTCTTAATTGTATCTATCTATCTATCTATCTATCTATCTATCTATCTATCTATCTATCTATCTATCTCAAGTTAACGAACAAACCTGCTCAGTGAGCCTATTTATCATCATGGTTCTGTATCTGTAAGTTACTCTATCTTACTCTGATCACACATCTTTTGTGCACATGCATCTATCTATCTATTTACCAACCAACATTTTACCATCTATCTATCTATCATGTTCTATCTATCATCTACAGACCAACCAATCCTGTTCTTAATTTTATCTATCTATCTATCTATCTATCTATCTATCTATCTATCTCGAAGTAGCGAACATACGTTCAATCAGCTGCTGTCTTCAATTTTTATAAGTAGATATGTTTTGCAATACGCTTACCCGTTTTGAAATCCTCACAGTATTTAATATTGTTGAAGTTATCGCTTCTTCTGCCCATTTGAATCTCTCCACTGTGTTTATATTTACAGCCTACTACTAAAAATTGCCTTTTACCAGAATTATATATATATATATATATATATATATATATATATATATATATATATATAAGATATGCTAAAGGAATATTTCATTTTTAGTAAATATGTATTTGTTGTTTTAATTATTAAATTGTTGTTAAAATAGAGGGAGTATTTTGTATATTTAATAATAAAACTTTTCATTTTTCTAAAAGAATTAATGGAAATTTATTGTATTAAACTACGCATCCTAGTAAAAGCAACCGTAATTTGTACCCCAAAACTTGTTTCCACTTCTTTCCAACTTTTGGTTTCGATCGGTCAATGTTTGGCAATTTTAGCGGACTAATGCAATTAACATAATTTTATATATAGATTTTTCTAGGTGTTTCAATAAGATCTCTCTCACTCTACACACATAGAAAGACACCCACATACACGCGCACATACACACATACACATATATATATATATGTGTGCGTTTCCACAGTAGATACACCAATTCTTGACAAACAACAAGACTTCCAATAAACTCTTTTCAGTAGTAGATGGATAGAAATCCTTAATATCATATTTAATGAACCCTATATTAGACTTCTCGGGAATGTTTTCCAACTACAAAATCTAATCTGATGTGGTCTTCCACCAGTTGCCTGAACTAGACCTTGGCGGTCGAAACCGCAGTAGTGTTCCGGTCATGGCCCTTATCTTTTATATATATATATATATATATATATATGTTTGAATAAAAAACAGACCACGTTAAGATTCCATGTAATAAGCTATTTCACCATAACCCCTTTAACAGGGTTCTGGATCATCCCTTCCAAAGTGTGTCGGCTTTTAATGAAAAAAGGTCTTATATTTTAGACGGACCTCATCAAATTTGAGCAACATCTAGCCAAGTGGGGGGGAGAGAAATGGGAAATATGAAATGATACATATGACACACATTTATCCCACCACTTCCCATTTTTTAACCCCCCAGTGTGTCGTTAAATTTCGGTCTTATATCTTGATGAGGTCCTTTAAAACCTGTGAACATCTTCCAACATGCTTCAGCTTTTAAATAGGAAAGTCTTCGATGATCTAGAACCCTGTTAAAGGCTATGGTGAAACTTTTATTTGACATGGAATCTAACGTGGTCTGTTTTTATTCAAACATATCTGCTCTAAATTTTACATTGAGCTCTCTGGATATCATCCTCCTCAGGTCTACCCATACGGATTACCTAAGTTTGCATGAGCTAAATATATATATGTTGAAACTTGAATAAAGCATGGAATAATAATAATACAACACAAAATGTACTTAAAACAAAATGTATTGACACAAGAACGTACACAATATTTACAGATAGTTTGGTATATTCTTGGGAAGACCGTTCCTGTAGAATGGGTTGACTTAATCGCAGTCGGGCAGAGTATCTGGATTGGATCTCTTCTTCCTCCCCCTCGTCTTCCCGGTACCAACTATATTTATATGGTCGGTACTCCACTATGTAAATTAGGTGGATCCTACCACAACAATATATATATATATATATATAAATATAAATATATATATATATATATATATATATATATTAAAGAAACAGAAAAAATGTATGACAAATTTTATCTTTCATGATTAAACAATAAATAAATAACCAGCCGCCCGGTTTCTCCCTTACTCAACATAGGTGGAAATCGACGAAATAAGTGTCACAATATAAAAATATATAAGACATACATACATTTTTGCAAAAGGGGAAACAATCTAGATGGAAATAACAGACTAACAGATCCGCCCTCTGTTTACAGAGTGCGAGTGGTCTGGACCTGGCATAAATTGTTTTTAATATATATGAACTTAATTTCAATTCTTCATAAGCTATGGTTAATTAATGATGAACATATATCATTTTCTTTTATGATCGATTTCATGACGATTCTTCTATTAAGCTTGAAGAGTAAATATCCCATCTTATTGCTCACAGTAAAGTTCAACAGTATTATAAAGTAATCCTCTCAGTAAAATTTCTAACAGAAATACACTAAAACTAAACTATAGTTGTACCGACAATCTTGAAAAAATTATTCAAAACGTAATAATGAAATTTTAAATAAATGCAAAAACCCGAGTAATAATAGCCTTTCTAACCAAATCACGCCTATAATAGCAACAACTGTAATTGTAGTAATCCTAACATCTGCCCATTGCAAAACTGATGTCTGAAAACTGACACCATTGTTTGCCTAAGCTCTATTTCTACTATATATAATGCGATAGTTAAAAAATTATATATTGGAAGTACAAATAATTATTTAAAAACTATTTGGTATCAACATATATTATCTTTCATCAGTAACTATTATAAAAATATGATGCCCCTTTCTAAATATTTTTGGAACTTAAAAGAAGTTAACAAAAACCCTACGGTAAAATGGAAAATACTAAAACAGCTAGAACTTGTAAATCTTTAAATGCACCTTACTTATGCTTACATGAGAAATTAGAAATTATCCGATTTGCTGATAAAAATTCTCTATTAAACAAAAGAAGTGAATTATCTGTGAAGTGCAGACAAAATTTATCTTTTACCTCTTCATAAATCTTTTACCTTTTCGGATTTAGTATTACTATGTATTGCTGTCTACTTAGTGTTATTAATATATTATATAGATTTTCTACATTTTTTTTAATTTTATCTACAGGTTCTTTAAAGAAGCTTCCTGAATCTGAATGTTTTCAAAAAAATTTCTGTTGAAATTAACTTTACGTCTGATTATTCTCGTACCACTCCACAAAATGTCATTTGAAAAATTGAGCATGTCATATTTGTCTAGAATCACAATACATTTGTTGCTTGCATGTTTAACGCAAATGTCAATGATGACCTGCGTAAGTTCAGGTTTATAATGTCATGAAAAAATAACTCCCCCACCTCCACACACTGAGCTCAGTTTTCTATTTAGCATAGATCTGACACAAGTCTATTTTTAATTCCGACCATGTGTTTCCTCACCCCTTTATCTTTCGAAAAAAAAAAGAGGTAACACTTTGCTTTTGAAATTTTCTTAAAAAAATCATTTAATCACCAAACACTTAACATCGCCTGAAGAAGAACAACATAGTACCGAAACCTAGTACTGCCACTGTAGCGATTTCAACATGTTTTTGTTCTAATCTCTAATAATATATTGATCTACACTGTATTGAGCACTTTAAAAAAATGATAACGACAGTGAAATTTTACTCATTTGTTCTTTCTCACATTTCGATACACACACACATATATATATATATATATATATATATATATATATATATATATATATATATACATATTTATATTTGTGTGTGCGCGCGTGTGTATTGTGTGTGCGTGTGTGTGCATGTGTGTATGTATGCATATGTTTGTATGGGGGTAGGTGTAAACAAACATATACAGGAAAACATTCATTATATATTAAACCAAAATTTGGCACCTGTTCAACTTCGAAATAGAAGGAACTTGATTTAATATGGCAACGTTTAATCTTGAAGATGGCGCGGAAAACCTACATTATGTCTGGATCATGTTTCTCGTTCACGTTATCTACAACGTTAACGATTTCCTCCATTAATGTGTTCTTGGTATTGTGCTACATATTGTTTGCGTCACACTCAAAGACTCCATAAATAGTAATCCAAGGGATCAACATCTAAACTCAGAATCAATATATTGAGGAGCACATATTTTATATTTTACGTTGTCATCAAAACCGTCTTTAAAAATTATGTGAACCTTTCCAGTTGTAAAATTATGACTGCTTGATATAATCAACAATTTGGTGGATAACTGAAGAAAACGAAAAAAAAAAAAAATAACGTCCGTCACGCGTTTCGTCCATAAAAAGACATTATCCAGGGAATATTTTCTTATCAATGGAATCAATAGTAAATTTAAATTTAAAGCTAAGTGTCTCTGTATCTTTAACAATTTTTATGCAAAATTGTTATTGCCATTTGCCCCTTTCTTCCCCAACCATATATATATATATATATATATATATATATATATATTATTATATATAAAAATATTTCATTGTTAAAAAAAGGTTTCATTTTCAAAACAAGAGTTGAAAACTTTCAATATAATTATTTAATTATAATTATATTGACGTTTTTTATCTTGTTTTGAAACATGAGAACTTTTTATGTAGGATGTAATCATATTTTTAAATAAATAATTTTATTTAGGCTCTCACTTTTTGTTTCGAGCAATATTTTTGTAATAATAACAAAAATACTAAAGAACTTTGGATTATTTACCTAACGAGTTCTTTCCTATTTTTATATATTTTCACAAACACACACACACACACACACACACACACACACACACACACACACACATATATATATATATATATATATATATATATATATATATATATATATATATATAAATTGTGTATTGCAGATTATTATTCAAACATAAACATATATTGTTAAATATAACAGACAACGAATGTCTACTATGTTTGATCATGAGCTGTTTCTAAACTCGGTATATTTAATTTCGAGAAAATAAAACAAACATTGTCCACCATTTAGGTATTATGCTGTTCCTTGATCTAAGATATCGGTTCACATGAGCCAACTTCAGAGTGGTTATCAGGACATTTAAACAAAGATATTCACCATCGAAGATGATATTCTATTATGTTGATATAGAAGATTGCTATGCGACGATAACGGTCGCGGAATAGCAGACGCAGGTTGTAAATTCGTGATGCGGTTCTATGACGTCGTACCACGTGAGAGAACGAAATATTAACAACAGAACGACACATTACATCTAGATATATGATAACTTTGCGACAATTTTATTGACACTTATGTATTTAGTTACATAAAAAATAAATTAAATTAATATAAATTTTGATTCTATATTCGATTTGTTGTTAGATATTTTCCACTTTATCCTTTGTTATTGGCAGCATTTTAGAATATTTTGCCTGCAATGCTAAGTTTTCGATGTTAAACAAAGTATAAACTCGTTTACGCTTTGTTACCCCACTTTTCCATCGAAGTTTTTTGATCGCTTTCTTCCAGTCATTTTGATGGCTAATAGCGAAATTCTGAAATTCATATTGATCTTATTCCATTTCAAAAATAAAAACTGTAAAAAGGAATATATTCAATTATTATACAACCAAAAACAAAATGTTTTTGACAATAAAACCTCAATTACTTCAGTATAATTATGTAACAATAATGTAATGTTATTCCGCAAAGAAATCTACGATTTATGTTACCCCATTTCATTGCATGGTTACGAACTATAAACCTAAATTCATACTTGGATATGACATAATGAATAATTTGCAGTGAAAAAAGCAATTTCGATTTATTGTTAAAGATGCCCCTCCTCCGTCGAATGCGTCATATATTGGGGCATATTTCCGATAGCATGAAGCGAAAATCGAGAAAAAATTATCGTCTTTCGTCTGGATTTCATGCAAGCATTTCTAAAAAAGATAGGGTTATATTATAATTCAATTTTTACGTTCCTGTTTTATTATTAATATCTTTATCTAATTGCTTTTATTAGCTCTCGAAAGAAAAAAAAAGCAATATCGTTTTTTTTTATTGTTGTTGTTGTTCTTCTTCTTCATGTAAGCTAATTCCTCAGAACAGTTCTGACTACTGTACTTCAATAAGTCTTCAACGATTGTCATCTCAACGTTTAGATATGTGCAGACAAAAGCTTCTCTGATGACAGACAATACGTATTCAATCGAGGAGACGGTGTGTCAGTGGCCACCGCCCCATTAGAATGTAGAGCAAGAGGCCGAGGCCCGCTTGAACGAAACCCCAAGCACCAGAATCAATGGCAGCAAAGAGAGGAACAATAAGAAAAAGATGCCCTCGGACCGACACAAACTATGGGCGTAATTCACCTCTTCCCAGCACCATTTTTTTTTCCTTAGCGCGTCACTATGAAATTCACTGCCATTGGTGGCCAGAGACGTTGACCACAAAAGAGGCGCCAGTCTGGGAAGTTATTTTGGCGCCAGCCAGTTTTGTAGCCGCTCATTCGCCGACAAAAGGATGGAAAAACGTAACAAATTCGCGACCTCCAGAGTTCAACAAGACTCTCCCTGAGAAAAGTTAGGCATCTCGGCGTGGTTGGCAAGACCGTTTGAATATCACCAAAGATGGAAGAAAGGGAAACAAATTCTTCATAGGAATTAATCGATTATCCTTCCCTAACCGGCATAGAAATAATTAGCGCATCTGCAGTGAAATTACAGAATTCTTGAACCAGGCCAATGTTGGCACAAGGTCACTTCTAAAAGAACATTTTACAAGAATGTCATCCAATATCATTGATGAGAGAATGCTTCTAGCTGGCCACTTAAATGTCATAGAGTGTATGAACTAAATACATACAAAAGTTTCGATAGAAATTGCCTCCCCGAATACTACAATTTCAGAAGAGGGGAGAAGAGCTATTGCATTTAAAGGTTTGAAAGAAGCACGACATGTTAGATTCTCCCCATTTGAAGAGGGTAATTCAGGAAAGTGTTCGTAGCGTGCTTATGCATGCAATGTTTAGTGCAACTGTTACATAATATTGCGAATGAACTGTAGCTAGTGCAGAAAACATTTCTGTATGTCGAAAGCAATCTATCAGAAAAAGCTAAACATAAAAATAATGAACATAGTGATAATATCCTGCCTTTGTCGTTAGCCACAGTCGTATTAAAAGAAGCAGATCCCATCTACCATGTAACTATCCATTAAAATAAATATACACTTCCTTCGGTGCTAAAGTTGACGTCGTCTAATAAATTTTCTACATGAAATTGTTAATATATTGCAGCCACGTCGTATAACGAACATATTCATCTGCTTCTTTTCTATTACCTTTGTTTCTTTTCAATTACATCTTTTTTTTTATTTTTAGAGATGACAGATGGTTAATGATATGAGTAGATTGGGGCATATTACCGGTAGGTAATAGATCACCTACCAGTAATAATAATAATAATAATTATCATTATTATTATTATTATTATTATTATTATTTGTAGTAATATTAATAAACATAAGACATTGATTCAGTCAACACAAAGTGCTATACTATTTACATTATTCGGACTATTGTCCTCATCTTTGTCGCCATATTTATTACAACGTTTCGGCCGTTGTACGCTCCGGCCTTCTTCAGTTCGTTGGAATGTCGAACTGAACACTTTATTTTGCTCACTGGGGTAGACTGTTCTAGTTCCACGTGCCATGTTTGATGGATGTCAGTTATCAGTTATCTCCTGTTAATTTCTCTCTGAAAGTTCTCCACTGCCTTAATCGGGTATTGAACTCACACTCTTTGAGTCCTGTCACTGGATCTAACGAACGCCTTTATCCCCTCTGTCATGTGTTCTTGTGTATGAATTTCTGCTTATTATAAACCTAATGTCTCAGCAACCATTTTTAACCAGTGCTCATATTGCAATTTTTGCTGTTATCATTTCATCTTTATACCAGAGCTCATATTGCAATTTTTGTTGTTATTATCGCTTTTTCTCTGATACTCCTTATTAATGGTTCCCATATTGTATTTATTTCTATGCTTGGTCAGCTCAGGAGATTTTTGTGGCCTAGCATATGTGCTGATTCCTTAAGTTTACGAATTTTACAATGGTGTTCTCTGTCTGTAATATCAACCTCATCACACAGAGGACGATTTTCTCCCTTTTCTCTTCATACGTGGTCAGCCACGCCTGATTTCTCCACTTCCACTAATGTAAATAGTGTACATAATACCTCATCTCAGAAATATAGACAGATACAATGTGCTGTATTTTTGATGCAGATATAACTCGTTCTTTTGTCGATTCCAGATAGTTGATGATAGGAGTTTATTGAAGGATATTTATGTATGATGGATAAACTACAGGTAATAATATTATTAATAATAATATCCAGAAAATTTGACCATCTTGTATCAGGTTGCACGGTGTTAGCACCCACTGCATATAAAATTCGGCATGATGGTTTGGGCCAATATCTACACTGGAAAATATGCAACTTTTTTCGAGAAAGAAATTACAAGAAACTAATATGACCATCACCCAGAACTGGTCACAGAGTTACAGTATTACACGTTACAGACACGTTACAATTATATAGTAATTTACAATTCACTCAGATAAAACAGTCAAAACTAATCACCCAGACATCGAGATCAGAGATCACTAACATGTGCTTTCTTATTGACATAGTAGCCCCTGCAGTTTGTAATGTATTCTTGAGGATCTTCAAGCAAATATCAAAATACAATGATCTTGAAGTGGATATCTTAAAATATGTGACACATGAGGAAATCAACAATTCAAGTTTTAGTCGGAGCCCTCTGGTTCATTGGAAATAGTTCCGATAGACTCAATGATGGGATTCCTGATAGTTCATGTCTTAAAAAAATACAAAAGAATTGAATTCACAAGTACAGCTAACACATTATGAAGAGCTTTATTTATGTTGAATGTGTGTGATCTTTTTTTTTGGGGGTTGTATTTTTTTTACATTTTTTGGAAAAATGATCAGTGGAAAATATCAGGAAGCCATTTCTGACCTTATGTCTCTGGTTGGGACCCGGAAGGAAATTTTTATTCAAAAGAAATCAAAGGAAGAAATAATAATAATAATAATATTTTGACAAAATCACTGATATCTGCTATCTTCTTGATGCAGTTACATCTCTTTCTTTTCTCGATTCCAGATGTTTAATTATATGTGTATATTGAAGCATATTTATGTATAATGGATCGGCTACAAATAATAATAATAATAATAATAATAATAATAATAATAATAATAATGGAGTGCCAAATCGTTGAAGAAATTCAAGTAAAGTATAATATACCCACTGCAGCTGCAAAATACTTAAAAAAGAAAAACAAAGGTAAATGGAACCGACCAGATACAGAAATGATGGCACGATAAACCGCTTCTCGGTCAATAATCTTTCCGTATCAAAGAAGCTGATTCGGGCAATCCCTGTACCCATCAGTGGCTACGTTAAAAGCTGATGCAAAGGGTCTTATTCTTGCTGTACAGGATCAAGGCTAGATACTACCAATCACACATACTGAAACATTGTGTTAGTCTAAAATGCAGATTCTGTAACAAATGTCGAGAAGCAATTGACCATCTTGTATCATACTGCGCTATATTGGCACCCACTGAATATAAAATTCGGCATGGCTGAGTGGGCCAATATCTTCACTGGGAAATTTGAATTTTTTACGGAAAAGAAATTGCAAGAAATTCGCATGAACCCCACGCAGACTCGGTTACGGAAATAGAACTTGTCAGAATTTTATGGGACTTTACAATACACACAGACAAAACAGTCAAAGCTAATCATCCAGACATTGTGATTAAAGAACTGCAAAGACAAAATGTGCCTTCTTATTGACATGGCTGTACCTGCAGATTGTAATGTATCTTTAAAGATCTTCAAAAAACTAATAAAGTGCAAGGACCTTGAAATTGAAATCTCAAAAAATGTGGCACATGAGGACATCAACAACTCCTGTTGGAGTTAGAACCTTCGAATTAATTGCATATAATGATAATAATTATTATACTAATAATGATAATAATAATAATAATAATAGAGTTGACCAATATCTGAAATGGAAAATTTGCAACTCTTATGGGAAGAAACTCCAAAAAATTGTTAAGAACACCACAGAGACACAGTTATGGAGATAGAACCTGTCAGAATTTTATGGGACTTTACAATACACACAGACAAAACAATCAAAGCTAATCTCCCTGACATCGTGATTAGAAACCAAAAAGACAAAATGTGCTTCCTTATTGACATGGAGGTCCTTGCAGACTGCAATGTATCTTTGAGATCTTAAAAAAAATTATCAAAAATACAAGGACCTTGAAATCAAAATCTCATAAATGTGCCTTATGGGGACATATCCGTTTTTTGGAACTTTTTTGGAAAATGATTCTACTCATCGAAAAATGTGCCTTCTTATTGATGTGGCGGTCCCAACCAATTTTATGTATTTTGAAGTCTTTTTATCGAAATACAAGACCAATATATTGTGATCTCAATTTTTTTGTTGTTTTTTTACAAAAATGATCGGTGGAAAATGTCATGAAGCCATTTCACCTGAAGTCTCTGGTTCGGACCAGTAATAATAATAATAAATCAAAGGAGCAATAATAATAATAATAATAATAATAATAATAATAATAATAATAATGTTCTGCCCTTTCACTGTCTTCTCTTTGAGTGAAAATTTATCTTTTAGTGGCTATAATTTGAGAGATGACCGAAAATGTATAATATTTTTTCTCTTGCCTCTATCCCTTTGTTTGATGAATTCTTTGATAGTCTCCCTGCCAAACTGTAGTAGAATGTCCAGCCAAACCCATAAAATTTTATAAGTATCAGTCGTTGGAAACGGAAAGTTGAACATTTGTGGAAAGTCACTTGTGCCATGCTCCGAACATGTAAGAAAGGGTAAATATTTTACCATTTTTCATTTATAATTTTCCTGTACTTTGATATGATTCTAAATCCCTTTGACTCAATTTAACTTTAACTCATTTTAATTTCCTATTCCTTTTTTTAACCCTGAATATTAAAGTCTGATATTCCCCCTGGAAGTTGTCACTCCCAATTATAGTAAGTTAAAACTTAGTATAGTGTACCCCACTAAACACAATACAGTATTATGAACTATTTCACCTTCGATATATTAATAAAAGCCACAATCTAACTAATCTCATTGGTTGGACGTGCTCTTGGGTCTTTTTCGAGAGTCGTCCTAAAGCTGGTAACTTGAACATAATTACCCCTTGGCGGTCAATGTTAAAATGCAAATCTCTACCAATTTCAATGAATATGAATAAAATGTCATACCGGATCGGTAGTCACCCGTGTCGACAAGGGCCGCGTCTCTCAGAGAGGAACCAGTCTGAGGAAGAAAAATCTGTCACTGGAACAAACTCTTCCACAAACTAAGAGACACTAGGACACCAAACCCGGATTATTGCCTACCTTGGACCAAGTGGCTCAATAACAAATCGACTAATAAAAAGAAAACGAACGAAATGGTCTCGCGAAAAGTATCGATAAGTAATGACAATATTCTTCACTGCAGTCAAAAACCCAGCAAAGAACACCAATCAAACATACCAAATATGGAGAACTATGGTTGGAAGTGATATAAGATATAACCTCAGTCCAAACATGCTTGCCAATGTCCGTAGGGACATTATGCGAAACAGCAGACTCTCAAAGGCAGAAATAAGATAAAATTAGATATAAGACAAAATACTATGACCCATCACTCAAACTGTAATGAGATGAAAGTAGAAATAAGTAATGTGACTGAGGAACCTCCCAGGAAATAAAATCAAAGACTCTACCTTAAACACAACCTGCGGTTATCCAGACAATGTCACTGAAGATGACTCCAGGTACATTAAGTTAGAATTCATTGAAAACCACAAAACTGAAGCGAAAAACCACGTCATTCAAGTACTCAGCAGAGTAACCTTTATACAATTGTCATACAGAGACCAGCTCCCTGAAATCTATATGACGAATTCCAGCATGCACATTGTGAAAATATACAACGCTGCTCTGGAAACACTGTTAACAAATAAACCACCGGGAAACATCACAGAAGTTAACAACGTCATCTACGCAACAGCTTTAGCAGACATAGAGAGCCAGCTTGGGAAGCAAAACTGATACGAGAAATATAACAAATCAGATGTGAGCTTTCTGTATTAGATGAGCTCACCAGAAACCCTAATATTTCCACACGAATGTGCAAAAAGATCAAGCGGAAATATAAAATTAAATCCCTAATTGACATTCCATCAATAAAATGAAATGCTGAAGCAGAAACTTCAGCTAAAGGCACAGAGAACAAGACGATACGAAAACGTTGTAGGTTCTATCGCCAAAATAAAATATTCAAACGGACCTTAAGAAATTTTACAGGAAATTGGAAAAAAAAACTACATGTCGAAAGGCCACCATCGATTGATAATGTACAGACATTCTGGGAAAATATCTGGAGCATCCCAAAGGAGTATAACCCAAATGCAGAAATGGATACGGCGTGAAGAAGAACGAATGCTGGATACACCTCTGCAAAATGGAAAAATATATCCACAGATGAAGTTAGAGCAGCTCTAACGAAATCCCAAAAATGGAAAAATCAGGAAGTGACAAGTTGCCCAATTTCTGACTGTATCATCTCACATCTACCATGAAATTCTTGCAAAAACATTATCAACGCTTTTAAATAATCCCTATAAAACCGCGGAATGGATTACTGAAAGTATGACATACCTCATACCAAAAACAACGGAAACAGACGACCCGAAAAATTATAGACCGATAACATGTCTCTGCACAACGTATACGTTGATCACGTCTGTACTGACGAACCGTACTTATTCCTTTTTCGAAACAAACATTCTTCCCCTGGAACAGAAGGGATGCAGAAGAGGTTCATATGGCTGCAAAGAACAACTACCGATAAATAAAATGATCCTGGAAAATTGCAGGTGACGACGTAGAGATCTTAGCGCAGCGTGGATTGATTATCGTAAAGCCATTGATAGTGTTGGATCCTTAAGACTTTGAACATGAACAAAGTCTCCTCTGTGGTATTTCCTTAAGCATGGGAATGTGGAATACGAAACTATACCTTAGTCACACCAGAGGCACTGTCATATCCAACCGTCTAAATATCCGACGTGGAATCTTTCAAGGAGACTCTCTGTCACCCATTCTGTTTTGTTTGTCCTTAATCCCGCTTACGCATGAACTAAACAACAGTTGCTATGGTTACAAAATAAATAAGAAAAATATTCAATCAACTATTTCTATGTGGATAATCACAAACTCTTTGCCAAAGACGACAATGAGTTGAAGGGCCTCTTCAATATTGTAAAATACTTCAGTGGCGACATAGGTATGGACTTCGGATTAGATAATACAGGCGTGTACGACTGGTACGAAATACCGAGCTAAATTTGAAAAAAAGAATATCAGCCATAAACACCTTGGCTATCTCTGTGGTGCAATACAGCTTTAATGTCCTTAACTGGACCATAGCTTAAATTAAGGGAATGGACGCCAAAATGAAAAAGCTTCTCACTTGCTACCGCATGCATCATACCAAAGCTGATGTTGATCGTCTCTGTGTTCCCATATCCGAAGGAGGCAGATGATTAGTTCAACTAGAACTGTCCTACAAAACTACAACAATTGGCCTCCAAAGATACTTGGAAAGTACAGGAGACTGGATGGTGATATGCGTCAAGGAACATGAAAGTAGTAAGCGTCCTTACTCCGTAGTAAAGGAAGCCAACAAATTCAAAATGGAGTTCCAAATGTGCTCAGAAATACAAATAAAGCACAGTACACCGGCTGAAGCTGCAAAATACTTAAAAAAGAAAGCAAAGACAAATGCAACCGACCAGATACAGAAACAATGGCAAGATAAAACGTTTCATGGCTAAAACTCTGCTCGTAACAACAAGCTGACGTAGACAAAACCCGTACCCATGAGTGGCTACGCAGTGCAGGGTTGACAGCTGAAACTGAAGGTTTTATCCTTGCTGCACCGGATCAATGCTTCTTCACTAGGAATTATCAAGCACATATGCTAAAATATTGTTAGCCCAAAATGCAAATTCTGTGATAAATATACAGAAACAATTGATCATCTTGTATCAGGTTGCAGAATATTGGCACCCACTGAGTATAAAACCCGGCATGGCAGAGTGGGCCAATATCTGCACTGGAAAATATGCAACTTCTACGGGAAGGAAACTGAAAGAAAATGGTATGAACACCACCCAGATCCGGTTACGGAGATAGGACCTGTTACAATTCTACGGGACTACACAATACACACTGACAGAACAATCAAAGCCAACCACCCAGACATTGTTATTAGAGACCACAAGCAAAAAAAAGTGTGGCCTTATTGATATGGCAGACCCTGCAGACTGCAATGTATGTTTGAAGATATTCAAAAAGTTGTCAAAATACTAGGACCCTGACATAGAAATCTCAAAAATGTGGCATATGGGAACATCAACAATCCCTGTTGTAGTCGAAACCCTAGGATTGGTTGGAAAAGATTCCAGTAGACTAATTGAAGGGATTCCTGGAAGTCCATGCCTCAAAGAGATAAAAAAAATTGTTCTCATAAGTACAGCCCACACTTTACGAAGGGCTTTATCTATGTTTTTTTTTGTGTTTTTTTTGTTTTTTTTGCAGTGGAAAGTGTCATGATACCATTTCTAACCTTAGGTTCCTAGGCGGGACCCGGAAAGATATCTGTAAACGCCAGAAATCAAAGGAAATAATAATAATAATAATAATAATAATAATAATAATAATACCGGTAGTAATAAAAATAATATGTTGCTAAAATCAGCAGATTGTAAAATCTTGTTAAATCTGAATGACCAGGAGACCAAAACCATGTTAAGAACGCAACAGTCTCGATACTTTTGATCAGACTCATATTTTCCAGTGAAGTATTACGTTTCTGAATAAGTTTTGGTAGTTACGTCATCATTTGGTTCTTCGTGGGTGCACTCGGTTTTTCTATAACCATAGGATCCTTGTGTATTCTTGAAAGGTAATCATATGTAAATAATATTTAATTTTTTCCGTTTGCTGGGCTCTACCGGAGACGTCATTAGACGCGCTTTTTTCGGGTACCTATTCAGAACTTGCCAAATATTTCGCCTGCTCGTTCTTTTTCGTCCTTGGTACTCAGATTTCCTTTGATGATAGTGATTTCTTGGGATTTTATAGAGCCTTGGTGTTGTCAACAGATTTGTAAAATGTATCGATTTCCTCCTCCGTGTTCTGCGCTGTCGGTTCGTATACAACGATAATTGCTATGTTAAACGGTTTCATTTCAGTATAAATAAGATAACTATGTCTCTGAAATTTGGCAGTATTCCAAAATCACTTCCTTCCTCTCATTATCCGATATTAACCCTACCCATCCTTCATTTATCGCTCGGCCTGCATGTATTATCCTGTATGCGTCGCTAACTAAATGCTTGTTACTTGACCCCCTTAATTTCGCATATGCTTATTCTATTCATCTCTTCCTTGATGTTTCACAAATACATCAGTTATACACAGCAGAATTAAAGTATAAACAGGACGAGTGAGCCAATCAACGAAATCTATAAAATCACAAAAGTATTACTGATAATAGAAAAATAAAACAAATACCCCAAAAAACTGAGCAAATGCGTCAGACAACGTTTCATGGTGTGAAAGATACAGTTAATCCGTTTTAAAAAGGGAAGGGCCAGAAAGATTAAAAGATCTGGAGTAGTATCAACACTGGAGATTATGAATAAGAACGAAGCAGTTGGACCAGATAGTATCGTAAAAGAAATTCACTCCTAAGTGATTTCAGCATCGACAAGATATGAGAATAAATAAAATATAAAACCGTAACAATATGCCAGAGTAACCTAAGAAACCAGCTGCAAATGAATGCGAGCTCCATCGTAGAATCAGTTTAATGACCCACATAACCAAACGAATGAATAGAGCACGAAGCAGCATTTGACCGGAAATAAGTCAAGAACAGTGAAGTCTAATCAGTGACATTGGAACAAGAAATGTAATATATCAGATTAAAATGAGATCGGAGATAATAATACAAATGGAGAAGAGTGAACAACTATGTTTTATAGATTATGCAAAAGGATTTGAAAAGCAATGAAACTGTTAAGAAAAAAAGAAATTTATCTAGAAAGGATGATATAATAATTATACTGGAAGCATACGGATAGCAAATAGAAACGGGTGTAAGACAAGGGTATGTCTTCTCACCATCTTTTACAGAGAAGTGATTCTGAGAGAATTAAAATGCCTACCAGGGTTTATCATTGGCGGCAATAATCTTTGCAGATGACAAAATGTTGATAGCAGTCACAGATAATAAAAATTACAGTAATTTCTACAGATGGTAATAAATGTTAGCGAGAAAAATGACTAAACATCAGTTGTAAGAAGACAAAATGCATGGTTGTCAGTAAAAGGGACAACTCAATATAGGAAGTACAAATTGGACTCGCCAAAATCCAACAAGTACAAATATTTAAATATATAGGAAATGTTTTAACAGAGGAGGGAAAATAAGTCAACGAATTGCGAAGACGCACTGGTACAGCAAATTATAAGAAATTGGGAAAAAATGGTTTGAAACAAAAAAAAAAAGATTACTTATGGAACTGTTGTGTAATATTGGTCTTCCTATATGTTGGTGAATGCGAGATAATCATATCAGAGAAGTAAAAGCGACTCGAGGCAACAGAAATTTGGATCTACAGAAGGATGTTGAGAATGCTAGGGAGTGAAGTGTGAGTAACGACGAAGAATTAGAGAAAATGGAAACAAAATGAACACTTGTACTAAGCACATAGTGAGGAAAGTGGGCTCAGAAAATGTGTTACTCACAAGACATATTGACGGCAACAGGGGAAGAAGAAAAAAGCGCATAGCCTATCTAAAAAAAACCTTAAAAAAAGTAAATATATCTGGAAAGGATGATAGAATAATTATTCTGGGAGCATACAGATAGCAAATAGAAACGGGTGTAAGACAAGGGTGTGTCTTCTCACCAGACGTATCCAACTTTTACAGTGATTCTGAGAAAATGGAAACAAAATGGACATATAGTGAGGAAAGAAAATGTGATACTCACAGGATATATCGTAGGCTCTGGAAATATTATACTCACAGGATATATTGACTACAAGAGATGCATAGCCTATCTAAAAAAAACTTGTGCAAGCGGTTGGCAGAACAGGGATTAGGAGTGATAGTAAAATACAACATCTACTAAGTAAAAAGCCCAGTAGGGACACAACACATAAATGAAGATGGATCGATTCTCACGGTGTACGCAGTTATTTGTTTCTGTTGCTGTATGATTGGCGCTTCATAAATATTTCCTTCGTCTGGGTTCCATCTGCAGACTTGAACCGTTTCTTCCAACCAGATGTCCTTATCATTTGCCGTTAAATTTTTTATTATGTTTACCATTTCAAGCGAGGCAGATCTCGTGTTTTCCTTCTTTCTTTTTTTTTTAATTTTCATTTAGATTGATTTGGAAAGCCAAAAAAATATTGCGGCTTAAATTAGTCATAATCAACAAGATGAAGCCGTCGAGAGCAAGAAAAATAAAAAACGGAATTAGAAGTATATCCGCTTCCATAATATACTAATATATTTTCAGTTAACATTCTTTCATTTCTGTGATGTGTGAGACAAGAAAATAAAAATAGTTTCTATTAGTTTCTGTCTAAGAATTACAATTATATTTGAATAGAATAATTGTTCATAATGCATCTACTATATAAAAAAGCAGGAGGCCCCTTGACGTGATGAAATGATTAGTAAGTTTGTCTCGCTAGATCAATTATGAATGATATGTCATATAAAATATCTGATAGCCATGATAATGTCTGATAACAAAACGATACGCATGAGCGAAATTAAAATTATAAAATGGCGATAATTTACCCATAGAATATATATATATATAACTATTCATTTAAAAACATGATTCCATCGCTACATAAGAGTTCTCATGTTTCAAGAGCCGAAAACTTCAATACAGTTATTTGAATTAAATTGAATTAAAGTAGCAAGCTCTGTTTCATCTTCAAGCGAATTTTTTTGGAATAACTAATTCTTGAAATTTACGCGTTTGTATAAGCATATACATTATTAAAATTAAAATTACTATGGTAACGGTTAGAGTAAATTATTTAAGAAAAAGGGGGCGTAAGGGTAAATAATTTGTATCAATATCTCAGTTACATAATAACTCAACAACTAAAGAACACGACGTTTACGGCTTTAAATTAAAAAAGAATAAACCCCCGTGCTAGAATAGTATTAATAAAAACCGTAAAATTAAATTAGACAAAAATAATGAAAAAATATGTGATTGTAGAAACCCCGAATACTGCCCATTGGAAAATATATGCCGCGTAAAATCTGTGTTATACCAATGTACTATCTCATCCATTGAGAGTCCTAATACTAATATGATATTCATTTGGTCTATGAAGAATTAATTAAAACCAGGTGGAGACAGCATAAAAGCTCCTTCAGCAATATAAATAAAATAAATCAGACATCTCTATGTAAATATTTTTGGCATTTGAAGGAAATGAATAAAACACCAAAAGTTAAATGGAAAATTATATAGAAAACTAGAACTTGTAAAACTTGGGATGACCCATGGCTTTTATGCCTACATGAAAAACTACACATTATCAAGTTTCTAAATAATGAAAATTTATTAAACAATAGACATGAGTTAACGGTTTTTTGCCGAAATCATCAAATTTTCGCATTGAACAATTAGCATAAATAAAAAAACAAACAAACAAATAATAAATACAAATTTTAAACTCCATAGTCTGAATAAAAAGTTTGAAAGCCCTACCCAATAATAATAAAAAAAAAAATTATGTAGTCGTCAAAAAAAACAAAACAAATGTTAGCTAATTATGACAGTTTTTTTATATACACAAAACGCTTTCAGGAAAGAAAATAAAATTAAAAAAATAAATAAATCTCCATAGACACTTAACCAGACTAGACGATGTCATCTTCCGCTTTGAATTTAGACACCCCAACCTTACCCTGACTTGACCTCTCTGAATGTAACTGAGATATTAATACAAAATATTAACCTTTACGCCCCTTTTTTTAAATAATTGCTTTAGCCGTTACCATAGTAATTTTAATTTTAATAATGAATATGCTTATAAAAACGCTTTATTTACATTATTCGGACTAATGTCCTCATCTTTGTCGCCATATTTATCACAACGTTTCGGCCTTTGTACGCTCCGGACTTCTTCAGGTGATTGGAATTTCGAACTGAACCCTTTATTTCGCTCACTAGGGTAGACTGTTCTAGTTCCACGTGCCAGGTTTTTGATGGATGTCAGTTATCAGTTATCTCCTGTTAATTTCCCGCTGAAAGTTCTCCACTGCCTCAACCGGGTATTGAACTCACACTCTTTGGGTTCTGTCACTGGATCTAACCAACGCCTTCATCCACTGTGACAATGTGTCCTCAAGGCCGAAACGTTGTGATAAATATGGCGACAAAGATGACGACATTAGTCCGAATAATGTAAATAATGTACATAACACCTCATCTCAGAAATATAGACAGATTGTAAAAATACGTAAATTTCAAGAATTCAAGTTATTCCAAAAAAGTTCGCTTGAAGATGGAACAGAGCTTGGTACTTTAATTCAATTTAATTCAAATAATTATATTAAAGTTTTCGGCTCTTGTTTTGAAACATGAGAACTCTTATGTAGCGATGGAATCATATTTTAAAATAAATAATTATATTTAGGCTCTACTTTTGTATCGAGCACTGTTTTGTTTTTAAATAATAACAAAAATACTAAAGAACTTTGGATTATTTACCTGACGAGTTCTTTCCTATTTTCTATATATTTTCACACACACACACACACACACACACACACACACACACACACACACACATATATATATATATATATATATATATATATATATATATATATATATATATATATAACAATCGCATGCCTATCTAAACTGATGAACTGTGATAAAGGGAAACAGACAGTTTGTGGATGACTATATACGCCCCCACCATCTCGTAAGTTGAGCACATTCGAAGAATTTTTGGCTGTTGCTAATTAACGCTAAAAGCTCGTCATTATGCATTGAGCACTAGTAGCTGGTAATGCTTATATCTCGTATATAATGCGTTAAAATTCTCTTTCTCCGCCGCGTGTGCTGATGGACTGAGGATGAGAGTCCCCGAACGATGTCAAATGCACTGTAACAGTGTGAATCGCTTTTATTTCTCAAGTACTTTCTATCTATTTCTGAGATCATCATCAGGATTGCAACTGGTGAGAAAAAAAAATGCGTAGCTTTCTATTGCTGTTTTTTTTTGCGTTTAAATGCAACAGCTGACAGTTATGCTTTGGCGTTCAATAAAACGTGTAAAAAATATCCATTATAGAATTTTTTTTTTCTTTTATGTTGGAATGTGATGGTCAAGCACGCCTTAAAGTGTGGAAAATGTTCTTTTGGGAAGCATTTTAGAACTTTATTACAGTATTCATAGCTGATTGTATTCAGTGTCGGCTTCAAATCTTTGATGTAGATTGATATATATATATATATATATATATATATATATATATATATATATATATATATATATATCAGGGAAAATTGATTGAGGTCAACACCTAGCGGCAACAATTTGTCTCATATTTAAACGCAATCCTCAGACCATAGATAGATAAACATGGCCTGACGATGCGTGTAGGCATGAAACAGATTGTCGTTGATTGTTTTAACCTCAATGTACAATTTTATATTTACATGCACTCTATCCATGATAGTGACCACTTTGATCCATACATATAGCATACCATAAATCTATATTTTCATCACACACACACACACATATATATATATATATATATATATATATATATATATATATATATATATATATATATATAACTTTCATAGTCATGCATATCCTTTAAGTTAAGTGTGTTTATTTCTGTATGCTAATAGAATATTAGAATATTCAAAGATTAGAATTATTGAAGGGAAAAAGTAAAAATCAAACACAGACGTCATTTTCGTCTGGAATTGAGATGTCATAATTTATTTCAAACCACCAGCTCAGATCGTTCATTTTTTACTCGATATGTTTGATAGCTTCTTTGTTATATATTTTTAATGTTATCGATGGCTGCAATGCGCAGCAGGGTATTTGCAAAATTTTGTGAAATATTAAATGCTGACATTTAATAAATCAAATGTAGAAAACAAATTGACGTGCATACGCATATATATGCAATTCGATATTTTGCTTCTAGCCTTCTTTTAATTCCTTACAAAAAGGATATCTATCTGTCTGTCTGTCTGTCCCTCTATCTATCTACCTCAGTACGTTATTTATCTATCTATCTTAGTCCGTTCTCTATCTATCTATATATCTAGCTAGCTATCTATCACAGTCCATTCTTTATCCATCTATCTATCTATCTATCTATCTATCTATCTATCTATCTATATATATATATATATATATATATATATATATATATATATATCTCTCAGTACCTTTTTATCTATCTTAGTATGTTATTTGTCTATCTCAGTATAACAGATAAGATAGATAGATAGATAGATAGATAGATAGATAGATAGATAGATAGTATATTAAGAAATGGACAAAGTCCGACAATTTATTTATTAAAGACATTTTTACATTATTTATATATGACGTCATTTGTTTACATTTGATCCGCCAGTTATGAATGTACGAGATTCATGGAAGATTGAAGTTTATAAGCAGTAAATTCGACCTTGCCTCCCGAACGCTCCTTTGTGGCCGAGTCGGTTAAGGCACGTCAACGTAAATGAAGGTTCCGTATAGGATGCAGGTTCGAATCCTGTCAAAGGACGAATATTTTCTATGAAAATTTCTCGGACATTCAGGCCGGTAAATGTTATTTAATACTGTTTATTATTAACAGAGCATTTACTTAAATACTTGTGTCTATAAAAAAAAAGAACGTTAAACATAAAAATGTCTTTAATAAATAGATAGATAGATAGATATTAATCTATCTATTTCATTATGTTCTTATCGATCTATTAATCTATATTAGTGTGTTCTTTATCTCTCTCTATATATATGCCTGTGTGTTTTTGTGTCCATTATATTTTTGTGTCTATATATCGAGTAATCTCTCTATTTTCTCCCACATTTTTTACTCATCTTTTTTAATCTCTTATATTTTCAGGATATTTCTTCGTTTTTTTCTTATTTTACCCATTTTTGCTCTTTTTGTTCTTCCTTCTTGCTTTTGACTTTCCTTTTTCTTTTACACTTTTCCTTCCTTTTCTTGTACTTTCTTTCTCCTTTTCGTATCGTCCATTAGAACTTTCCTTGATCATTTCTTTTCTCATATTTTTTTTATTCCTTTTCATATTTCTGTTTTACTTCTCGCTTTCTCCTCTTTCTTTTCTTCTTTCTTTCCTTTTCTTCTTTCTTCTTCTTTTCTTCTTTCTTCTTCTTTTATCCTATTTTTTTCTTTTTTCTTCTTCCTTTCTTTCATTTACTTCGCTTTCTTCTTTTATCTTTTCTTTTTCATTTTCTCGTTTCCTTCTTTTAATCACGTTTCTTTCTTTTTTTCTTTCTTTTCTTTTTTTCTCTTGTTTGACTTTTAAATATACTTCCTCTTTTTTTATTCTTTTCTTCCCATTTTCCTCTTGACTTTTTGTTCTTTCTCTAGTGTAATTCTCATTTCTTTCTTTTTTCTTCTTTCTCCTTTTATTCTATCTTTTTTTTCTTTGTTTTTTTTTTCTTTCTTTCATTTACTTCGCTTTCATCTTTATTCTTGTCTTTTTCATTTTCTCCTTTCCTTTTTATCTCGTTTCTATCTTTCTTTCTTTTTTCTCTCTCTTTTTTTTTCCTTGTCTTTCAAATATTTTTTTTCCTTTTTTCACTCTTTTCTGTCGTTTTTCCCTCTTGACGTTTTCTCTCATTGTGCAATTCGCATTTCTTTTCCATTTTATATCCTCTCTCTCTCTCTTTTTATTCTTCTCTCTCACTTTTTTTACTCTTTTTTTTTAATCTTTAAAGCTAACTTCTTTCTTTTGTTCCTTTCGTTTCTGTCATTTCATTTATTTTCTTAATCTCTCCATATTTCTCTGCTTTTTCTTTCTTTCTAATTTTCTTTTACTTTCTCTCTGTCTTTTCCTGCCTCTTTTTCTTCCATGTAATCACGTTCACAATACTTTCCCTCTTTCTCATTCGTATTTCTTTGTTCTCTCCTATCTTTTTATCGATGTTTCCTTGCACTTTTTTTTCTTTCTGTACGCTTCTTTCCTTGCTTTTGGTGTACCAATCATTTTTTTTTTCATCCTAAGCCTTTGCCAGCGCGGTATTCTTTATCTTCTTCCAGACACTTTTATTCGTCTTTTCACCCTGAGCCCCAAACACTAGCAATTAATGAACGAACATAAAGCCCTTTAGTTTACATTATTCCCATCTACTTTATTAGCGGTGTAATTTTTTTTCACAATAATATTTTCGCCTCAGCAAAAATTCCATTCCTTACTTTATGGCCGATACTTTGCTTTAATCTCCACCGCTTCAAAACACCGGCAAAATTTTGAGATGGAGCACCACAGGCTGACAACAGCGTAACGTTGAAGTTTTTTTAATAGCGTTTTTTACCCTGGTAGCAAGAAATAAGACTACTAACTTATGGAAGACAAGCAGGTATGTGAAAAAAAGGCACTGAAAACAACAACTACTACTTCCATCACTACTACTACTACTACTACTACTAATAATAATAATAATAATAATGGTGAAGAAGAAGAAGAATTAAGAATTAAGTTGGGTTACAGCATATAACCATTTTAGTACGGGGGCACCTCGGCGTGGTGTAATGGTTAGCAAGCTTGACTAGCTAGATCAGGTACTACTGAAAAGTGAGTTCGATCCTCACTGGATGCCCCATACTTTCGGACTTGTGCCACATCTAAGCTACGATTGGAAAATCTCTATAACCCTTTTAGTACGGCCTATCTACTTGTCAGCAGACAGAACATAACTCGTTAAATAATGTGCATCTTTATTTATAGGCTAGATTAGTTAGGTGGTGATATTTCATTCCCTGTGTTGCTATTCGTCAGGGTATCCATATGCACATTCTTGATAAAGAAAACAAAAACCACCTCAAAAACAACAACAGTAACAACAACAATAAATAATAACGTTGAGGGTGTTGTTGGACAATATCTACTGAAAATGTTGCTTAGGAAGTTCTGCAACATAAATCTGACAGTCGTGCCAGTCGTCATTGGAGCAGTTGGAAATAATGCCGAAGAGTTCAAGTAAAAAGCTGGAAGAGCTAGCAATAAGGGAAAAAAATTGGATCCTCTTTCCATCGACTGCATTTTAAAAAATAACAATAGCAGTGTTGCCTGATTGAAGAGATTTTCATTCATTTTATCTCCGGTGTTGCACTGAAAAAGATGCAACTTTTATGGGAAGGAAACTACAAGGAACTGGTATGAACATCATCCAGACCCAGTTATGGAGATAAGACCTGTAAGAATTGTAATGGGACTTCACAATACACAGATACAGAACAATCAAAGCTAATCGTTCAGACATCGTGATCAATGACCACAAGAACAGAATGTACTTTCTAATTTAGAGCCTCTGACGAATGTAACGTATCGTTGAAGATATTCAAAAAAACTATCAAAATACAAGGCTCTTGAAGTGGAAATCTAAAAAATGTAAGGCATTCGCACATCAATAATTCCAGTTTTAGTCAGAGCCCACTAATTGATTGGAAATGGTTCCGATACACTCATTCAAGGAATTCCTGGTAGCCCATGTCTTAAAGAAGTACAAGAAAATTGTACTCTGAAGTATAGCTCACACATTACGAAGGGCTTTATCTATGTATTTTTTTGTTTTTGTTTTTTACAAAAATAATCAATAGAAAATATCAAGAAGCAATTTTAACCTTAGGTCTCTGACCTGGAAGGAAATGTGTATACAACAGAAATCTAAGGAAGTAATAATAATAATAATATTAATAATAATAATAATAATAATAATAATAATAATAATAATAAAAAGTTGTCAAAGTACAAGGACCTTGAAATAGAAATCTCGAAAATGTGGTATATGGGAACATCAACAATCCCTGTTGTAGTTGGACCCCTAGGACTGGTTGGAAAAGATTGCAGTAGACTAATTGAAGGGATTCCTTGAAGTCCATGCCTCAAAGAGATACAAAAAATTGTTCTGACAAGTACAGCCCACACCTTACGAAGGGCTTTATCTATGTAATTTAATTCTTTTTTTTTTTTTTTTGTCAGTGGAAAGTGTTATGACGCCATTTCTAACCTTAGGTCCCTGGGCGGGACCCGGAAAGAAATGTGTAAACGCCAGAAATCAAAGAAAATAATAATAATAATAATTACACTGATGCTACATCAGAAATAGTACTCATGACTTCTGATGTTAGTTGATTTGAGGTGTTAACGCGCACATGTTTAGCCTTGGAGAATTAAAATATGCTATAGTAAATATCCCAATCAATACAACAAATCCATCAATGTCAACAATATGATCTTAATTGGTTAGTCAGACCGACTATCTCTGTTCATGAGCGGATGAAGTTCTAGGGTACAATGGCCAACTGTTTCTAAGTGGTCACCCATTTAGGTAGTGACCAGGTTCAAAATTGCTTAACTTCGTGGATCGTTCAAGAACCGGTGTTGCAACATGGTATAGCCGTAAAATTCAACTGAATATGCATTTCGATCCTCCGAAAGACAACAGAGATATTTTTAGAGAAAAAAAGATGTATTTTTAATCTTTTGAACCCAAGCAAGGCAATAAGTAAAGAGGACAATAAAAGAACATACATTAAGAAGTCAGAAAATAACAACTGATACTGAATTTAACTTTTTGAAGTTCAAATTTGACTGGAAGGCAAAAAACTGGAAAGGAGATGTTGTGGAACAGCAATTCAGAGCGAGAATTTTGTTTTTATCCTTCAGTCAGTTATGCGCCATGCGTGACACACGCATAGGCGATCATGTATCTTTCGATACATGACTGACAAGGCAGATTTTTCCTTCAGTATGTTGCCATTTCTTTCTGCGGTGGACCAGTTGCCACGCAAGGCTATAGAAGACGGTCGGTCCTGCTATTTACCCATAGCTAAAGGGAGAAGAAGAGGATTCATACCTTTCCCAACAGCCCCAACCTGAATCCAATAGAAAATGTTTGGAAGATAATTGGAGAAAGAGCTCAGAAAAGAAACACGAAAAACCAGGATCACCTATGGGAGTTATTGAAAGACGAATAGGAGGGAATTACTGCTGATTTTTACAAGAAATTAATTAGATCATCCGGTCGACGATGCATGGAAGTCATTGAAAATAAGGGGATGTTTACCAAATATTAAATTTTGTTGATATTTTGTTCACAATCAAGTATTAACAAGATCGTTCCTTAACTTTTGTCCAGTAGCTTATTTCCTTTGTTCCATTTAATCTTTATTTAAAAAAGAAAAACTATTATGTAAATTTTTGTAACTTTGTATAATATTTATGCATTACACCCTAATCTTTATTCGGTAAAAATTTCATTGCTAATCATGCATTACTTTTTAAGTAATACACATATTTATGTCTTTGTTGTTTCCGTTCCTTATATTATGGCCGCTACTCTCTCTCTCTCTCTCTCTCTCTCTCTCTATATATATATATATATATATATATATATATATATGAATGAAAAAATATAGTCTTAACGTGTGCTATATTTATGGGATAAAGTCCTCAATATCATAGAAAGAGCGTGTGTAAATATAAAAGTGAAGATTGAAGTCAACACTTAGAGGCGACAAGGGTGCTTCATGCTGGCCTGACGATTACGTCCAGCATGAAACAGACTGTCGCCTCTATGTTGAATTAATCTTCACTTTATATATTATATATATATATATATATATATATTAAAAGAAGAGGGTGCCGCAAACGTTTTTGGTTGTAATGTGGATTTATTGAAAAAATATTATACTTTGTTTTACATAATTTCACGACACGTGTTTCTGGTCTGGTCTCATAACCGTCTTCAGGTGAAAGTGGAGATTTTTACATATTATTAAAAATAATTAATTTTTTCTTCATGTTCAATGTGGAATATTCTCGATATGAGACATTCTGTTTGTGTGTTGGCAATCCGAATTTTCTTTCTAGAATTGTCAATTAAGAGTTCTGCGTGAAGGGTCATAAAACAATTAAGGTTTGTCCAGCGAGTAGTTATCGGCATTTAATCTTTTAATGTTTTAGTGACCTCTACATAAAACTCTCAAGAAACGAGGCTACCCCACAACACTAATAAACAAAGGTATTGAACTCACGAAAGAAATTCCTCTAGACCAACTTAGAAATAAAAGAAACGTAACGTCGAACAAACTCTAGCATATGTCTCAACGTACAACAAAAAACAACCCAGAAATATTCCCAGAAATCACAAAAAATCTAGATTTACTTAGCAAAATAATAAACTGAATAATATACTAAAACAACCAAAATAATTAAGAGCAAACGCCAATCTAGAAACCTAAAACACATATTAACCTCATCTAAATTTAGTCAACACAAAATACAGGAGTCACAAAATGCAACAAAAAAAGATGTGGACTTTGTGACATCATTATAGAAGGAAACTCCTACACTTTTGAAAACCCAAAAAACATTCACAATAAACAAAAACTTAAACTGCAACTCCAAAAATGTAGTTTATGCACTTAAATGCACAAAATGTAAGAAGTCATATATAGGCATCAGCCAACAACTGAACAACAGGGTCTCCCTACACAAAAGCAATATAAAATTGACAGACAACAGAAAACTTTTTTGTATCACAAACACATTTCAAATGTAACCAGGTTAAGTTTAATATCATGCCGATATATCAAACAGACAATTACTCGTATCTACAAATACAGGAAAAAACTTTATAGACAAATTCAAACCCGAACTGAATAGATCGTAACCCCCCCCAAAAAAAAAAAAAAAAAAAAAAAAACATGCACACAGGGTGACCAAATACAATGATCGCTCACATACATGGACGCACACTCATATACAGGGAGACACGAGGAGATATATATATGTGTATGTACACATACATACATTTATGTATGTATATGCGGATGTTGACAACTTAGGAAGTACGTGTGTGTGTGTGTGTGTGTGTGTGTGTGTATGTGTGTGTGTATGTGTGTGTACTGGTTCCATGTAGCTTGGAAAATATGTGTGTATATGTGTGTGTACTGACTACTTGTGGTGGGATAGTGTGTATGTGCGTATGTGTGTGTATGCGTGTATAAGTACAAATAAGTTTACGAATTCCTCGTAGTAAGGAAATATACGCACGCATATATACACGCATGCTGACAGGAACACGCCAAAATAGAAACAGATCCAAGAGCACATAGAGGTCACTAAAACATTAAAAAAGATTAAATGCCGATAACTACTCGCTGGACAAACCTTAATTGTTTTATGACCCTTCACGCAGAACTCTTAATTGACAATTCTTGAAAGAAAATTCAGATTGCCAACACACAAACAGAATGTCTCATATCGAGAATATTCCACATTGAACATGAAGAAAAATTAATTATTTTTAATAATATGTAAAAATCTCCACTTTCACCTGAAGACGGTTTGCGAGACCAGACCAGAAACACGTGTCGTGAAATTATGTAAAACAAGTATAATATTTTTTTCAATAAATCCACATTACAACCAAAAAACGTTTGCGGCACCCTCTTCTTTTTAATATACATACTTTTCTCTTGTTGGAACCACTACAACATATTTCTTTTATATATATATATATATATTGTTCACTTTATACCTGTGTATTAATAAAAAAAATAACTACCGTATAAGACGACCTTTAAATCCCCCCCCCAAAAAAATTACCCGTAAAATTGTAGGAGGGTCGTCTTATACTACAATTATAAAAAAGAAACCTCAAATTCTGAGTGATGTTTATTAGTAGGCTAACCTCGGCCTCGGTACGATAACCAATAACGTACATGAAAAGAAACATTTCATCAAATAAACTGATAATAAAAGTAATAAAACCATTTCTACCTTATATATTACTGGCCTGACTTCATAATAAATAGCTTATTCGAAGAATAATTCTATATCAATGAAATCAACTTGTATCCATGCAAGCTCAGCTGAGAAAATTTAAACATCAAGTTAAGATTACGCTTAAGCAACCTTTATCTTTCGTTAAAGATTCAATAATGATCATGGTTGTATTAATTACGGCAGTGATATCATTTAGGATCACATAATATTCATTTCACATTAAAAATTCATTATCATTTTGGTTTTAAATGATAATACATTTTAAGATTACAGTCAACAGTTTAGGATTACATACAACTGTTATTAGCAGTATTTTGTGATTGTCGATGAAGTATAAGTAAATGGACATTAGTACACCAGGTTGTTTGTAACTCTTTAGATATAGGAAAAGAAGGAGAAAGGAGAAAAATAATCAATATGATCAAGAGATCACGTGATGAAACGTAAATAAAACCATTGCTTCCTTTTAGGGGTCGTATGTTGGAAAAATGATATACGGAGAATCGATTTTGTTATTTGATTTGTTTCGAATTTCTAAGATGACAGTAGATAACAACATTTCCAATAACATCATATTTATATAATAGATTAGCAGCCATCTTATACTACGGTTATAAAATAAATTCATGAAAATTTGCTATATTTTTTTTTTTACCTTGTCTTATCTGAAGGTCACCTTATACACGGAATATATACGGTATAAAATTCTCTAGATCTGCCTGTTAATCTTCCTCCGGGTAGTTTTGTATCTACCCAACGAAGAAACTCGGAGTATATTTTAGTCTATGCTAATCTGTAGAATATTTTTTATTTATTTATTTCGCTATTTAATTATCCATTCATCTAGCCCAAGGTTTTCTTTCTGCCTCTTAATTTATCTATCTTTCTATCGTGTGACATTCCCTTAGTCTTAATTCCTCCCCACTACGAGAAACGTCTTTCCTTCCTTGTTTTTTTTCCATTCTTTTACTTCGAAATGAATGATATATGCCTTAATTACCTCCCTTGCTTCTCCTTCATCAATTTTTTTTTCTACGGTGTTTTTCTTACTTAAGCCCAACCGCAACTCTCTCTTGTCTGTGCTTATTTTTTTTTTCTCGTTCCATATCTCTGGCCTCATTAACTTATCAATTATAGCCTCAACCCCGAGAGACGCACTGTACATAATGTTTTTGGATAGAGCTTTTATATTTTGAATTGTAGTTCTTATTTCTTTCTATCTCTGAGATCACCCGTTCCTTGCTTGCTCATTTTTTTTGTTTTCATTATATTTCCTCCATTCTTTTCAACGCTTCCTCCGCTGCCTGATATTTTAGGTTGAAAACATTTTTGGTTCGTTACTTTTGTTTTTACTTCTATTATTATTATTATTATTATTATTATTATTATTATTATTATTATTATTCTGGCTCTTTGAGGTTCTGCGTCGAATCTTCTTTCATTCTTTCCTGCGCCATTTTTTTTTTTTTTTGCTCTTTACGTTTATCTATTTATTTTTATCTTTTGCCTGCTCGAATTTTACTTCATTTTGTATATATAATTTTTTTAAATTTTGCTTCGTTGTTTTATTTCTATATCAATGAATTCTGCTTGCTTCTTGCTTTGCCACTGCTATCCGACCTTGTAATCTTTTTATAATATTAGTTTCGAAATTGTGTTTTTTTTTTTTTCATTATATTTTTGTTGTATTGCCTTTCGTTTATTTTTTTTATCCTTTCGGTCCTTTGAACTTTACGCGGTCTTTTTTTCTTGCCATATTTTTTTTTCGCCGCTAAAATTTATCTTCATGTAACAGATATGTTCAAATGAGCATCAGCTTAATACAAAAATAATTTTTTCAAAGTATATTAAATTTGTACGTCCGTCACGTATTGTGTTAGAGTTGCTCTTCGTTGTATTACTTGGGAAAACCTGGGTAAATGTGACGGTTGATGGTTTAGCTTAAAATCACACTAACTAAACCATTTTTTGAACGTACAAAGAGTTGGAGAAAGATCCAAATAAAAATTCTGCATGTTTTTTTTCCTCACTTCTGCTGCTTCCACCTTTCCGAAATTCATAGAATATAACATAATGAAAATGTAAATTTTCATCCTCCATTTTGAAGACATAATTCGTGAAAATGCAACTTGTCATCTTCTATCTTGAAGGTATCCACTTGTGGACAAAACATCCCTTATTCAACAAAATAGAATAACGGTCTGCTCATTGACAGCACAACAAACACAAAAAAAAATTCGCTACACAATCCAACATTGAATACAACGACCAAATGCGTGCGTATGTACGCAACAACACATGGATGCGCATATATGTTCAGTCCCACACTTGTTTTTGGCGATTGCGCATATGTAAAAGGTAGAAATTCCAATTTGTAATACTAAATAGTATTTATGCTGTGATATTAATTTTGCTGCGGGAGAGAGAAGTGAATATAATTCTGGTGCCTTAGTAATTATGGACTAATGCGGCAATGGTAATTGTGATGTGGTAATAATGGTGGGAGGAGCGCTTGATGATAATAACAATTGTAGCAGCAAATAGTTATTCTAAAGTGGTAGGGGTGATCGTAGTAATGGTGGTGGAATGATAATAACAATAATTATAATTATTATGATGGTAGTTTCAAGTAGAAAATACTTGATGGTGTTATGGTGTCAATGGTTTCTCTTATGTTCATGGGGTCAATGGTTGTTTATGTAGTAGTAGTGTTGGTTGGTGTTTTTTGTCAGTTTGTTATAAATTCTAATTATAGTTATTTGTTTTTTTTTCATGTTTTCATTTAGAAATTATTTCTGATCTTCTGTTTAGTAAATTCTTTTGTCGGGTATGAAAAATTTTTGCTACCATTTCGAGGAGGCAAAGTAGGTATTTCTTTGTTATGTTGGTGTAGGCAGGTCCATTTTTCAATATTTTCCAGCTTATTATTGGTGTAATATTTCTTTCTTTTAGTTGCCATATGTATATGCCATATGTATATATAGAGAGAGTAGTGCAGTTTGAGTAATTTCTGTTAGAGAATGAAAAGTCGTGGTTGTTTTTTTTTTCTTGAATGGTCCTTCAGTGGCACTGTTGTTTGCACTTACCTTTGCTTTATATATTATATTCATTTGTTGGCAATTTCTTTGAATTCGGCATGTTGTTTTATTTCTGCAGTTGCATTGAGGTTCCTTGGTTGATTTATTGCAGGTTGTTACTTTTTTTGATGTGGCGTTTTATTATTTGTGTTATATTTTTTGTTCCTCTATAACGTATTTTAACGTTATTTTTGTTGAATATTTTTGCTAATCGGTTTGTTTCATGGAAGTGTTTTTCTATTAAGTTTAGGAATGTCCTTCCTATGTGTTTTTTGACGGTTTTGTTGTATGGAGGGTTAAAAGAGATAATGTTTCTTTTTCTGTTTTTGCGTTTCGGATGTGAAGGTGTGTATTGCAGCTGTTGTGTGCATCCATTTTCTTTCGTCATATGTTGTTTTTTGTTATTGAAAATGTCTGTGTTTGATGAGCTTTCAGCTAGCCTGCGGCTGATTGATATGGGTATTTGTTTGATGATTGGAGTTGTGTGGATGGAGTATGTGTGTACGTAATTTGGTGTGTCATTATCTTTTTTGTACGGTTCGTATGTGTTTTTGTTCAGGTTAAGAGTGACATCCAAAAAGTTTACTGTTCTTGTACCTGCATTTATTTCTATTTTAAATCAAATGTGGTTTTTAGGGCGTTTATTGTTTTTTCCTAAATCTATCTAATTTGGGGCAATTGGGTTCTCTTATCAGGTAAATCCATCATCTCTATATAGTCCACTGTCCTTTCTCTCTAGGATCCTAACTAGGTATTAGAGGATGAGTATGACTACTAATCCACATGTCTCTGCTGCATTGGTAGATCAAATAGGTCATGATTTTTTTTTTTTTTGTCCATGGTTCATTATTGTGGAACAAAAGAGTTTAAGGCAGTGATTGGTTATTTTAATATCTCCGTCCGATATTTGTACATGCTGTTGTGCTAGTTGTTTAGGCCCATGGTACAGTTGGTGTGATTTTTTGGGTGTATCGAAACGGTCCGGGTTCGATTCTTGATAGTAGACGAAACGGCCGTCCAGAGCTTTCTGCAATCAGTTGAGGATTATTCTAGGCTCGACGAATTACTATATGATTAGCCTAAATCCCCAAAATAATCACATGTATATCCTTACTATATATATATATATATATATATATATATATATATATATATATATATATATATGGATATAGATATATCCTTTGATGTAAGAAAAACAGTGTTCAATGTTAAATAACAGAGCTGTTAGATATTAATAAAAAGGCATAATACCTTACGCTGAGAGTACAACTCAGTGTCACATGTTCTATGCACTCATTAGGTACAAATTTGAAGTTTCTCGGTAAATACGTTTGAGAATCAATGGTTAACACTTTTTGGTTTAAAAATAGTGATAAAATTAATAAAATAAAAGTATTTGCAGTAATAAAAAGATAATAAGAGTAAAATTAATAACAGTATAAAATAATAGTAATAAAAATAATATTGGTAATAGTGTGACTTAAAATAAGATAAAAATCAAAGTAAAAATGAAATATTAATAATGTTTATATAGGAAAAATGGTAAAATATAAAGAAAAGATAATAATAATAATAATAATAATAATAATATAATAATAAAGAAATAAGAACATCAAAACAAGCATCTGTTCCGTCTGTGATTGGGAAAACTATATTAATCTGGGTCTAAGTGATTGAATAGGAATGTACTTCTCTGTAAGTACGTGCTCATTAACACGCTTCTTTTGTTTAACATATTGGGGTTGCTCATATATTTCAGGATCATTAATTTCTCAGAAAGACATAAGCTACATTTATGGCCTTTCCCGTTAAAGTGTTTAGTATTCGTTACGTAGTCCCAGCGTTCCTATGCTCGCTTTTTATTTTCAAGAAAAATTTAGAGAGGTCAATGCGGTTACTATATTTAATATTGACTAATGTAATTTTGTGATGGTAGAATCGTGATTTCTAATGGTTTTCACTAGAACCCACATAAAACTTCATCATATCACGTCATCATATTTGATTTTAACTTTATAAACTAAGGCTTTGTTCATACATCTACCGCTTAATGGGCAGTGTTTCTTTTTTCGGCAGTTGCATTATTTAGGTGATTTTGTTTTGAAGTTTTGGAAATTTTTTGCTTAGAATAACATTGTTGTGTTGTGATATATATTAGGTGATGTTTTAGCACAATTGACGTTGTTTTTTTTTAATATTTTTAAGCATTGGAGGAAAATTGAAGTGCTTATGGATTAAATCCAGAAAAATTATTCCGATATTAGTTTTAACATTGTTACTGAAGTGTGGGATATTATGTATATTTATTAACACAAATATGTATATATATATTAATATGTGTGTGTGTGTGTGTGTGTGTGTGTGTGTGTGTGTTCTGCTATTTACCCATAGTTATGGGAGTGAAGGGTTTGATACAACATGCTTTTCCCAAAGTTAACTGCACGTGTCCCTGCAACGACCCCCATTAGAATTCGAACTCGGCTTTCCGTTTTTTTATTCCAAGCCGCTCTGCATTATACCTTATTTACATACAAGGCTTTATTCTATACTCAACACCATCACTTGATAAGACACCAGAAGTGTTGAAACAAAATGGCTATTTTTGTAGTGATTTTATAACATATTTATGTTATAATTATCCAATAAATAATTATATTTGCTCTACTCTGTATTGAGCACTCTTTTAAGAATAGTATTTGTTGGTTATTGGAATTTATTCCGTATACACCAATCCTATACTTGTATATATATATATATATATATATATATATATATGTGTGTGTGTGTGTGTGTGTGTGTGTGTGTGTGTGTGCGTGTGTGTGTGTGTATGTGTGTGTGTATGTTTGCGTGTGTATGTGTGTGTATGTGTGTGTGTGCGTTTATTTGTTTTGTTTAAAATATTTGAAATAATCGCCGCGCTTTTTTAAAGAGTGTGTATTACATCTATCGTACTGCTGCACTCGAGATATCTTAATAATAACATCTCTAAAAAATAAGGTTTGACGTAATACAGACACATACACACGCACACACACACACACACACACACATATATATATATATATATATATATATATATATATATATATATATATGTATCTTTATATATATATATATATATATATATATATATATATTTCAATTGTAATTGGATCAAAAATTCAGCATCTTTTAAAGACGCGATCCTTTAATGCAGCTACAAAGCTACAGGCTATTTTGGAAAAAGCTCTATCATCGGTTAGGAAATGGGCTTAAAATCCAAGCTTAATATGGACCGAGCTGTTGGTAATCTCAATTCTCCTCTCTGGATCTGAATACTGGATACCCTACCGGAGTAATATTCGCCATGGTCTCTACGCTATGCCTTCGTACAGACTGTGGCTACAATCAGGAAGACCAAATAACTTAATCTCTTTTCAAAGTGCGTGCGAAATATAAGGTATAGGGATAATTCCAATACGATTTCAACTTCGTTGAGATGGTCATGCTGTGCGTATGAGTGATGAAAGGGCAGAGAAAGGCGTTGTGTACAACCAACTGCATTACGGGTAATCAGTAAGTGAGAATACCCCTGTGGAGGTAGAAGGATAAATCCAAAGAAAAACTAAATCCATTGACAGACCTCTTTTGTCCTTTGAGGAATTGGTTTCAGGTCGTGTCAAGTGGACAACTTTGGGCTTAAAGGCATTACATTTGAACGGCTATGCATTGAACATCAACACAACACAAGGCAGGACACTGAAAACCACTCTGACATTTCTGCATCGTTCTCAAACGGTGCAGTTCCTTGTCTTGTATGCGGAATGTTGAGTGAGTCCGAAGATGGTTTTAAAACCATAGAAAGCACAAACATAAGAAGTTTCAAGAACAAAATATACTGCCGAAAAGTAATATGTCGAAAACGGCGGGGAGTTTATCATATATATATATATATATATATATATATATATATATATATATATATATATATATATGTGTGTGTGTGTGTGTGTGTGTTATGGGACCTTACCCATAATAACATAGTGGACTATTCCATACGTAATAAATACGGCGTCTCAAGAGGAAGCAGGGAGTTCAGTCTAAAGTCTGGAGTGAGGTCCGTCAGGAGTCTGTCAGTCAGTCAGAGCGAGCGTGTCAGTCAGTCGAGTCAGAAGCAGTCGAAACAGAGTCGCGTTCAGACAATTACTACAAGACATTGGAAGAGGGATACTGGTCGAGACTACATTGTTCTCTCTACTAAACCTGATTGTTCGTACTAACACTATCTACTTCTCTGTATATATACCTGTTTGTAATATATTTGTGTTATTCCATATCCGTGTTCGAGTTCTTCTTTATTGGTTCTACCTTGGACCATCACCGTGGTACAAGGACCTGGACCATAACATATATATATATATATATATATATATATATATATATATATATATATATATATACTATTTACATTATTTGCAGGTGTTTGAAATAATTGAACTGAACCCTTTATATCGCTCACTGGGGTAGACTGTTCTAGTTCTACGTGCCATGTTTAATGGACATATATATATATATATATATATATATATATATATATATATATATAATTTTGTACTTGGGCAGCAATTACTCTTTTTTACACGTTTCATTAAAAATGACTGATTAGATAAAGCTGTAATGTTTTTTTTTGTAACACTAAGTAAATATAAAGCTCCATTCGACAAATACAAGATAGTTAAATTAATTATAATTATTAATTATCTTTTAATTATTAATTATTTTTATGAAGCACATTGTCAACAACTATAACCCACCTGCAAATGCAAATTATCGCTTAGGCGATCATGTATCGAACGATACATGACTGACGAGTCAGTAGGTTGCCATTTCTTTCTACGGTTGACCAGTTGCCGTCCAAGAGTGCAGAACACGGTCTGTCCTGCTATTTACACATACCTAAGAGGGGGAAGAAGAGGATTTATATCTTTCCCAAGGGTATTAGCACGTAATTCGAACCCGGCTCTCTGTTTCCTCAATCCGAGCCGCTATCTATAACTCTACCGCGCCTCCTCCTCCTCCTCCTCCTCCTTGGGCATATTATAGAGAACCAATATTATTTAAGAATTCACATCTCCCTTAAGGGACTGTGTTCCTAATGAAGCGAAGTTCATAAATAATTATATTCGAGCATAATACTACAGACAAATGATTTATATCTCTCTGACCATAGCTCAATTAGGTCTCGTTTAAATACACATGAAGGCATACCAAACACCATCCACAACGTACCCGTTGATAATATAGATATAACAGCCACATCTACATGTAAAAAAGGCTAAAAATAATGGAAGCGCTATTAATAAAAAGGAAAAGCCAACACACAATAATATCAACTATGAACACGGCAAGAATGAGCAACGTGCTGGCCGTCTTTCGATAATAAAACATTGATATAACTCTAGATACATGCATAAAACAATCTATACATTCAGTTAAATGCAAAAATAAAACCATCCGTGATATAGCTAAAAGTATAAAAGTGTGTGTGTGTGTGAGTGCATATATATATATATATATATATATATATATATATATATATATATATATATATATATATATATATATATTATGAAAATGGATCAAGTCCGACAATTATTTTTAATATATTTTTGTTTATACATTATTTTATAAAAATAATTTACTTAATAAATGGTCTGTTTTTTTTTTTTTGGTCTTTTTTAATTAAACAGTATTAATTACATTTACCGGGCTGCATGCTATATTTTCAATGAAATTTCTCGGACGTTCAGGTCGGTAAAAATGTAATTTATAATTTTTAATTAAAAGAAAACGGAGCATTCCTTAAATAAATTATATCTATATACTCGAGTCTCTCGCGTCGAATTCGACGGATGAGGCTCAAGCAGATCAGTTCCTAGGAAACCGACAGCCCGACAACAGCACATGAGATTTGATTATAGTGGTGAAGGTTTCGTGCAGGACCATCCACACTTTTTTGAAGGGTCGAATACAGAGACTTGGTGCACTACGTGCTACAGGGTCCCCAAACGACCCTCCGCAGGTTTTGAATTCAGAGTTGTCCTTCTCCTAGACCAGTTGCCTTCCAAGGCTATAAAACCCAGCCTGTCCTGCTATTTACCCATAGCTGGAGTGAGAAGAGGATTCACACCTTTCCCTTTGTGTGTGTGTGTGTGTGTTTGTTTGTATATACAGTGGAACATATGTTATCGCCCCTAATCCTGTCCAGAAAGTTGACTGAAATCTGAAAGACACGAAAACACTTCATACAGAATAACTATAGTTTTACATGCAGAAAACATTAAGGAATAAACACAAATGGTAATTAAATACGATTTGAAGGCCGGAAACACTAGAATCAAGGTGACGCAGAAGTTTAAATATCTGGAAAGCGTTTTGATAGAAGACGGTAAGTACAACACTAAAATCCTTAGGCATATTGGGATGGCGAAGGACGCATTCCAAAAGTATGCAGAGTACTGCGAGACAGGAGGATTTTTTTTTTTGGTAACAAAGAAAAGAATACTGAACTGTTACGTGACAGCCGTCCTTCTTTACGGAAGTGAATGTTGGACGATTTCCTCAAAGATGAAGAAGAGACTCGAGGCGACAGAGATGTGGTTATACAGAAAGATGCTAAGGATATCAGGGTCCGAGCGTATGAGCAACGGTGAGGTTTTAGAGAGGTTGCAGACAAGGAGGAAGCTTATACTTAATATCAAGAAGAGGCAGCTAAAGTTTCTGGGACAGATAATGAGGAAGGAGGGCCTAGAGAATCTGATACTCATAGGTCGAATAGAGGGAAAGAGAGACAAGTGAAAGCAACGCGTGACATACCTGGCGGATTAAGTAAGTGGATGACGTAAATTGGTCTAGGGAAGGAAGCAAAAGGAGGGAACTTGAGAGCTGCGAGTGATAGAGGGAAGTGGAGAGTATATACCCTGAAAGGATATGGCTCATAAAAGAAAGAAAGAAAGAGTAAATCGAATAAATGAATATTTACCTTCCCATTACCTCCATTGAAGACTGTTGTATAGCGTATATATGATGACCAGGATGCGGAGGGAAGAAAGGATTCGTTGCTTGGAAGGGCAATTTCATTTCATAAAGGCTTCAGTTTCTGGCGTTATTTCCCTTCTTTTTGTCTTTATACAACTAGAACCTACTCGAGACCGACTAGATCCCTCTCTCACTAAGAACACCTACTCGAGACCAACTGGATCTCTCTTTCACTAAGAACTCCTATTCGAGACAGACTGGATTCCTCTCTCACTAAGAACACCTACTCGACAGATTTGATTCCTCTCTCACTAAGAACTCCTACTCGAGACAGACTGGATCCCTCTCTCACTAAGAACACCTTCTCGAGACTGACTGGATCCCTCTCTTACAAAAACACCTACTCGAGACAGACTGGATCCCTCTCTTACTAAGAACACCTACTCGAGACAGGCTTAGTGGTTGTACTTTTTCTGTTTCACATGTGCCTGAAATGTGGTAAAGCATTGTCATCAAACATGCTTACGTCACGGCTTTCAACGGCTTTGTTATGGTGATATTTTCCAACAAAACGTTAGATAAATTTCGAACAAATGTTCTTAATCACTGATCTAGGCACGTTTTCCTCTCTCCTATTCTCCTTCTACCCTGAAGTTATTTCTTACGCTGCCGTTTGTTGCTGCTCCAGCTCAAGAGTTCTATCGTGGTCAGGTCTTCACTGTGGTCCTCCGCTAACACCAAATCATGCCCACTCATATCCAAAACCAACGACTAACCAAAAGACATATTCGGAACTTTTTGAAACCATAGTGACTTACTTAAGTGTAAAACTATAAAAAAAAATTATTTAAAATGGAATATTTTCGGGCTAATGCTGAGCGGGGGGAGATTCTAAATTCGCGAGAAACAAAAGCAGACGGGGTTACGTACGCACGTGATGCTTTGCGCGGCAGCAAACGAACAGGGATGTACAGGTTGGTAACGAAGTTATTTCCTTGATCCATAATGGAAACTCATCTGAGACATATTTTTACCGAAGAAAGTGAACGATAACCGAATTGTACGATATTAGAAGTGCCCAGATTTGATGTTCCTATATATATATATATATATATATATATATATATATATATATATATATATATATTGATTTAAAATATGGCTTCCTTTGCTACACAGGAATTGCCATGTTTCAAAAACCGAAGCTAAAATCTTCAAATTTTATTATATAATTAAATTAAAAGCATTTGTCGTGTTTCATCTTCAAGCGAACTTTTTAATAACTTATATATTTTGGAATAACTTATTCATTTATTTTGGAATAACTTTATAAATTATATATCTCACTGTTCTTTCTTTTTGTTATAACACACATATATATATATATATATATATTATCATCACTGACCTCGGCCCGATATGCATCATAAATGTACTCTACCATTCACGACATTCCATAGATTTTGGTAGTTCATAATTCTCAGACTTGTATCTTCCTATTGCTGGCAGTAGCATTTTCGAATTAGCAATCCCCGACTCATTTTCCATTCAGAAGATCCCATATTATGATTTGTGGATAATTTCCTGTTTGCTGTAGCAACAGTGCCCTAAGAACTGTTGCTTTCTCTTCGCACTTGTGGTTGCAACGCCTTATAGATATTTGCAATAGTGAGGGGACTGATAACGTTTAATATTTTACGCATATTTAAGAACTTTTTTCATAACCAAAATGGTGTTTGGAAATGAAATTGTAATCTTTATAACATCAACAAAATCCAATACTCGCCAGCAACATGAAGTAGGTAAACCACTGCTAGTGGTGGGCTACTTAGACAATATATTACCTCCACCTATAATAGTATCCAACGTATTTATGAGGATTGGCATATAGCCATTAGTGTTAATAGATACGGTATATAAAACCCCGCTTTTTAGATTTACTTTGCACAGAGTGGATATCTTTTTCTTTTTTCCAAAACGTTGGAGCTTAGAAAAAGTTCCTGAGAGAGCAATAACCAAAACGGAGGTTGGAAATGAAATGGTAATTTTTATAACATCAACAAAATACAATAGTCGCCAGCGGCGTGATGTAAATAAACCACTGCTAAGGGTGGACTACTTAGGCAGTATATTACCCCCACCTACCATGGTGTCCAACGTATTTATGAGGATTGGAACATAGGTATTAGTATCCATATATACGGTATATAACAGTACGTATGTATGCATATGAACAAAATACAATAAACCTTAAAGGGTCAAACTATATCAGTGAACACTAAACTTTCAAAGGAAAACAAAAGGAAGATGGAAAGAAAGACACGAAAAAAGACCAAAATGAAAGAGAGATAAAAAAATATGAACATCGACCGATGCTAAAATCTATAAGTGCTCCATGTCTCTAGGAATTAAACATAGGATAGAGGACTCTTGTAACGATAAAGGTCTTCTGTTATGACCAGGTTTCGATTTTTCAGACAACTCTCACATTTATATGGCGTCTCACCTGCACGGAAATTAAATTTTATAAGAATTGGCAATGTGTTGATACAATAAAAATGTCCGTTAATGGTTATTCTTTCCGTGTGAGGCTTAGAACTTTTTGAATCCGCTTCGTGTATTAGCGTGTTGTATGGAATGCGCAGGCATTTCAATACAGGTATCCACTAAAATAACTCTTGATGTAATAAAAATGTTGGAATACATATAAATCCAATAATTCTTCAGAACTTACCTAATATATATATATATATATATATATATATATATATATATATATATATATGTGTGTGTGTGTGTGTGTGTGTGTGTGTGTGTGTGTGTGTGTGTAGTGTAGAGAGGAGAGAAAAAAATATGCAGAGACAAAGAATATTATGAGTATATATTTAAAGTAAAGCACAAATCCAGATTAATATAGATAAATATAAATTAATAAACCAGGTCAAAAATATACAGAAATAAGTGAACGGTTTGAAATAGATAGATAGATAGATAGATAGATAGATAGATAGATAGATAGATATCGTGCATGTTAAATTGAGTCTTCTTTTCGGTCATCTATTAAAGGACTATTTCTATGCGCATGCGCACATCGTTAATCGCCTGTGTGCGCTTGCGCGGAGTTGTCAAGAGGTCCCATCGAACTGACAATCAAGAAATGCTAAACGTTAATCGGATTTTCAGCACGATTTGGGACCTGGCTTAAAAATGCAAAAGCAAATCGTATCAACGTTTCAATTTATGAAGTCGACACATTCCCAGGTTGCGTTTTCCCAATCGACCGCCCCTCGCTTCTAATGTATTTCCCCTCACTTTTTTTTTCTTTCTTATTGCGACTGTCCACTCCTCATGACAGATCATCCGCATGACTGTATTTTGTTAATGTTTTTCGGACTTTTTTACATTCGACCTTTTATTATTGAACCTTTTTTTGTTCCTTTTTTGTTGGAGACCTCGTTTTGTTTTTGTAATTCGATATTTTTATTTGCCCTGTTTCACTTTTATTCAGACCTTTTCTTCTTCTTCTGTTTTCCTTTTGTATTGAGTACTGAATTTCTTTTTTAATTTACTTTTAACAACTAAAACCTCACTCCCTATCCTTATTCTTTTAATGTTTTGTTTTTCTTTTCGTTTCAGTTCTTTTATATCATCGTCCGTATGATTTGAAAACAGACAGCAACCTAATAACTCTTATCTCCTCTCTTCGCCTGAATAACGGTAGCTCGGCGACGTGGCATATACGTGATTTTAGAGTCGTTGTGTGGCATGATCTTTCACGGCACATGTCTACACCTGCGTGGTGTTTGCTGAGTATAGCTAGAGGTAATACATGTTGAATGAGATGTTAATCTGTCAATAGTAGGGAGCCAGAAAATAACTAGTTTTCATGTAACTAGTCTCCGTGTAAACCGGGTAGACTCACCCGCTCACAATGGCGGTGGTAGTGCCCTTACCATGCGAGCACAAAACGTCCCCATAGGGTAAATGTTAATTTAATGGTTGCCAAATGTTTTTCAAGAAAATCTATGCTTGCTATGCCTGTGAAGACTGTCGTTTTACTAGTAGTAATTGCCAAATACAGCATCGCTATTGAACAACGTATATAAATAGTCGGCCGAAATTTAAAAAAAAAAATTACCTGAATATTGCCTTCAAGCATGAAGCAGACAATCGCTAGTCGAAGTTGACCTCAAAGTTCAATTTTATAATTATATACGCTCTATCCCTGAGACTTTTTAGCCATAAATATAACACAGTTTAAGACTATACTATAATCATAGAGAAAGAAAGAAAAAGAGAAATATATATACAAATAGAGAAACATATATTTTAAGATATTTTTTTATGTTTATATGTTCTTTTTATAGATACAAATATTTAAGCAAATGCTCTGTTTATAATAAACAGTATTAACCGGCATGAATGTCCGAGAAATTTTCATAGAAAATATGCGTCTTGCGACAGGAATCGAACCTGTCTCCTATACGGAACCGTCATATATCCTGATGTGCTTTTACCGATTTTGCCACAGAGGAGTCTTTCGGGTAGCAAGGTCGATTTTACCGTTTTTAAACTACAATTCTCCATGACTTTCTCTCGTACTTTCATATTTGCTCGATATATCTTAAAAATATGTCTTACAAAATGTCTTAAACTAATTGTCGGACTTTGTCCATTTCATAATGTGTGACGTCATTTGGATACGCATCGAGCAGATATGAATGTACGAGAGAAAATCATGGAAAATTGTAGTTTAAAAACAGTAAAATCGACCTTGCTAAGCAAAACGCTCCTCTGTGGCGAAATCGGTAAAAGCACGTCAGGCTATATGACGGTTCAGTATAGGATACAGTTTCGATTCCTGTCGGAGGACACATATTTTCTATGAAAATTTCTCGAACATTCAGGCTGGTAAATGTCGTTAATACTGTTGATTATAAACAGAGCATTTACTTAAATATTTGTATCTACAAAAAGAACGTTCAAACCTAAAAAAATGTCTTAAAATAATTGTCGGACTTTGTCCATTTCATAATGTGAAATATATATTTGTAAACTATTACAGAGCTTCTACCTGCTTCTGCAGCTCTCTGTCCATAGTTTCATACGGTCTCCTCCACACACGATATCATTTCGAAGTTATCGAACCGAATTTACCATTACGGCAAGAGCAAGTAGTTGCGTTATCAGCATAGGTACCTGCTTAAGAACTTACAACATCGGGAAGGTCATTGATGAAAATTAAAAATAACGTAGGTCCAACAAGAGAGCATTGTGGGATATCTGCATTAATTTAAAAAAAAAATATTTAAAAGATTGGCCGTTCAAGACAACTTTCATTTCACGATTTGATAAGGAAGATTTGATACGAAAAATTGAAATCTAAAATTCGACCGGAAATACCATAACTTTTTACTTGTGTAGACCAGCAGACCAAAAATATATCGAAAGCAACAGCCCGAGCTTCACGATTTTTATCTAATCCTTGATAGATTCTTCCAGAAATAACCGTTGATGTTTTATATTGATTGGCGCTCATAATCGTTTACGCTGTCTTGTGGAAGGGGGTATTTTCCACTCTGCCGCCTTTTTCCCCATAGGCGCGAAGTCACAAGTCTATCACTGTTCTATTTTCCTGACAAATGTTCAGATGACCTCCAAACTTTAGTTCAAGCAGTTCAGATCTGAGGCTAGCCATTTTACGTCCACGCTGTCGAATCGCACTCATTCCCTCCATATGTCAATTGTAAACATGAGGTTCCACCCGGACTTCTTTTTCTTAAGAACTGCTAATTTATGGAAGAGGCTCCAGTGTAGTTGCTTCACTAAACACAAGAGTCCTGTTCTCTTTAACTCAAATGTCAGTCGTTATCTATCCTCCTTAATTAATTCCCTCTCCATCATTTTCTATTCATATTACAATAATTTATTCTGTAACCTTCTACTTTAGTCCGATACTCAACGCTGTAATGAGTGAAATTTAGTATAAAAATGTTCCCCGATGGAAATGAGAAGCAGTAACCCGTGCCGTGTTGTCAATAAAGGTACCCTTGTTAGTAGTCGAATAAGAAATCTCATGTTATTTCAAGCAGAACATGCAGTTGATGGGTTGAAAGACACCATCGTTAAATTCGTATGTAATTTAAAATAATTTCCGTTGTCATTGGATGCTTACCTTTCATTTCAAACATGGTGATTCTGTTTTGCAACAAAATCGGGCTTGTGCAGTTTTCCGCTTGCCATTATGTTTCTATCCGGAATTTTCGTATACCTAGTATATTTTGGGGGTACGCACGTAGAGTTGCGTTTATCAGCGTGAAAGGCTGTCACGAGGTGTCGGCTTCAAATTCTATTTGAAATCGTGTCTTTTCGCTTGCGCACAAATCTCCTAAGACAGTTATGAATCCATGTGGTCTTCTTCCCATCTAGGGGTTGATAGCAGACTGAGGAATCTAGCTTTAGTTCGTAAATATTCAGAAGATGTTAGATCTCTGAAGTAAGATCAGCTGGGCGTGGAGTGCACATATCTACCCAGTAAAGATCTACTTGCTACGAAACATAGAAACGCCTAACGCATCAGTAGCTGTGGCTATTAACGCCGCATTGAGAGTCTATATGGTGAACATAAAATATATATATGGTCGGCTCCCTGTATCGCCCCAGAAAGTACCTGACCCCTCCTGTTGTCCTCTCCATTCACAAGAGCAAAATTAGGCCAAAAATAGTCCTGTTGTCATATCTAGGCACACCCCCAGCCTTTATATTGTTCAAAAGAGTCTCGGAGCCCTTGTAGGTGACGAATTATTCACTACCCTTCAGCACCTCTGCGACAGGCGAGATGTGACAAGCCTCACGCTGTTCTACCGCTACATTTATGGAAAGATCCGGACGAAATATCCCTGGTCCCGCCAAGACAAACCTCCATGACAAGAGCATGCCACTTATATAGTAGGGAATTCACATTCCATCCATATTCCATCGGTGAGAAATAAGTACCACTCCAGTAGATTCTTCCAGTGAACCACCTTGTGGAATCGACTCCCAGTAGGATGTTTTGCCGATAACCTCAGTCTTAACCTATACAAGACTTGGGGTAATCGTTATCGCCCTCACATATATACAAAAAACGGCCTCATGACATAACCATATACCTCGAGTGGCTCTTGGGCCTTGTTAACGGTGAAAAATAAGAAAATCATTTATCAGCGAACTCAAATCCCTTTCATATGTTTGAACTTTCAGCCGATTCAGCACGAAGCACAGAGAAAAAATTAATGATAATGATTGACTATTAAAAGGTAAAAATAATAAGGCTGCTATTAATTCTATTAGTGTGAACAATGGCGTCGAGAGAGGTTAGAGAAAAGAGTAATGAGTTATGGATGATAGATTTTGTCTTCTGGAAAGACGGCAATTTCTCGTAGCTTAGGGGCCTTGGTAGGATAACCAAAGTAAGCACCTGAAAAGAAAGAACAAGATAAAAGTAACGCGTAATAAAAATTAATGATAATGGCTGACAGTACTTCATCTAATAAAAAGAAATAATAATAATAATAATAATAATAAAGAAAAGAAGAAGAAGAAGAAGAAGAAGAAGAAGAAGAATGTCTATACAAGTTCTCGGAAAATGGCTGCCCTTATTTCAGGAATATTGTCGAAGAAGGTGGGGGACATTAATAGATAATTACTTCCGAGTCCGACGCACAAGAATTTTTGTTATTCATTGTGAAATAAAATTATGGAGAAAATTCAGCCAAAAAGAGAAATAAGAGAAAGAAAAAAAGATCCCAGATTTTCCAAAAAGTAATGTATGCCTTTGCGATCAAGATTGGTTACCCCCTCCAGGCGAGGACGCGAGATGTCGATGGTAAACAAGGTAAAAAGAAAACAATTGTCAGCTCATTAACGAGTCAAGACTTCTTTATTTTCTAACATCACTCCTACACACACACACACGTATATATATATATATATATATATATATATATATATATATATATATATATATATAGGTGTGTGTGAGATAAAATACAGTTTTTAAGGTGTGTTATACTCATGGGTAACAGTGCTCAATATATTGGATAGAGCGTACAGGAATGTATAAGTGGACACTGAGGACAACACCGAGAGGCTACAGTATGTTTTGTGCTTGAACACAATGACCAGGACTGGAAATTGTACTCCGGCATAAAATCTATATACGTGGTTATTGAAAAGTAACTCTCTATTTTATGTATGAGTGGTAAGCCAGGAGTCTTGACGTAACAGCCTGTGACATTTTGTCTTTGGTTTTTGTTGAAGGAGTAAATCTACTATAGCGAACCAATACTTTAGAAGAAGGTGAAGGCCGAATAAAAGAATTCATGTCTTCCATACTTCAAGAAGTCCTAGTTTGCTGGGGCACTCAAGAAGCTAGTAGGAAAATCTTGTGCCCATATCGAATTTTAAATAGAAACTCATGTTAAAAGCCTTCCTCTCATATCCATTTCTTGCAAAAGTTATAGTTAATAAATATATTATAAATATTTTAAAATTAGTAAGATGACATACCGATAAAATTCGAAATTCCAACCACCTGAAGAAGGCCGGAGCGTACAACGGCCGAAACGTTGTGACAAATATGGCGACAAAGATGAGGGCAATAGTCCGACTAATGTAAATACTGTACATAATTATTTATATATTATATGCGTGGTACTTATTAGAAAGCGCTCAATATCAGAGATAGAGCTAACTTATTTGGTTGGATAGATGTGAGTTTGTGACCCTGGGTTTCACGCTCTAGCAATCGTCCCAGGGTCACAAACTCACATCTATCCAACCAAATATATATATTTGTATGTATGCATGTATGTATGTACATATTCTAGCAAGGTTCTCTTTTCGTTTAAAGTACACTCCCTCTTTCAGAAATATCTACTCAGTTTTGTATCGAAACGTAGACATAGAAATTTACAAAGACTTAATGGATTTTATTTTTTAATCGAACATATTTTTTATTACTTCAGTCGTTATTTTTATTGGATACCCGTATTTAACTAGACGCTCGGTTTTTGCTTTGTTTTGTTTTTTTGTTTTACTTTTTGTTTTGTATTTTCTTTTAAAAATATTTATTTCTTCTATCGGTTTGCACACTCGAAAAATAAAACGAAATCAGTTCAAATGACCAACCCACAGAATTCGTTTTTGGGAGTACTATTGTGATGAGGACGAGAACTTTTCAGCCGTCTGTCGTATATCTACAGTCGTACATATGTCTTCTCTCTCGCCTTTAGACTTGCAATCACATTTCTGTTTATTACGCTAGCTTATATTAGCTTTATGTTGACAGAGGCCATATATTACCAGCTTGTTTGGAACGTGTGAATAACATTTCTCTTTCGCCTCCGCTTGTCACTGTTCAACGATCACCGCCATCGGTCACCGTACACACTAGGCGCGGCCCCTCTTCCCATCCATCACTACTTTGTAATCACCATAACAATCTTCAGTTAAACGAGCTTCACTCGCTTATCATATTTACAATTTCTGACTAAATCCTCCATAATGAGACTTTCCGTCCGACTCGGAATAAAGAGTCGAACGATAGAAGACAAGAAACAGATGCAATTTATTGCCTTGTATTATACTACGAATAAACTATCCGTGACATTTTAACATCAGCCTAATTAAACCAGTGACTCGTTATGAGACCTTGCCAAGCAGCATTCTTTTATTCCCTACCTTGAAAATAAGCTCAGCCTAATGCAGTAATGAAGGCAAAATGTTGATAGGAAAATTTTCGGGGTTCCGTCTTCCAAATGGCGGGAGTCTTCTTTTGAATCACCTTTCGCAACTTTGGCCTTTCTCTGTGCTTGAAAACTGAAAATTGGCTTTCATTTGGAAAATGCGCAACTCCTTAACTCAAAATGGTGTCAGACAGTTATGAATGAGGGAAACAAAATGTCCCGTGAAACGAGTTTCGCCATCGTTACCTCGCAGTAAATGTTCATAAATGGGGATATTTATTAAGCTTAGTCAGTGGTGTCGGTGGCATAAAAAGTTAATGCTTCAGCAGATGGAGTTGCCGGCCTGAGTTCGAAATCAAGCTGAAAATGATATTCGTTTCGCACTGTTAATGATAATATTAACTTTGGTGTAGTTTGGAAGGTCAGCATTTTGATTATGTCATTATTTTCTTTTTTAAAATTAGATGTGTTATCCATTTTAGCTGTTGGTGCTGTTAAAAGGCCTCAATTTATGCAGTTTCTTTAATTATATACAGCTCTTTGGGATTTATTAGCGCCAGTCTACAAGCTTCGAAACAGTGTGGTTTTGGCAAAAAGAATCTCCGACTGACACCAATTCAGTCGGGTTTCGATCCTTGCTAGAGGCAACCGGATGTCTAGCCACACTGATGAGCTGTGAAACAGCGAAACAGTCTGTCTGTGGATGACGTTATATATATATATATATATATATATATATATATATATATATATATATATATATATATATATATATATATATATATATATTAGTTTCAAGTCCACGAAATAATTTCTTATTGGGTGTAGAAAATTGATTAAGAAAAATTACAAAATTTTCTTTTATCTAATTTCTATCATCCCAAGTGCTTTCAGTCTCATCTGAGACCATCTTCAGATGGTCTCAGATGAGATTGTATATGTATCTAATATGAGATTGTCTATGTATCTAAATATATATATATATATATAGTCTATTTGCAGGAGTTGTACCAAAATGTGAAGAAAAATATATATGCTAGATAGATAAATACATACATAGATCCTTAAGAAAATCCCAAGAAGAATCTCCAATGTTATTGGTCCTGATCTGGCATCTCGGCTCCAGTTACTTTCGTGACGCTGTGACGTTCCTTCTTTGTGTCCTTTTTATAAATACTTTCATGTTAATTGTTCTGAGGAACTTTCCTCTTTGTTACCTGATTAACCCCTTGAATCTTAACGATTTAATTGCTTTTTTTGGAATTAAGTGAATACCATATATATATATATATATACATGTGTGCGTGTGGTGTTTGTGTGTGTGCGTGTGTAAGTGTGTGTGTCTTTAGGCAGCAAATCCTCTTCTAGGCATGTCTGATTGAATAAATTACAAACATTATGTCTGCTTATTTTATCATAATCCTTTCATATTCACGAATATTTTTTCCGTATATTAGAATTAAATAAGGCAAGAAATGCACTGTAAATTTTTGCTTTATTTAATTGTAATATAAGGAAAATATTCATGAAAAAGGATTATGATAAAAATAAGCAGACATAATGGTTGTAACACACAAACACACACACACACACACACACACACACACACACACATATATATATATATATATATATATATATATATATATATATATATATCAAAGTGTAGAAGAACGAACAGTAAGATTACAGCTTTCATAGCATTCATTTAAAAAACAGTGTTCGATACACAAAATAGAGCCGCAAATATTTATTTATCGTATGCAGTGTTACATTAGAACATGAACATATCCACTACAAAATTGTCCATGTTTGTTTCAACGTCAAAAAAAAGAAAACTTTTTTTTTAAACGTCTCATCAGGTGGGGAAATACGGTGTTACTAAAAACTTTTATTCAGACATACAGTTATCGAAACAAATATCCCCCACTTCTTTTTTTTGGAAATTTTCGTAGAATGTCTTCTCGAATTTACATGTAGAGATGGAAGGGAATCTAATGCATTAAGTAGTCGCGGGCGAACGAAAAGGAGGGAAAATGAACAATGGGGAGTGGGAAAAGAAAAGGAAGATGAAAATAAAATAAAGAGGCCATGGGAAGAGGATGAGGTGATAAGCGCTAAGGGGAGATAAAATCTGGCCATAGAATTTCGTTAGTATGTAAAATTTAGACTTTAACGGTCTCCTAGGTTGGTTAGGTTGGTGCTTCAAGTAAAAATAATTTGTAGCTGGAGACAGTTAAAGTAAATGTTAGAATATTAGATATCTTTTTTTTTTTATCTTTCATATTATTTTGAGATAAAACATTGTCAAGGATAAAAATAATTCGAGTAAAATAATTTTTAGTATTTTAGGGAGAAATATAAAAATAAAAAGCAAAATAAGATTAAATTAGTATTGACCTTCAATTTTCATTAATGTAAGTTGGAAAAAGTGCATCAATACTATTGCATTTAGGAAATGGATGATAATTCCTTCGATAACTATTTTTAGATAAAGGATTTTAGTAACACCGTGATTCCCCACCTGATGAGACGTTTAAAAAGGTTTTTTTTTTTTTTTTGACGTTGAAACAAAAATGTACAATTTTGTAGTGGATATGTGCATGTTCTAATTTAACACTACATAAGATATATATATATAAAAACAAATAAACAATTAAATAATAAATACAAATTTTAAACTCCATAGTCTAAATAAAAAGTTTAAAAGCCGTACAAAAAAAAAAAAAAACATTGATGAAGTCGTCAAAAAAAACAAATATTATCTAATTATGACAGTTTTATATACACAAAACCCTTTCAGGAAAGAAAAAATAAATAAATAAATAAATCTCCATAGATACTTAACCAGATTAGACAATGTCATCTTCCGCTTTAAATTTAGACACCTCAACCTTACCCTGACTTGACCTCTTTGAGTGTAACTGAGATATTGATACAAATTATTAACACCTTACGCCCCTTTTTTTAAATAATTGCTCTAGCCGGTACCATAGTAATTTTAATTTTAATAATGAATATGCTTATAAAAACGCGTAAATTTCAAGAATTAGTTATTCCAAAAATTTCTTTTGAAGATTGAACAGAGCTTGCTACTTTAATTCAATTTAATTCAAATAATTATATTGAAATTTTTAAATAAATTTTATATATATATATATTTTTATATATATATATATATATATATATATATATATATATATATATATATACAGTTATATCTGAGATAGTACATTATTTGCAAATTAGTTTTATATAAAACGAAGAAACTACCATTATTATATACTAATTAGTTTCGATGATACCGAACGGAAACTGCACACGCGTACTTTAAGATTGCCATGTGTTTAAGAGAATACATACTATGAATTTTTCAATTGTTTAACATAATTTGAAATAAAATTGAATTAATTTGATAGGACTAGGGCATCAATATCAGTGATATGCTTATTTTTCTTCATAAAATTGACATTTATTCTCAAATCGAATGCATTTGATTTAAAGGCATTCAAAATATATTGATCGTATGCTGTTTGGAAAGATTTGGCAGATGTTACAATCTCAGTTAATCTTTGCAAACTTTGACTGTGACATGGATTATAAATAATTAAAGTGGAACTTCTTGTAGCGCCATTATAACAGTTTCATCAAGCTATATAATTAAAATTGCTCTCTCTGTTTACTAATTACCATTATGACATACTTTTACAATTTAATTGAAATCGACAAGGAATCGAGAATTTTCTAAATGCATATGCAACACAGACCAGATGTACACCAACTAGAAATAAATAAATTTCAACTTATAATATTACCATCCACAAGGAATATATACATGAAACCTCCCAAATATCTATTATAAAATCACGATTTACTGAACCAAAGTAATCTTTTCACACACACACACACACACACACACACACACACACACATATATATATATATATATATATATATATATATAATATGTATATATAATAAATTAATTGATTTAAAATATGGTTTTATCAATAAATTTATAATATTAATGCTCTGTAAATTTACATCGAGCACTATTTTGTAAACATAAAATATCTATAAGAACAGCGGATTATATATCTTACTGTTCTTTTCTTTTTATTCATATATATATATATATATATATATATATATATATATATATATATATATATATATAAAGGTAACCAAAAAAGTTCTGTCCGTTTTTTGATTAGTCATTTAAGTTGAAATATATACGAAATGCGTGTAGCAATTGTTTTCAAATTCGGACAGCCGGAAGTAGGAACATCAGACGTTATAAAAACACGCGCACCGTGCCCGGCTATCAGTTATAAGCCGGACAGTTGTAAGAAGGATGGAAGTGTCTAGAGATCTTTCGGGGCTGTTTGCTTTACGACTTCAAAGTGGGCTTATCAGCAGCTGCATCAAGTCGCCGCATATGTCAAGCGTTTGGGGATAGTGCTGTGGATGAACGTACTGCAAGGCGTTAGTTTCGAAAATTCAAGTCGGGAGATTTGTCACTCCATGATGAGCCTCGCAGTGGACGACCACAGGACTTGAATGACGGCGTCCTGAAGGTGGCCATTGAAGAGGTGATAACGTAGACTTCACCTGCAACGCCTAGGTAAGACGTACAAACTGAGCAAGTGGGTTCCGCAAACGTTGTTGGAAGTCCACAAGGGACAACGAGTGGCATCCTGCGTATCGCTGCTTTCTCGCCACCGTACCACATCCTTATTCAATCGAGTGCTTACCAGTGATGAAAAGTGGGTTCTGTACGAAACTCCCAAGCGTTCCAGACATTGGTTGCCTCTTCAGGATGCTGTTCCTAACACCGCAAGACCGCCTATGCACCCACGCAAGATTATGCTTTGTGTCTGGTGGACAGGTCGTCAAGTGGTTCATTACGAACTGCTACCAACGGGCCAAACGGTCACTGGAGAACTATACTCGCAGCAATTGAAACGTGTTCAAAAGGCATTGCGCCAGAAGGAGCCAGCACTGGTGAATCACAAAGGTGTGCTTTTCCTCCATGACAACGCCAGGCCTCATATCGCGCGAGTGGTCAGGGATACCATACAGAAAATTGGATGGAGGACTTTGTGCCATCCACCTTATTCTCCTGACCTTGCGCCATCCGATTGCCACCTCTTCCACTCCCTGGATAATCGTCTTCGTGGGAAATCCTTCACCAATGAAGCAGACTTGCGCAAAGCCCTCACGGACTTATTTCCGTCAAGAGTTCTTCCACAAGGGCATTGAACAGCTGGAGACACGTTGGCAGAAGATGGTGGATGCCGATGGTGAATACTTCGAAGACTAAATATAAGTTACACATACTGTGAAGAGTTTTCTTTTTTTCCTTTAAAAACGGAGATAACTTTTTTGGTTACCTTGTATATATATATATATATATATTTATGAATAAAAATGACAATCGGAAAACTTGTGGACTTTAACAAAGCAAAATACGAAAAATATGATAAAGTCCACATTGGACGAAACGCGTCAGCAATTACTGGTTTTCCGATTGTCATTTTTATTCATAAATATTGTCTTCTCTACTGGATAAATCGGAGAAATTTCCATACATATATATATATATATATATATATATATATATATATATATATATATATATACGGAGTGTACCAAAGATACTTTTACAAATTTGGGAGCGGGTTCCTCACACAAAAAAGGAGAAAAGTCCATCTAAATTATATGTCCGCAAATCCTTCGATTTTGAATTAAATTTAAACAAATTTTGCGGTAGATGACGCTGTGTTGTAATGTAGACTAGATTACATTTGTCATTCGTGTACATTTGTGGTTAGTCTGTCTTCAACGTTTAACGTGTGTAGTAGTGAGTTAAATGAGAAGTGTTCCGTTTAACAATGGCAAGATATTCATATTGTGATCAGGCAGATATGATTTTTGCATACGACCGCACGAATGGTAATAGACGCGAGGCTGCAAGACTGTATCAGTTTGCGCTTCCAGACGAAAGGCAGCCGATTCATCCAACCTTTGCTGCTGTTTATGTTCGCGTTGCTGAGACAAGATCCGTGGCACCACAAACTATTACAATAAGTATTTTTTGATTGCATCTTGGATTGTCTTTCGTAAACTTTAAATAACTCAAAAAAAAAAGGATTTACGGATATATGTCTATATGAACATTTGCACTTGTTCCTTGTGAAGAACCCTCCACCAAAATTTGTAGAAGTATTTTTGATACACCTATATATATATATATATATATATATATATATATATATATATATATATATATATAAATTTAATGAAAAACAGACACTTTAAGGTACCATTACAATCATTTATTTCATCAAAATCCTTTTAAAGGATTTCGGATCATCAGGTAACACTTCCAACAATGAAATGAGAGGAAAAATGTGATTAGAAATTGATGGGTAGTGTAATATTTGTAATTAAACAGGGAGGGTGAAGGTAGTGGTTAAAGAGACAATACAAAATATAGGGAGGGTTAAAATTTACATCTCTCTCAAATAAGCTTTAAATTGGGGTAGGAGGAATGACCTAAAGCTCTCAGGATTTCATCCTCCTTGGATTTACCAATTCGCTTTACCAAATTCTTAACATATATATATATATATATATATATATATATATATATATATATATATATATATATATAATATGCATTTAAAAAATTCTAGTGCCATTAAACAACATCTTATGTTACATGCTGTTTCCCTTCTGCATTCCTACATTCGTAAAATCCTTATAGACAATACTGAAATTATTGATCAACATACAGAAACTAGACGCCTTAAAATTTTAGAGGCACTATATATTAGAAGCAATAGACCTCTTATTAATCGCACAGCTTATAATATTTCTGGAAACATCCTTGAATATCTATAAGATATTTCTACGTAATTGGATAAATCACATAACCATTTCCCTTGAACTTTTTTAAATTCCATAACGTATTTTTCGATTTTGGGGGTTTTACAATAAAAAATCTTTTCACCCCTTCACTTGATCACATGGCTTCGCCTGCCCGTAATAACATTAAAGCGTCTTTTGAAGCTAAAAAATATTTCGTAACGTTTATTTGGTTCGTATAAATGTAGCAATACGATTCCGCTGCAAAGAAATTGGCCAAAGTTAAAAAAAATTTGACCCTGATGATGAACGATGACGTTCGAAAGTATTCGGTTGTCTTTTGGAAAATATATACATATATCAATATAATCTCAATCAGCAGGACTATGTTTTCTTCGGTGTTTAATACAACGTGTTTAAAAGAAGGGATACTGCCTAAACACACACACACACACACACACACACACACACACATATATATATATATATATATATATATATATATATATATACTGGTTGTAACATAAAAATTGTCCAAATCCTGTAAAAACCAAAATTTTCATTTATTATGCTAAGATCTGAAATGCTTTATCTTAGAAATGATTAAATATATCTTACTGGAATTCTCCGAAGTATTTATATCACAATGAACTCTACTTTGAGCAATAAGAATGTATAACTATTCTCAAAGCTTAACAGAAGAATCGTGAGGAAATCAATTGTAAACGAAAATAACATGTATGTCATTAATTAATCGTAGCTAAGGAAAGGAAGCTCATGAAGGATTGGAATAAAGTTCAAATATCTCAATATATATTATTCCATGTTCATTTTCCAACTTATTCAAGATGTTCTTCACCCTCTCTAATCTTCCAACTTTCTGTCCTGGAGTAACAGTTGCCTCACATGTTTTACGCACAATTCCATTTTCAAGTCTCTTTCACTTTTCTTTGGATTGTTATAGCTGAAACTTCTCTTTCACGTGACAAACGTCTTATGGATTGAGTTTGATCTTTTCTAATTGATCTCTTTAGCTCTAAGTTGAAATGATGATTCCTCTTACTGTTGTGACTTCCTGATCCAGTTTTCCTCTAGTAATGTTTCCCTCTTTTAAAAATTATTCAGCGTTCTCGTGATGGCTCTTCAGTTCACTTTAGAGATGGACACCAGAGCATCAATGTTGGTACGATTACAGAAAGCCTGAATGATATTTTCCTCTCACCATTGCTCACTTACGCAGAGAGTGGGATTGACACAAAACGCTTTTAACCTGGTCGCTTCCCAGTTGAATAACTCAAAGTGATTCTTACGACACATGGTGTCAAAGTGGCTAAACGTCTTAAACGAAAAACCTGGAAAAAAGAGACTGAATTAGTTTAGTGTTATATTTTAGATATTAAACATTTTGTGTGATGAACAATTATACTGTTACAGGTATATATATATATATATATATATATATATATATATATATATATATATATATATTAAACATTTTGTGTGATGAACAATTATACTGTTACAGGTATATATATATTCTTTTCGTTATATATATATATATATACATATATATATATATATATGTATATTAAACATTTTGTGTGATGAACAATTATACTGTTACAGGTATATATATATATATATATATATATATATATGTCTGTCTATATTTCTGAGATGAGGTATTATGTACAGTATTTACATTAGTCGGACTATTGTCCTCATCTTTTTCGCCATTTTGTAACAACGTTTCGGACACATGGCACAGTGGATACTGGCGTTGGTTAGATCCAGTGACAGACCCAAAGAGTGTGAGTTCAATACCCGGTTAAGGCAGTGGAGGGTTCAGTTCGAAATTCCAACCACCTGAAGAAGGCCGGAGCGTACAACGGCCGAAACGTTGGGACAAATATGGCGACAAAGATGAGGACAATAGTCCGACTAATGTAAATACTATATATATATATATATATATATATATATATATATATATATATATATATATTATTACCTTGTAAAATCGTTTGGGGACTTACCAGCATACTTAGATTGCTTCAGTTGCCTCTGACAGTGTTAGTCTTTAAAATGTTGAACCTCTTGTATGTCTTTCAAATCATCGTTTTATCCCGCCTTGTCGAACACAGGATAACCAATCCGTCACTGGGAATATAGGGTTGGATCTTTTTCTATCCCTTAACAAGTCTGCTGTGTCGTTAGTTAGCATAATATTGATGGGGTTTTAGCAGAGAGCCGATCGGTTCAAGATGGAGTTAACGGCACCGACGTCAGCTACATTGATTTTCTCCCCTGTGTCAAGACTTTGGGAAGCGGAAGGTAAAGGTGTATACAATCGATTTTGCCGTACGTGTCAAGTCTGTAGAATCAATCCTTCGACTTTGCGTTGATCTATAAGGCTCCTCGGTCGTAATTTTCTCGTGTGAGTGCATTTCGCCCGCGGGCATTTTGTCCTTGAAAGTGACATTAAAGGCGCATTTTGGTCAGTAATTTTCTTTGGCGTCATAAGAAATAAAATGAAAGAGAAACCGGAGAGAGAAATAAAGCGTTGTAAAGGAGAGAAAAAATTGAAAGGTGAAACGAGAATGGTGGCAATAAAATGGAAGGAAATGTGAAGATAATTAAATTGAAAAATTGGAAGAAAATGAAAGAATGCCATGAAGAATAATAAAGGAAAATAGGAAAAAAAGAGAAGGAGAAAATAATGGTGGCAAAAAAAAAGTGTCACAAAAGAAAGAAGAAATGGAAAAGGATACAGGAAGCTGAGAAACGTAGCGACAATAAAATAAATAAAGAATAGCTTTAAAAGAAAGAAAGAAAGAAAGAAAGAAAGGAAGAGGAATGAAGGAAATAAGTGGGGGGAATGTAGCATTTAAAAAAGAAGGAGCTTCAAGGAAAATAAAGAAAGAGAGAAAGAAGTAAGAAAGAGAAAAATAGCGTTTTAAAAAAGGGAAAGAGCTTCAGGGGAAAGAAAGAAAGAAAGAAAGAAAGTTGGAAATGATAGTAAAGCGATAATTAAGCAATAGCTTATAATAAAACGGAAGTTCATAAAAATGTAACGAAAGTCAGAAAGAAAAAAAAAACGAAAAAAGAAGGAAAACCGAGAAGAGTAGGGATATTAAAATAAGAAAACACGAGTTTCAATAAGAAAGAAAGAAAGAAAGAAAGAAAGAAAGAAAGAAAGAAAGAAAGAAAGAAAGAAATGGAAAAGAAAGAAAGAAAGAAAGAAAGAAAGAAAGAAAGAAATGGAAAAGAAAGAAAGAAAGAAAGAAAGAAAGAAAGAAAGAAAGAAAGAAAGAAAGAAAGGGAAAAGAAAGAAAGGTAAGAGAAAGAAAGAAAGAAAGAAAGAAAGGAAAAAGAAAGAAAGAAAGAAAGAAAGAAAGAAAGGTAAAAGAAAGAAAGAAAGAAAGAAAGAAAGAAAGAAAGAAAGAAAGAAAGGAAAAAAGAAAGAAAGAAAGAAAGAAAGAAAGAAAGGGAAAAGAAAGAAAGAAAGAAAGAAAGAAAGAAAGGTAAAAGAAACGAAGAAAGAAAGGGAAAAGAAAGAAAGAAAGAAAGAAAGAAAGGGAAAAAGAAAGAAAGGGAAAAGAAAGAAAGAAAGAAAGAAAGAAAGGGAAAAGAAAGAATGATAATAAAAGAAAACAAGGAAATGCAGACATGAAAAGCGCTGTGAAGGAAGAATGAGAAAAATTAAAACAAATCATAAAAATATGAAAAGTCGAAGGAATCAACATAAAAATCGAATAAAGAAATAAAGATAATAAAAAAAAAATTCATTAGAATAAGACGAGTAAAAGTTAATGAGCAATTAAATATGGGAGTCAGAATAAATGATTAAAAGAAAAAAAATAAACAAATATGAATTTGAGCGGGAGCTGCCAAGTTTTCATTTTTCCATTCTTGATAGAGTTCAAAAGCGTTTCCGAATCCATTTTGGAGAAGAAATATTTGTCACCCACCAAGCCCACTCTCACAGGCAGGATCTGGTGAATCTCTCACTGCTCTATCGTTACTTCCATGGAAAGTGCTCAGGCGAACTACTTTACTTGGTTTAGCAGGGTCTAACCTTCCCGTCAAGGATCCGCCATACCACGTACGTATTAGCAAATCACCCACATTCCTTCCGTATTCCATCAGTGAGAAGTAACAGAAAGAAACAGTTTGTTTCCGCGAACCACTTCCCTGTGGAACATACTCCCAAGAGGACGTTTCCCCGATCACTGCAATCTTAACCTGTTCAAGTTTAGAGTTAACTGTTATCTTCCCTTCCTATGCATATAAACTACCCTTTAACTTAGCCCTCTATCTCGAGTAGCCCCGGGCCTTGTACAGAGTGATGCTAGCTTTATGTTTAAAAAAAAATTAAATATGACAAAATACAAAATTGAAATAAATAAACATATAGGGGGTTAATATTAAGAAAAGAAACAGTAAGTCGCTAATGTAAGCAACGAAAAAAAAATGAGCGAAGAATTTGAGAAAAAAATAAATCTCTTCAAAAGAGAGGAGGGAATAAATCGAAGCAAATGGAAAAAAAATCGAAGAAAGAAAGAAATCACCGATGGAAACCAGCGCAAAACAACGAACAATAACATTCAAAGGCAGAAAAGTAAAAGAAAAAGACATTGGTTAAATAAAAAGACATAAGATGAAAGAAAAAAGAAACGCAAAAGAAAAACGAAGTAGATAAACACATGAGAAAAGTAAGTAAAAATCACCATCTCCTTATGTTCTGCCCCGGCTTCAGTACACGTGGGCTGTAATAGATGACCCCTACTTCCTGTTGTTTGTATCTCTAAGCAATATTTGAACCTACTTACCCCCCCCTCACTGTCCCTGTTCTGGCATCCCTTTACACAAACTCCTTATGTTGATCAGACAAAAATGCTATATTGCTGCCATATATGTGTTGGAACTGCCCAGTCCTCTCTTTGTCGCCTCGACAGAGTTCGAAAGTGTTTACACGAACTTATAGATGATGAAATATTGTCCACCGAACCGACCCTTTCCCACAGACGCCTAAACCGCAAGCCTATCGCTAATCTACTCCTATTTCCATGGCAAATGGGACTCACGAGCTAAATTCCCTAGTTCTACCAGTTACGATTTTAAAGCTACCTTGCTGTGCCACAGAGGAAAACCATCCTCATTATTTTCGAATTCCATTAGTAAGAAGTGTTTTTCAGGCAGCTGCGATTTTGTAGAACAGACTCCTCAGCCACCGTTCCCTTTACCAAGAAACCTCTCCAAGTTGAATCTTAATCGTTATCTATCCTACATATCCTCAAAATTCTTACGTCCATAAAACAACTTCATTAAGCAAATATCCACCTTTAGATGCTCTTGAGCTTAGTATCAGGTGAATATTAGCGTCAAAAGAGGATATTTCATTTGATTCTTCTCCCTCCTTTCTTGCCTTCAGTATATCCTGTGAGTATTACATTCTCCGGTCCCGCTTTCCTCTTTATTTCCCCCAGAAATGTCGACTATCTCTTTGATTTTAAGTAGATGGTGTGGAAGAAACATCTCTCAAATATACCTCCCAGATGTACTTCCCACATAAAGGTAAGACATTAGTTAGATGAAGGAAGCATTTTCACTGATGTCATACAATTATGTGGGAGATATTTCTGGAATATATATTTGGGAGGAATTTATGCTGCACCATTTATAACTATCTGATTTATTCCAATTTTGTCTCTTTCACTGTTGACTATAATTGTTCAAGGTAAAGGAGAATGAAATCTTCTGTTAATGAATAAAGATAAATAAAAGAGAAAACGGCAAAAAACATTTTCTATTATTTCAGTTTTAATGGTGTTTGACTGGTTCATTTTTTACAGTTCATCAACCTATTGCAGGTTATTTAATGCTAGATTATTTTTTTTAGATAATAATGGCTTAAATATACAAGTTTTACTAATTAACCCATAGGTAGGGGAGATGATTATAATTTCCTACCTTTCTCAAGAGTATTTACCAGTAAGACAATATAGCCAACACAATGGAGATTGAAACTCGGCTCTCCGATTAATAATTCGGAACCATTATCCATTACGTCACCAGCACACCCAGGCTTACAACACCAGGTATTCCCAAACGGTCACCCATCTAGATACTGACCTGAGTCGCTGTTGCTTAACTTCGGTGGTTGTACGTAAACGGATATTTTACGTAATGTGGCCGTAAGACATTATGGACTAAATTGCTATAAAAACAAAATCAAATTGACTTTAGACAGCCAACAATCAAAACAGGAATGAGTGGACAAATTATAGAAGAAATAAATCCGGTAGAAATATTTTTTTCTTAAAATAATTACGAGGAGAAGAAACAAAAAGAGAATGGTAAAGGAATGTAGGAAGGAAGAAAGAAAGAAAGGAAGGAAGGAAGAAATGCAGAAAGGAATACAAAAAAAAAATCATAATTAAAGGCAAGAAGAATAAAAAAAAGAATAAGGCAAAGGCAAGAGAGAAGGGTTAAATAGACGATATTAGAAAAAAAACAGAAAATATAAGACGAACATAGAAGATAATTAAAGGAGGAATAAGCAAGATAGAAAGTAACGAAAATAGCAAGGTAGAAAACGCTACACTGTCGCTTGCTTCCTTAATTCTATCAGTTCGAACATTTAGTTAAAACACGCTATACATTTTAAAAAAGGGTGAATCATCTTCATTTGTTTTGTATTATATTGTTCCGAAAAGCCTCTACATTATGAAGCAGACTCCATAGAGGATGCTTCCCTGACCACTACATTAGTAACTTTTTAAGTTTTGGTTCAGCCGATATCAAATCTACATATACGTATCTCTTATACGGCAGTGAATGCTAGACAATCTCGTCACAGATGAAGAAGAGACTTGAAGCAACAGAAATGTGGTTCTACAGAAAGATGCTGAGAATACCGTGGACCGAACATGTGAGTAACGACGAAGGTTTAAAGAAAATAGAAGCAAAAAGCATGTTTATACTTAACATCAGAAAGATTTTGAAATTTCTAGGGCACATAATGAGGAAAGAAGGCTTACAAATTTGATACTCGCTGGAAAGCTAAGAGGGAGAGAGGAAAACAAAAAATAAACTACCTAATGAGTTTGGTGCAAATGGATGGCCGGACGGGTTTTAGAAGATAACAAAGGAGAGAAATGATCTCTAATGCCCTGAATGGACACGGCGCAAAGAAGAAGAAAGATAAGCCAACTTTTCACTAAGAAAAAAAAGAGAAGTGATAAAAAGAGAATTAATGGAAACAACTTGCGAGAAAGAAAGAAAAGATAGAAAGAAAGAGACGGAAAAATAAAGAAAGAAAGAAAGAAAGAGAATGAGAGAAGGAAGAATTAAGAAAGAAAGGAAAAGAAAGAATGAGTATGAGAGCAGGAAAAATTAAGGAAAGAAGAAAAAAGAAAAAAAAGAATGACAGCAGGAAGAATAACGAAAGAAAGAAAGAAAGAAAGAAAGAGAATGAAAGCAGGAAAAATTAAGGAAGATAGAAAGAAAGGGAAAGAAGAATTAAGAAAGAAAGGAAAAGAAAGAATGAGAGCAGGAAAAATTAAGGAAAGAAGAAAAAGAAAGAAAGAGAATGAGGGCAGGAAGAAGAAAGAAAGAAAGAAAGAAAGAAAGAAAGAAAGAAAGAAAAAAATGAGAGTAGGAAGAATTAAGAAAGAAAGGAAAAGAAAGAATGAGAATGAAAGCAGGAAAAATTAAGGAAAGAAGAAAAAGAAAGAAAGAGAATGAGGACAGGAAGAAGAAAGAAAGAAAGAAAGAAAGAAAGAAAGAAAGAAAGAAAGAAAGAAAGAAAGAAAGAAAATGAGAGAAGGAAGAATTAAGAAAGAAAGGAAAAGAAAGAATGAGAATGAAAACGGGAAAAATTAAGGAAAGAAAAAAAAAAAAAAGAAAATGAGAGCAGGAAGAAAGAAACAAAGAAAGAAAGAAAGAAAGAAAGAAAGAAAGCAGGAAAAATTAGGGAAGATAGAAAGAAAGGAAAAGAAGAATTAAGAAAGAAAGGAAACGTAAGAATGAGAGCAGGAAAAATTAAGGAAAAAAGACAAAGAAAGAAAAAGAATGAGGACAGGAAGAATAACGAAAGAAAGAAAGAAAGAAAGAAAGAAAGAAAGAAAGAAAGAAAGAAATGAGAGTAGGAAGAATTAAGAAAGAAAGGAAAAGAAAGAATGAGAATGAAAGCAGGAAAAATTAAGGAAAAAAGAAAAAGAAAAAAGAAAATGAGAGCAGGAAGAAGAAAGAAAGAAAGAAAGAGAGAAAGAAAGAAAGAATGATAGAGAATGAGGGGAGGAAGAATTAAGAAAGAAAGGAAAAGAAAGGATGAGACCAGGAAAAATCAAGGAAAAAGATAAAAGAAAAATAATGAGAGCAGGAAGAAGAAAGAAAGAAAGAAAGAAAGAAAGAAAGAAAGAAAGAAAGAAAGAGAATGACAGCAGGAAGAAATAAGGAAGATAGAAAGAAAGGGAAAGAAGAATTAAGAAAGAAAGGAAAAGAAAGGATGAGACCAGGAAAAATCAAGGAAAAAGATAAAAGAAAAATATTGAGAGCAGGAAGAAGAAAGAAAGAAAGAAAGAAAGAAAGAAAGAAAGAGAATGACAGCAGGAAGAATTAAGGAAGATAGAAAGAAAGAGAATAAAGAGAAGAAAGAATAACGAAAGAAAGAAATAAAGGAAGAGTTGATAAAATAATCAATAATAAAATGAAGTTGTGTAAAAAAGAAAGTAAAAAACGATAAGAGTGTTTTTAAATAAAGATACCATTAACAAAGAGGCAGAAAAAAAAAACAAAAGAAAGAAAGCATATAAAAAAAAAAAAAACTTGATAAAAAAAGGTAAAAAAGAGATAAAAATAAACATGACTTAAGAGAAGAAAGAAGTCAGGAGAAAAGTGAAAAATCTACAAGCATAAGAATGCAGAAATATAAGGGAATCAAGGAGAAAAATTGAAAAAAAAAAAAAAACGAAAAATGAACGGACAAAGAAATAAAGAAAAAAAAAATACAAAAATAAAGAACGTAAATAAAAAAGACCGACAACAAAATGAACGAAAAACTAATCAAAAGCGCAGAAACGTGAGAAGAGGTAAAAAATAGAAATAAAGAAAGTTATGTGTTCACTAAAAAATGAATAAAATATCCAGGACAATCGCAGAAGTTATTATCGAAAAAGAAATGGTTACGAAGAGGAAAGCAAGGGAAAAGAGTACATGAATATTTTTAACCAAGGAAAGGTTACTGAATAAGAAATAAACATAACGGAACTTAGAAATGAAATGTTAATCTTTATAACATCAACATAATACAATACTCGCCAGCGGCTTGAAGTAGGTAAACCACTGCTAGTAATGGACTACTTAGACAGCATATTGCTTCCACTTATAATAGTATCCAACGTATTTATGAAGATTGGGACATAGCCATTAGTGTTCATAGATACGGTATATAATCCCCACTTTTTAGATTTTCTCTCCACAGAGTGGATATCTTTTTTCTTTTCGTCAAAACGTTGTAGCTTAGAAAAGGTTACTGAGTGAGGAACATAAACCATTAGTGTTCATAGGTACGTTATATAACAGCCCCATTTTTAGATTTACTCTGCACAGAGTCAATATCTTTTCCTTTTCGCTAAAACGCAGTAACCTACAAAAGGTTACTGAAGGAGGAATAACCAAAACGGAGGTTGAAATTGTAATGGTAAACTTTATAGCATCAAGAAAATACAATACTCGCCAGCGGCGCGAAATAGGTAAACCACTGCTAGTAGTGCTATTTATTACCCCCACTTACAATAATGTATTAGTGAGGATTGAGGATTGGGACATACCCATTAGTGTTCATAGTTGCGGTATATAACAATGAAAAGAAAGAAAGAAAGAAAGAAAGAAAGAGTAAAACGCCTGGGAAGAAAAACCATAACATTTGTTAAAATATTGTTGTAGTCATGATAAGTTCTGTATATCTAATAGTTCTCTAATGTTGTTATGTAAGAGCAGGTAAAAGCAAAGATTTCAAATGTTGATTTTCTAGGAAGGCAAAGCATCTTTCTTAGAATATTGGCGTAATAAAATATTCCTACTCCTCAATTACGCTTGAAGAATTTAAAACTTTATGCCTCTCGCATAATGAAAGAAATCCTATGGCAAGAGAATACAAAAATAAAAATAAAAAGTCATAATACTGATTCGAAGGAAGGTCAAAGAGAACAAGAACTGAAGACATTAAGATGGATGGCAAAAGAATGGAATCAATAAGAAAAAAAAAAGAAGAAAAACGAGGCTTAGCAGAAAGGACGCGGTTGGAATTGTGGGAAAAAGAAAGAAAGAAAGAAATCAAAAAGTTAGGCCAACGTGAAAAACGACGAAAACCTAATTCAACGAATAAGGAAGAAAAAGGCGTAAAAGTAGAAAAGAGAGAAAAATAATAATAAAAACAAGAGAAAAAAAGTATCGACAACACGGGTGAACGAGTCGGCGAACGAATGAAGCAGTGATGTTGGTTAGTAATTTGACACCTCGCGATTTGGACCATTATTGCATTATCCGAAATCAGAGAAGAGTCGTGAAGACATTGATGTCGTTGAAATCGTCTCTCTATCCACTTATTTCTTTAGGCGAATCGACGTCTTGTGACGTGCGCGCATTCTCATCGATACTTCTTTGCGCGTCATCGAGCGAGCTTTGGTGACGTACGAGACACTCAAAAGGCATTGTGGCTTTTTCTTTTCAATAATGAACAAAAGAATATCAAAGGAAGCAACTCACAATGCATTGGAAGAATGGTACGTATATATAACAAAACAGTTCTGTCAGGAATTCCTCTCGTTAGTTCATGACCATTGAAAATCCCTTTTAGAATATTCTTCATGCGTTATCAATTTCTATGTAAATTTTCTCTCAATCTTCATTTCCAGCGTTGATAGAGTTCATAATTGTTGATGCGATCTTGTGGATTGAATTCTCCAGTTTTCAGTGTCCCACTGACACAACCGCGTAAAACGATCGCTATTCTATCGACGTCTCCACGGTCAATATTTAGGTGAAGCCATTTCTTTAATTTTAAACATTTACAACAAGGCCGCAATCATGCCACTTATACGGAATCGAGACACCCTTAATTCCCCCGTATTTCAGATGTATGGATAAAATTCTTCTCGCAGAGCTTCTTTTTCTTTTTTTTATTTTTACAAGAACCGCTACTTTGTGGAACACACTTCCACGTTTGTGCTTCTTCGAAAACTACAGTCTTAACTTCTTCAACTCATAGATCAAGATATCCATCCTCAAAATCTTCACTTTTTCATTCTACATCTTTTCATAGTTCATCAACCTTTTAATCATAACCCTCTATCTTGAGTCGCCCCGGACCGTGTATTGTGTTAAAATTAGTATGCAAATGTTCTATACTTGAGTTGTCTTCATTTTAACTACGTCGCCGTGTGGCAGAGCCCTTGCTTTGACATTGACTAACATTTTACTAATATTTACGAATCTGGAATGAACTGCTACACGAAAGAATGTTTTGTTTCAGTGTCTATGCCTCTTCAGGACGTGGGCGATTATTACTCTTCCGTAAATGCTATCCCTTATAATTCTATTCAAAGCCTGACTCTTTACTGTCTCTCTCTTTATCGACGATCTTAGAGAGAATCCACGCTGTTTCCCTTCTGTCGCTTCATATAGTTTTAGCATGTATTTTCATGGTAATTGTTCTGATGAACTTCCCCCTATGGTCCATAGACTAGATTATCGACAAAGTCTCATCATTTTACAGTTGAAATGGCTAGATGTAACCGTAGGTTCTATGCTAGCAGTTTCCTATCTCGCACTTCTCACTTATGGAACTCACTTCCGGATTCTTGCTTCCCAACCAACTTTGATCTTCACAAATTTAAATGGAACTTCAATCGTTGTATACTGTTAACTTAAAAATCTTATTCTTTTATTGTCCTCTCTCCTTAATTGTAGTTTTTCTCATATTCGTTAACACTCAGTAACCTCTTGCGTCTTAGTGGCTTTATTGCCTTGCTTGGGGTGAAATGTTTATGAAAAATATTATGTTCGTGTTAAATAACTTGAGCCTTCTTCCGACATTTTGTGTACATGAAATTTGAAGTCTCTTTGTGATTTCAAACATAAGTCTCTTTTTACTTTCACTTTTGTTTAATAGATTTTTGCTGGGCACATGTTTCGTTCAATGTATTCTGAGTTTCTTTCTATAGAACCCCGTGTCTGTTGCCTCAGATGTTCTCTTTTTTCCCGTGAGGAAATTGTTCAGTACTCATTGCCTTACTTATTGGGCACCTCGAGGTGGTGTAATAGTTAACAAGCTTGTCTCGCTAAAACAATTATGACTGACCCTCACTGGGTGCCCCATACTTTTGGCCTTCTGCCATATCTAAGCTACGCTTAGAAAAAAGATGGGAACCTCGAGGCGGTGTAATGCTTAGCAAGCTTGTCTCGCTAGAACAATTGCGACTGAGTAGTGAGTTCGATCCTCACTGGGTGTCCCCATACTTTCGGCCTTGTGCCACATCTGAGCTACGCTTGGAAAATCACTATACGCATAACACTATTATACACGAGATATTGAAAAATTCAAGAGTCGACGAAAAAGTGAGTCGATAAATAAAGAAATAATTTTTGCTCATTTGGTCAGACATGGGTAAAAGGGTTAGTTCGATCTCGTAGTGTATAAGTTTCACATAGGCATATATCAGTACAAGAATTGAGTACTGCTGTCATATCTTGGCAGGAGCCACCTAATACTAATTTAATAGCCGTCAAAGAATTTTGGTGAGCTTCTGGGTGAAACGTCGCAAGGGCATCGCTACTCTATCGTTACTTCCACAGATGATGTTCTGACAAGTTACATTCTCTAACTCCACCAATTCAGACCTTTGCAAGCCACACAGACTAGATCGACGCATACAGACCCCGACCCCAATATTCCCTTAGTAAGAACTAAGTTCCATTTGGACTGGTTTTTATTCTCCTTAATAGAAGAAACTTCCGCGAGGAAGTTAAACAATGCCAATGCTGGTCAATGCCTAGATGAGTGACCGCTTCGAAATACCTAAATTCTGTAAGGTTGGATGCGCGGAGAATGTAATGGATATCGGCTCCTAATTTTTGATCCGGGAGCCGAGTTGCCATTCCCATTGGGTTCATTATATTCACTTCCGCGCAAATAGTGTTGGGAAACTTATGAATCAACCTTTTCCCCCCTCAGCTATGGGTTAATTAGTAAGACGTGCATCACTAATTCATTATTGTCTAAGAAAAAGTTTATTCTTACAACCTAATTTTTTTCTGGCTTTAAATAAGCCGCAAAGTGTTGATAATCCCTAAAAACGAATCAAAGCAAACAATCAATCTTCATGTCTAGGGTCTGTCCATCTTACATGTCCCCATAATCTGCACTTCTAACCTCCTCATATTACAACCTTATTCAATAAACCTCTACACTGAGTGGCTCTTTCGTCATGTATAGGGTCAACAATAATGTAAAAATACTTAAAGGTTACTTAGGAATGTTATATAATATGTCAATGTGAATTTCTTTTGATATTACATTAGCGGATTATTGGCAGGTATTTATGTGAAAAGATGCCTATAGTTTTCTTAAGGTTTCTTTAACCTCTATAACTTACAAATTTCGGGATATTTGATAACACTTATATTAAAGTTTCACTCGCCGTATTTGTTTAAATATACGCAAATTGTGACCAATTTATTTAAATAAAAAATCATCGTGCTAGCGCGAGATTTGAGAGTATGAAATTTTGGCCTTAGAATATAAGGGTTTAATCTTAGCTTTTAATCATACTCGTCTGCGAAAAGCTGGCAAACTCGCCAACGCCTGCGTGCCGGAGGAAGCGTCTTAATCACTTTCTGTACGAATGAATGTACTCCTATAAAACACAGCAAAAGATTTCCCGGCGAAATTGATATGTTTATTACAGAAATTTATTCCGCGAATTCCGGCTTATCCATATCCATACGCTTGGACATTCGGCCAAGAGCAAACTTTTCATTGGCTCTGTGCCAGGTGGGCAAGCGGCCAAAATGCATGGCGCGTTTATGCCAAAATCGAGAAAAGGAGCGAACCTGAACGGAGAGTCATAAAACGGACAGAATTCAAGACGGGTAGAAGGGCTATGATTTCTTCAAAGGATGAAAATCGTTATATTACTAATTATATATCATGTGGTTATCGTTGCTGAATAGAGTTAGATCGAGCTCATTCACCAATACTTGCTTCTTTTTTGTCTGTCTGTCTTTCTTCTTTCTCCATATATATATATATATATATATATATATATATATATATATATATATATATATATATATATAGTCGTTTTTCTATAACTATATATGTTAAAGACAAGAGATGTCAGAGATGCTTGTATTAGATATACACCTGATTTTGTATATATATATATATATATATATATATATATATATATATATATATATATATATATATATAGTTTATGAAAACTAGGTAATCCATATGGGTAAACCTAAAGGATAAAATCCAGAGAGCTCAATGTAAATCCAGAGCAAATAATTTAAATGAAAAAACTGATGATCCGCACTCCTTCAAAAGGGCTGTGATGAAATAATTTATTATATGGAACCTTAAAGTGGTCTGTTTTGATTTAAATTATATATATATATATATATATATATATATATATATATATATATATATTATGGTGTATATATTCATGACATGAAGAAGATATGGATAGAGCGTATGTAAATATAAATATAAAAGTGAACATTGAAGTCAACGCTCAGAGGCGGCAGGTTGTTTTATGCTAGACGCAAACGTCAGACCACCTCTGATATATATATATATATATATATATATATATATATATATATATATATATATATATATATATATGTATGTATTATGTATGTATTGGCAGCATGTATTTGTTAGGACATGTTTAATTGAATAATTTAGACTAGATTTGTCTATTTATTTTCAATAGGATATACTCATATTAATATTAAAAAAGAGAACAAATATACTATGAGTTAAAAACTAGATATGTAAAAAAATATGGACATTTCAAAACTTAGTTACCTCCCCTGACGTTTACATTGTGAACGTTAAACCGTGCATGACCATAGCGCATTTCACTTCACAGTTAAAAGGAATTAACTTTCAGATGAACACAACAATTTTGTCGTCTAATTTGGAAAGTACCCGGAATAAATGAATATGTATCAACACGGTAGTTTTCTCTCTTTCTTTAATAAGGACACTAAGAAGCTTGTCCGAGAATATGAGAGGATCATATTCAATATAAGTAGACAAAACATGTCTAAATTAGTCAATAAGACTAGTTCACTACCTCTTCGTCACCGAGGCCTGTTAGTACAGTTGGTAGGACGTTTGCCTGTCAATGTAGCTGTCTTGGTTTCAATTCACGGTAGTGGATGCCCACTGTTGATGAGTCCCAAAACGAAACGGCAGTCCAGTGCTTTCTGCATTCTGCTGAGTTTTCTTCTAGATTCGATGAATTACTTAATTATCTCAAATCCTCCTTAATTTCTATCATTTATACATATCGAGTTCTCTCAGTCACTGTGTGTTTATCTAAAAATAAATACACTTGAATTCACCTTCTTCCTTGCCTTGCGTCAACGGCTTAGGAGTAAAATCTTCGAGTGACGCCAATTCAGCAAGGTTTCGATTCTAGCTTGAGGCAACCGAATGTCTAGACACACTGATGAGCTGTGATACAGTCTCTCTGTGGGTGACTATATATATATATATATAATTATTTAAAAAAAATATGATTCCATCGCGACACAAATTGCTAAACTCACACTCTTTGTGTCCTCATGGCACAGTGGATAAGTGCGTTAGTTAGATCCAGTGACAGGACCCAAGGAGTGTGAGTTCAATACCTGGTTAAGGCGGTGGGGAATTTAGAGAGGGGAATTAACAGGAGATAACTGATAACTGGCATCCATTAGATATGGCACGTGAAACTAGAACAGTCTAACCCTGTGAGCGAAATAAAGGGCTTCACTTTGACATTCCAACCACTTGAAGAAGCTCGGAGTATACAACGGCTGAAACGTTGTAATAAATATGGCGACAAAGATGAGGACAATTGTCCGAATAATGTAAATAGTGTACATAATACCTCATCTCGGAAATATAGACAGATACTGCGGTTGTGGTATTGTGTTGAAAGATTAGGTCCGTACATTGGCACCGTTGTTGGAAATCCCAGCTAAACAGTATCAATTTTTACTGCACCATCAAAGAGACATGGAGTCTGCCATTGTCCTAATAAATGATGACGTAATTTATATTGACAAAATTCGGAATATTTCTTTTTTTTGCCTTTAGTCGGTCCAAATGGGAACAGTATTTGTTTGAAAGCAACGTTTGATTTTGTAGAAGCTCGTAATACAAAATATGCTTACAGTGCAACGAGATAGACATTACGATTTTCAAATAGAAGAAATATTTTTTGAATTCTCCCAGGAAACCGTCATCTCTCTATATGGTTGCGAACAAACTTTTCGTCATTTCAGTTCGTTCTTTTACAAAAAGTCGTCCGTTTTTGTTGAGTTTGAACAGAAAAACACAGATGTAAATGTTAACCTTTAATTTTTTCCTTAACGATTCATGTAACCTGGGTTTTCAAATGACTTACAACGCAATTTGTAACGATTTATTTAATTCGGTGTTTTCATATGCCTTACAACGCATAATTTATCGATTCATAAAACCTTACAACGCATATTCTAACGATTAACCTAACCTGGTGTTTCCAAATGCCTTACAACGTATATTGTAACGATTCATCATACCTGGTGATTTCAGTTGCCTTACAACGGATATTGTAACTATTCATCTACCTTGGTGTTTCCAAATGCCTTACAATGCATATTGTAACTATTCATTTAAGCTGATGTTTCGAAATGCCTTACAACACATATTGTATAGATTCACCTAACCAGGTGTTTCCAAATGCCTTACAACGCATATTGTAACGATTCATAATACCTGGTGATTTCAGTTGCCTTCACAACACATATTTCACGATTCATAACGCCTTTCAACGCATGTTGTAACGATTCATCTAACATGGTGATTTCAGATGCCTTGCAATGCATATTGTAACGATTCATTTAACCTGATGTTTCGAAATGCCTTACAATGCATATTGTAACAATTCATCATACATGGTGATTTCAGTTGCCTTACAACGCATAATGTAACGATTTACCTAACCTGGTATTTCCAAATGCCTTACAACGCATATCGTAACAATTCACCTAACATGGTGCTTTCAATTGTCTAATTAATAAGCTGCAAATTCTGTCACTCCGTTCGTGTCTGAAACGCCTCTAACTGGGCCCACAATTCACCTACGTAGACATATTAGACCTTTTTGGAGTCAGGATGATACAGGGATTGAACATCTGCCATTCATGAGGTGTTTGAACATCCAACATTGGGATTTGTGTCCGGATGAGGATGGAACATTTGAAAATTTAAATTATAAAATTATAAAATAACTGAAAAGAAATTACTGATTTTATTTTTTTAAATTTACTTTAATTTTAAATTAGCCCAAAACTTTGTGAATTTATGTTTTTTAACTTCATTTTGAAATATATCCAAAACTTTGTGATTTGAGGAAATTAATTTTATTTCTTCAAAATTCCAAGGAATCAGATTTGAAGTGAAATGTTTCATGACGGGAGGTTTTAACATACCGTAGAGTTTGTGATATAAAGGACTCGACTCAATTGAAGTCCCACGGAGTTTGCGATTTCAAGAACTCGATTTTCAGCTTGAATTAGAATTTCGGCCCAAATCGAACTTTCGCATCAAATCTATCTTTTGGCCGGAATTGCATTTATAACCATAACTATAAATTTTTAAAGAGATGTCTTGAAGTTCCATGGTGAGAACTGAACAATTCAAAATTATCATTACTATTTTCTAAGTTGGACCTGAGGTACATTTAAGTTTTGGGCCGGATCCCCATTTAGCTTTAGTACGGCTTTCAAGTTGAGTTGTACCGCGTCGTGTAACGTGGGTCATGTTTTATCAGTATTTCTATTTGTCCATCACAAACGACTGCTGGTTCTTCTGGAACGTTCTCTGTCTTTCATATTGTTTTCTTTTTCTGAACAACTTAAGAACAGTAAGTTGTTCTTCTTCGATGTGGCACCATTTCCAAAAAGTAGCACATCAGTGTGTACAGCGTTATTATTATGTTTTGCTGTTTATACAGCGTTATATTTTTGCTGTTTGTACGGTGATATTTTTTTTCTTTTTGTACAGTGTTATTTTTTTTAGCTGTTTGTACATTGCTATTTTCTTTATAAAGGAATTGGGGGAAAAAAAAACCTTTATTATACATTTTTCTGTATTAATTTTGAATCTCCCGTTGAAGCCTGAAGAGCGGGAGCGAAACCGGTTGCTTCCCCCTAGTTGTTGTTTTTTTATTTTTTAATATGTCTTGTAATATTAAATTTTATACTTTTATTTCGATCATATATATATATATATATATATATATATATATATATCAGTCACACACACGCATACACACCGGGTGTAACAGCAAAACTGCCCAATTATTAGATTAAGATTTGAACTGTTGTATCTTAAAAATCATTAAAGATATCTAGGGAGTCTAATTTAAACAATAAGAATGAATAAGTTGAAAAGATGATCCCTCTTGCTATTATGACTCCCGGTCCAGTTTCCCTCTCTCTCAGACAGTATTGTGCCATGCGTGATACACGCTTAGGCGATCATGTATCTTTCGATACATGACTGACAAGGCAGGTATTTTTCCCCGCAGTCGGTTGCCATTCCTTTCTGCGGTAGACCAGTTGCCATCCAAGGCTACAGAATCCGGTCTGTCCTGCTATTTACCCATAGCTAAGGGAGAAGAGGAGGATTCGACCGGTTTTCGAACTCTGCTCTCCGATTCCTCAATCCTAGCTGCTATCCATTACGTCACCGTCTCTACTCTTACATTTAAAAAAAAAAACTTATTCACTGTTCTATTGATAGATATTGAAGATGGAAGCCAAAGTTTGAATGTTGGTACAGTTAGTGTAGGCCTGAATGATCATTATCCTCTCTCCATTGCTCACTTGTGAAGACACAAAACGATTCAACCTGTTCTTTTTCAAGCTAAATAACTCAAAGTGTTTTTCAGTAGTGCTTACTATAAATGATGTTAAGATGGCTAAACGTCTCATCTGAAAATCTGGAAAATAGAAATTTAATTAGTTTAGCGATTTTATAGATATTAAACATTTTGTGGGATCGACAGATATCCCATTCTGATACACGATTTGGACATTCTTCCTGTCACACCCGGTATATATATATATACTGAACTCTCCCGTCGTCTTCGACGTTTTCGACGTATGAGGTTGGTCAGTTCTTAGATTCACCAGCCAAAGCACCCGCACATATAATTTGATTATAGTGGTGAAGGCATGAACAGAACTAAGCACAATTTTTGGAAGAGCCGAATACAGAGAACTGGTGCATAGTATGCTAAAAGGTCCCCGAACAACCCTCCGTTGGTTTTGAATACAGAGTTGTCCTCCTCCAATCCCGATTGACACCCAAGTCTATAGAACCCAGTCTCTTCTACTATGTACCTACAGCTGGAGGAGAAGAGATGGATTCATACATGTACCAAGGTTATTAGCACTTAAGTGATAATTTGAGTGGAATTCGAACTCAGCTCTCCGATTTTCAATCCGAGCCTCAATCGATTAGCGTACATTGAAATGAATAGACAATGAAAATTGTTTTTATTTTTATTTTTTTTCTTTCATGGGGACTAAGAGTGGAGACCCTTGAAGCAATAACCACTACTTCCTGTAGTGGTTATTACCTCAAGGGTCTTCGGACAGTCAATAGAGATTTTTAAGATACAACAGTTCAAATCTTAATCGAATAATTGGGCAGTTTTGCTGTTACACCTGGTGTGTATGCACTCATACGTACGCAGATATACAAGCACACACGTACACGCACTGTAGTTCGCATAAACATAAACATATATGAACAGTGTGGGTCTGGGTGCATATGCCTATCCATATGTCGTTGGGTGCATGCGTATGTATGAGTTCCAATGAAAACTTTTCTTTTTCTTTGACTGTTTCTACACACTCTTTGTTCAAACACAAGAAAACTTAAATAAAAACCTTAACCGTAGTACCGAGTCTGTAGTTTTTTTTTTATGAAACATCCATAAATGAAGGATTACTGCCTAAATACTCAATATATATATATATATATATATATATATATATATATATATATATATATATATATATAATCACATAATTTTTTTTTCTTGTCAGTTCACATTTTGAATAAAATTCCGGTCTCACTTTTTCTTAACCATGTATAATAATTTTCTCCTTTAAAGTAAAAAAAAAACTACATTTTTTTAGCCAATTTATTACCAAAGGATTTCTCAAACATTTCAACTTTATATATATATATATATATATATATATATATATATATAGAGAGAGAGAGAGAGAGAGAGAGAGAGATAGATAGATAGATAGATAGATAGATAGATATAGTGTGTGGCGCAGATAGTTTTACGTGGCAACAATTTAGTGACGGTGCAGCGTAGCGGAATTTCGAGTGCAGCATTAGAAAGTACTATACCTCAATAGCTGTCTGGCCATAGAAGAATGAGGTGCTTAGCAATAGTCATGTCTTCAGTATACAATCTTTGAGCTGGTGTTTGGGATAGTTTTTGCACTGGTCACGAAGCCAAGGAAATCATTGAATGATACTACCTTAAATCAGGACAGAATACAAGACTCATAAGAAGTGCTCTGGCAACAATATGACGCGCCCTATTTCGTCGCCAACATTGCCGACGTTATCAAGTAGAATCCCCGAAAATTTATAAGAAAATTTAGTTTATAAATATTATGTTCTCAAGAGGCGTCGCTTGCTCTCCGTACCGACTTATCGTTCTACCTCATGGCCAGACTGCAATCCTATCGACTATTTCGTGTGGGGCCTCTTGAGGAGAGGTGAACACCAGGCCGTACAATACAATGTAAGCTCTCAAGTCCGCCACCAGAGAGTCAGTGGCCAGCATAACGCCAAGACCTACTCCAGATTCCTGTCGTGCCTGAAAGAAGGAATTGGTGGCCACCGAAGCTGGGCAAATCGATTCATTTCTGCAGCGCGCTCGCACACACACACACACACACACACACACACACACACACACACACACATATATATATATATATATATATATATATATATATATATATATATATATATATATATACCTAAATGTCTAAAATGCTGATTTTATTATCCATTAACTTTTTCCGGGATTATTCCGCCTCTCTCTCTCTCTCTATATATATATATATATATATATATATATATATATATATATATATATATCTTACAATGAACCATTCATGCAAAAAAGTAAATTATTAAAGTTAATGATATAAAATAACGAAATCCTTTCGCTAAATTATAAACTGTATTATGTCTTCCTTAAATATGCAAGTACTTTCGACGGTTCCTATATATATATATATATATATAGATATGTTTCTAGCCATCTTTTGTTATATCTTATTCTTTGACCAAATCTATGATTTTAGGTTAAATATATACAAACAAGATATCGTTGGTAACAAAGAAAATAATACTGAACTGTTATGTAGTATCATTTCTGCTATATGGCGGTGAATGCAGGACAATCTCCTCAAAGGTCAAACAGAGACTTAAAGCAATAGAAATGTGGTACAAAATAAAGATGATTAAAATACGATGCATCGAAATTGTGAGCAACGACGACGATCTAGAGACAATGGCAAAAACAAAAAGGTCCCTTAAAATTAACATTAAGACAGTTGAGGTTTCTGGGACAAATAACGAGAAAGGATGGCTTGGAATATTTAATAATCATAAGGCATATTGAAGGTAAGTGAGACAGAAAATACAACAGATAACCTGCCTTGCGAGCTTTAGCGAATTGATGGCGAAGCAGTGTATGGGGTAGATGACAAAATGAAAAAGAGCTGTAAAGGACAAGAAATTGTAGAGAGTCGTGATCGCCAACGTCCTAAATGGACACGGCACATAGAAGAAGAGATGATCATTTAGAAATGTTTGTATGGTGTCATGTTAAATGTATCAATGACAGATATTTTACAGAGTTAACAATAGAAAAACTATATTAGCGATGAGATGTGAAATTTAATGATTAAACATTTAACATTATAATTTTTTTTACATAAAATTGAATTACAATACGCATACTTTCTCATGTCTGTGGAAAATAGCAAAGTATTTGCAGGCATAAACAATCTTATGAATAAGTTTTTCGATATTCGCCTAGTATTCACGCCTCTGTGCTAAATTGCACATACATGAACGTACGCCTAAGTAGTACACATACACTTGAACAAAGATATAGTCCTACGCGCATGCGCAGCTGCACTTGCGTTATAGACAAAAATGGCGGTGGGCCAGAAACAAACGATGTCTGATCAATGTGAAGGGGAATGGAAATAAAAAGAGATAAAATGAACTCAACCACACAGACCAGTCCCCCACACCCTGAGACCACCGACCAACTCGACCTCACTCCAACGCCCGTCCTTCAACCTTCGACCCGAAGTCAAAAGATGAATTCTTTCATCTCAGACAGGTCGGCATAGATTTCTGTTAATGGCGAATGGTGCGACAATGGTATTTTTGCGTGGAGGCATCGCAGACGAGATGAAAAAAATAGAGAGAAAAGAAAAGTTCTTATTTATCAGAAGTTCAATTGATCAGATTAGTTCCTGGAGTTTGAATGTAAAATATGAAGTTATGGCAAGGTTACTCGACACTGCATGGGTTAAAATAACTTTGTAATTCATCACTGTCGTTTTCCGTCTAATTTCCTTCGGTCGTTATTTTTTTTAACTTGGTAGCTAATCAAATAGGGATGAGAAAAAACATAAACAGCTGCAGTAAATTATTAAACGAATACACTGGTTTGTGCTTATTTTAATCGCTGATTTATGTAAGTTTACATCATTTATAACGTTTTTTATATTCTTAGATTACAATGCTTTTTTTTCTTTTTTATAAATGACAAATAAACGTAACTTCTTATCATTTTTTATATTGCATTTATGTAAAAATTCAGCATATTAGGAGAGACTTGATTTGAACATTCTAAAAGCTGAGAACAATTTTTAAAAAAGACTCCATAAAACCTCACACGAAGGTTAAAACAAAGACATCTAGTGTAGATAAATGCTGACCATGCAATTTCATTATTCGAAAATTTAAAAATTGCAAATATCGAATTATGTGAAGTCTTTTGAGTTTTAGTTATATTAAAATAACACGTGGATGTTCCACTCAACTTGTTATTAATGAACAAATATTTCCATCTCCTTGGAAAAGGACGTAATAATAATTTGCCAAATATAAACGTAAAAAAGCGAAAAATTAAATGGGAACACAAAATATATTCTGTAAAATTCTTGTTTTTAGGGTTTTTTATTTTAATTGTATTCCGAATAAATTGCAGTTTGCGTAATAAAAATATGGGTTAGAATAACTAGTAAAGATCAGGACGTTCCGATTAGATATATCTAAGTTTTCATATTGCCTCTATCCAAATTAAATTGGTAGATTTGGTTTTTACGGCTTATCTACCTTTTGCAGGTTATTTTAAGGCCAGAAAATATTTTTAGATTATAAGAATGTTTCCGAAATAATAATGATTTACTGATACAATTACTAGTAACTATAGTTAGTTGGCGGATAAGAGGTGGATCTATTCCTTTTCCAAGGGTATTTGTGCGTAAGTGAATATAACCCGACTGGAATTGGAACTCGGCACTCCGATATCAAATTCCGAGTCCTTATCTATTACACCACCTGCACACTCAAGCATACACCACCTGGTATTCTCGGGCTGTAAGCCTCTTAGGTACTGACTAGGCCCACTATATGTCTCATGTAAAAATAACGCAATATTTGTGTCATGTGTGTTGTGTTTATTTCTTTATGCATGCCAATTGTGCATTATGGATTGCAAGGTATATTGTATTATCCTAACGATTACTGACTAGGTGGTGACGGTTAGTTTCCAAATTATTCTTGAGTCTATTGAGTAGAAAGACTTGTGAATTCAAATGTGTTTATTTGTAGCTATTTTATAGTGTTATTTCTGCCAACGACAATTGATCGCAAAATATAGGCATTCACCAGAAGAGAAATTAGCTTAAACCAAATAACAACACAAATTACTAAAGAAACGATCAGAATTTATCTCAAAATGCAGACACGAATTACTTTTTTCTATGTTACTTAGAAATCGCAAACTATAAACGTATACCTTTTAGATTAGCACTATGTAATATGTGAATATATGTATCATATACAACGCAAAGCAAATTCTTTTAAATTAAATAAATAACAAAAACCTATCAATAACATAAATCAAATAAAATTCCAGATAAATAAAACAAATTAAGTAAATAATAAGTTAACAAACCACGAATGCATTATTATCATAAGTAAACGTAAAAATAATAATAAACACCAACATATAATTAAGTAACCAATAATAATTAATGAAGTAAAATGCTAACAAACAACACGATAAAAATAGTCGCATTCCGATCCACAACAATTGCTAATCTCTACTTTGAATCATAACTGTTACTGCCTTCCAAATAACCGTTATGATGATACAATAGATCTTGCTTCCCATAATGCACTACTGAACAGCATATATAAATAGTCGAACTCAGAATTCTAACTCGGTTCTCCGATTTCTAATTCCGAGCCGTTGTCTATCATACCACCTACACATCTAAGCTTATAGTACCTGGTATGTTCCGACGGTCATCCATCTAGGTATTGACCAGACTCGACATAACCTATCTTCGGTGAACCAATATGTCAACGTATTATAGCCGTAAGATGACTGCTTGAAGGAGGCAAGCATGTTTGCGCCTTTAGTATATGTCGTTGCATGTCAGATAAAAGGCAAAGGAGAGAGTAGTAAATGCGTTAATATACGTTTGTTTTATTTTTAATAATGATTTCACACATGCAAGGTGATAATGCCACTAAGACGCAGGGTGTTACTGGATGTGGAAGAGACAGGGAATTTTGTTAGGAGAAAGAATAATAAAAAAAAGAATAGGTTCCAGGAAGACAGAAGATGGAAAGTGAAGTAGCGTTGACATTTTTTTTTTAAGATCATAGGTCGCAAGGAAGTAAGAAGCCAGAAGTGAATGCTACAGGCGAGAAGTGCGAGGAAAGAAAATATTAGAATCAAACTTACGGTTACATCTAGATATTTCAACAGCAAAATAATGAACCCTAGTAACAAGTCTTGTAGTACGCTTAAATCAATGATTTTCAGACACCAAAGAGGTTAGCTTATTAGAAGAAAAGTCATGAAAATATTTATAGAAAAGTCAGAGTGAAACCACGTTACAGTTGTGTGACACTGACTGAAGTAGAGATGCCAGGTCTGGATCTATAACATTGCAGATTCTTCTGGGATTTTGTCAAGAATCTCTAGATATATAGCAGCAGATATGGCATCTATATTCAATGCCATGACGAATAGAAGATTTATAGATATGCAAGAAGAATTCTGATGAGAAAAACTGTCACGACACCGTGAACCAAATTTAGTAGCAGCACACATATTAATTGATGAAATATAAGCATTAATTTCATATCAGTGGAAAACGTGATAACAAGAAGGTGAAATGACCTGCTCTCACCAGGTTAGCATCAGTCATACTGATGGCAGACACAAGCGTGCACATTATTTTTAGAAAAGATTCTCCTTTCATCGACTGAAAAAATCAGGTCGACGATTGCGTCTAGCATGAAACAGACTGTCGCCTCTGAGTGTTGACTTCAGTGTTCACTTTTGCTACCTAAATACCTCTAAATAACTTGAAGATTGCCTTTAAGCATGAAACAGACTGTCAAAGTTTGGTGTTGATCTCAATGACTAATTTTACATTAACATATGTTCCATCTCTGATAGTGAGCATATTTGCTCATAAATAT
>CAHIKZ030005503.1:215000-242500 GCA_903632075.3 Acanthosepion pharaonis | reverse complement strand
CATATAAATGTAGAATCTACATTCAACATCATCACTTGATAAGACACCAGAGGTGTTGAAACAAAATGGCTATTTTTGTAGTGATTTTATAACATATTTATGTTATAATTTTTAACAAATAATTATATTCGTTCTACTCTGTATATTGAGCACTCTTTTAAGGATAGTAATTGTTAGTTATTGGAATTTATTCCGTATACCCCAATCATATACATATAATAAGATAATGTTCAAATAGTATATTAAGAGACAAAAAGGGGGACATATTTAGTATTTTTAGTTTTGTTTCGATCAATTCACATTGGTCAGTTTTGTATCACGTGCATCAAACCGTAGAAAATTCTATGCGTATGTAAATTTGTAAAAATGGTAATATGTCTAAGCGTCATTGGATTGTAATGGGTATTCGTAATTGTGTGTCTGTCTTGTAGGGGGAGTTCTAATGTTTTCACTTTGTGTGTCCAGTTGGCGTAGTTGTGTGGTATTCTGTTAATCTGTTTTTATGTACGCACTGTTTGTCGAGAGATATAAGTTAGATTCTTTAAGAATGTATTCAAAGAAAGTTGGCACGTGTTTATAGTTGGTAACAACGTTATTATTAAACGATCAAAGTATTTTTCCCTTCAAAGAATTACGTGCTTCTTTTTTTTTTTTTTTTTAATTAGGCTGGCATTATTAAAATCAAAATTATGACCAGCATCGTTCCTGTGTCATAATAGTCAGAAAGTTAGTCCAAACGTAAATCTCTGTAGTGTTCGTAGATGCGGTCTTTTAGATCACGTGACATCCCCCTGCCCCATAAAAATAAGAAGTAGTTGAAAAATCAAAGAATTCAAGAACGTGAATGGATTAAATGAATCGAATGCTATAATCCGAACTGTTGGTAAAATAACACTTTCGTTTTGAGAAACATAAAGAACGATAGAGTACGTAAGCATCCATTGGAAGCAAACGCCCACTTTTAAAATCCTACTGCGTGATACGGACTGTTAATGTTATTTTTACGTGCATTAAAATACTCTTTTTTAATAGTACTTAAAATATTCACCGTCATATGCATAAAAGGATTATAAAAATCATATATTTTTATAATCATTTCACCACAAGAAGGCAGTAAAGCCACTAAGACACAATGGGTTACCGAGTGTGAAAGAATAAGAAAAAGAGAGAAACATTATTAAGTAGCGAGAACAGTAAAAGAATCTTAATCAAGAAGACAGTAGATAACAACTGACATTGCATTTACATTTTTAAAAATCAAAGTTGACTGGAAAGCATGAAACGAGAAGAAAGTTCTATAAGCAAGATGTGGGAGAGAAGAAAGTCTTAGCATAGAACTTACGGTTGCATCTAGCCAATCGGACTGCAAATTGATGAGAGCTTGTTGCAAATCTAGTACTGTGCTTAAATTCATAGTCTATGTACTATACCAGTAAGTTTATTAGAACAATTACCATGAAAGATGTTACAGGAAAAGTACAGGACGCTATATATATATATATATATATATATATATATATGTGTGTGTGTGTGTGTGTGTGAGAGAGAGAGAGTGTGTGTTTGAAAAGTGTGTGTATATATATATATATATATATATATATATATATATATATATATATGTATGTATGTATGTATGTATGTATAAAAGAATTAAATCTCAGGTGAGCAGTGATCGCCCAAAACTTCCAGTTTCATGCGCTTTCAGGCAATCATCATGCCAGTCGGTAGCTATAGTAATAAAACTAGGAACCCTTATACAACCAGTCGAGTCTAAGATGTTAAGAGACTCAAACTCTTCAATTTATATGATTTGCAACTTATACCAAGGCTATGAGGTCTAATATAGGGCGGGATGTTTTATACGGTGTATTAGCAGTTACGCTTCTCTCGGCGTTTTCATTTTCATAAAGCGACCTGAAAGCAAATTACTCCGCAGAAATGCTATCAGTGCGTTGCGCAAACAAACCCCCTTACTCAAAGCTTTATTGCCTTTTCGCAAACAGCGCAGTTAAATAACACCAGTTCGTAAATTCAGGCGAGGACACTGCCGTGGGATTTGGCGAGCGTTAAGGAACCTTGGGCGTTTTGTTAGACAATGCGAAAGACTAGAAAAAATAATTCAAATAAACATAGTAAAAATGCATAAAAATAATTCACATAAAAGAGGAAGTACAGGGAGCCAATGTATGATGGGAAGTGGCGGGAAGATATGATGAGATGAAAGAAAGAAAAAAAGAAAGAAAAATTAAATAGGAGAGGATTAAACTAAAAATAAGGTAATAACGAAGAAACGGGGATAAGATAGGGTGAAACAAAGAATAAGAGAATGAATATATAAAAGTTATTTTATTAGTTATAACATGGAAATAAGATCACGAAGAATAATTGATAGAAGAAAGAAAAGAAAGAAAGAAAAAAGAATTAGTAATCCATTCAATAGATGTTGAAAGGAAAATAAAACATACACATATACACAGAGATGTATGTGTAGATATATGTATATACCCACACTCGTACGGGAATTAAAGAATAGAGAGAAAATGCAAGAACAGAATTAAGCGAGGAAACGTTATTGAATTATGAAAGAACAAAAGCAAGAGAGAAATAGAAAAACAAAGACAAAGACTAAGAAAGAAAGAAAGAAAAAGGAAAATTGGAAAAAAAGAAGAAAGAGATAAATGAACATGTAGAAAGAAAGAAAAAAGAAAGAAAGAAAGAACCAAGAAAAAGAAAGAAAGAAAAAAAGAAAGAAAGAAAGACAGAAAGAAAGAAAAAGGAAAAGTTGGAAAAAAGAAGAAAGATATAAATGAACATGTAGAAAGAAAGAAAAAAGAAAGAAAGAACCAAGAAAAAGACAGAAAGAAAGAAAGAAAGAAAGAAAGAAAGAAAAAGGAAAAGTTGAAAAAAGTAGAAAGAGATAAAAGAACATGTAGAAAGAAAGAAAGAACCAATTTAAAGGAAGAAAGAAAAAAGAAAGAAAACAAAGAAAGAAAACATTGGAAAAAAGAGTAAAGATATAAAAAAGAAAATGGGCAAAGAAAGAAAGATAGAAATAAGAAAGAAAGAAAAAATTGAAAAGTGAAGAAAGACAGAAAAAGGAAGATGGACAAAGAAAGAAAGAAAAAAAAGAAAGAAAGAAAGAAAGAAAAAGAAAGAAAAAAGAAAGAAAGAAAGAAATGGATAAATGAATAAAGAGAGAAAAAAGAACATAAACAATGAATGAAAGAAATAAAGAAAGAAAGAACAAATGAAAAAAAAAACGAAAAAAAGAAAGAAACCATTGATAAGCAAAAAAAAATGAGTAGATCGATAAAGGCTCGATCAGTGAAAGAAACTACTGAACAGAACAGAGTGAGAGTGAGAGAAATAACAAAATAAAACGAAATCACTCGCGAACGCTCAATGAAAGGAAAATGCTGAAAGAAATTCAAAAAAGAAAAGAAAAGAAAGAAATTTAAAAACAAAAAAAAGAAAGACATTTAAAAAAAAAAAAAGAAAAGAAAGAAATTAGGAGCTCCAAGAATAAATGAAATTAAAAAGAATGACAGCGTCAACGAATCAGTGCCCAATAGAGTGCTGAACAAAAAAGATGAAAATGAAAGTAAAAAGTTAGAACGGAACTTGTACAAAATTGTAGGACTGCGAACTTGTCATGAACAAGTAAATGAGTTGTGGGTTGGTGTTGAATGTTATGATGTCACGCTTTGTGTGTTTACGAAGAGTCGGGTAATGAAAATCTATCATCATTTGTTTAAAATGTCAAGGGGAAGAGCCATCATGAAAAATGAAACATAGCACCCACTTCTAAAAACACAGCCACGCAGATAGAAAAGCGGTGTTCTTTATTATATTTTCTTTGATGATATTACTGATCAGTGTTCGGAGGGAGGAAAAAAAAACGTGAATTCTTTAATAAAGAGAATAAAAGATAGAGAAAAAGAAGAAAGGAAAGTAGTTATTTAACGACTTTTAAGCAGAGATAAGAAGAAAATAGCGGGCTTATAGGCATATCCTGTTAAAAGACCTGTTTTCATACAAACACCAAATTTAAGCAACGTTGAACAAGGTCAGTATCTAGATGGATACCGCTTGAGAATAACAAGTGTTGTAAGGTTTGGAATTGAAAATGTGAGATCTGGTGTGTTATGATCATTTACACATTAATATTCTTGTGTAAGTTTTCAATCCACCTCTTCTCCTTCCTACCTATGGGTTAATTAGTAGAACTTTTATCAGTAAAAATCATTATAAACTGAAAATCATTCTTACTGTTTAAAAACATGATATGGCTTTAAATAACATGAAAATTTTTATAAGCCGTAAAATATCAAACAATTTAAACAAATAACGAAAAGAAGATGAAGGAGATTTAGATGCCATTTTTCCTACTGAGATAGTCACGTGTCTTTCACGCCCGCCATAGTGTGAAGTTCAAGACCATCTAAAAACAGGATATCAGAAGCTGATTTTGAAGAATGCTCGCCTATCAGAAGCTTTTACAACACTATCGTCCTATTTGTATTAAGGATAAATACATCACCTATATTGAATGTTTAACAATGTCGTCATAGGTGATGAAAATACTTACAGAGATGAAACTCTATCGATGGTTGTTGAAAATGACATGAGAAGATTATGCGAGAAGGAGACATTTTTAGAAGGCAAGGAACCACAAGATGAAATATGGTATAATTTTTTTTTTCTTTTTTTCCTTATCACCAGGTCACCGTGACTAATTTCAAACCGTTAAACTATAGCTGGTGACAGGATTATAAGATTTTATTTTACGTGATATAATCACTTCTTTTTCAACATAATCTCACCCTTTTTCAATATTTATCCGTTAAATACATAGATCGGATATTTTCAGATAAATTTCAAGCTGATCAGTCGACCATAGTTAAGATCATCGAGTCAATAAGAATGACTCATTCCTTAACTGTATAGTTTTGAACTCAGTTTTCTTTCTCCTAGGCTGGTTACCATCCAAGACTCTGTGTGTGTGTGTGTGTGTGTGTGTGTGTGTGTGTGTGTGTGTGTGTGTGTGTGAGAGAAAACACACACAGAGAAACACGTACGAAAAATTTTATTTTGTGCAATTTTAATTTATCTTCCAACATTTAAAACTACGTTTCATCAAGAGGCTTATAACTTTGCATTTTGTACCTTTTTTCAGCATGAAGATGCTTTCAGGTCTTTATTTGAACTTGGATTACAGTCCTTAATGAACCCAAATGATATTTCTACAAGGAATCGACCGTAGTCGAGATCATTGAGTTAACGGCCCTTTCCTTAGCTGCATAGTATGTGTTTCGCCAGGGTTACATACAGTTTTGAATTCCGTTTTCTTCATCCAAGACCGGTTGCCATCCAAGACTATCCAAATCTGTCCTAATTACCCATAGCTGGGGAAGATGAATTGGACTCATGCCTATCACAAGCACGTAAGTGAATTTAATGGACTCGACTGGAATTCGAACACTGCACTCCGATTCCTCAATCCGAGCCTGAACCCATTAATCTACCGTTCCTACTCTAAATCAACATCTAATTAATAAAAAAATATAAAAAGGACTTTACCGTAGTTGTGATCACCGAATCAATGCAAACTATCCTTTCCATATCCGCATATTATGGTTTTTTCCAGGCATACATACAGTTCTGAATTCAGAGTTTTCCTTCTCCTAAGCCGGTTGTCACCTAAGGCTATTTATCAATATGTGAGAATGAGAAGAAGTGGATACATACTTTTCCCATGTTTATTAGCGCATAAGTGAATGTAAAGAACTGAACTGGAATTCGAACTCGGCTCGCCGCTTCCGCAATCCAATCGGCACGCCATTACGTTCTAATTTCTACTTGTGTTTCGACATAGAGCTGAACCCTAAGTTTCAGTTTTATGAGAATGTAATTATTGATATCATAACTGACAGCAAACTATTTAATTTATAAGGTGTGAAAGCGAGGCAAAAACAAGTACGATTATAAACTGGTGTTTTCTTTTTTTCTTTTCTTAAAACAGTTAAATTAATATCAACTGGCCGAGATCGTGAAATCATGCTAAATGAAAATGTCCTTCCCGACAGGATTTGAGCCTCTACTCCCTTTCTTCATCTGAGAAAACACTCCTGTAGCGGTCATGATAAAGTAATGTTTAATGACTTACTTAATTGGGATGTCTTTGAAACCAATAACACTCGTTTTATTTTCGTCGTCGGCCTTATCTCGTATCCAAGAATTCAATTTTTTATTTGCTTATCGCTTCCTTTACGATGATGGCGTTGATGACTATGTAAACCAATTCTTGCATAGAAGAGCCGATAGCATTGATTGCATCGTAATGTTAATGGAGGGCGAGGTTGATTTTGTCGAGCCTTTCTCTCTTGTCATTTGACTTCTTCCTTTTGTCTTCTGCTGGCTTTAGAGATTTTGCTTCCAATGATGATGGAACATCGCCAGTTGTTACGGTCGTGTGCATGTGTTTCAAACGATTTAGAGTCAAGTCCAGTGACTTTCAGTGTTATTTTGTTGGTACTTTTGAAGAAGAAATATTGCCAGAAATAGATTTTTTGAAGGAAAAAAATATCACCAGGAATGCATTTTTGAAATTAAAAAAAAAAACCCATTGAGGTTGACATGCCGTAAAAGAAACCAAACCAACTCAACTTTTTCTTCTGGTCGCTTCCTTTATGACGATGGCGTCGATGACTATGGAGATCAAATCTTGCATAGAAGAGCCGATGGCATTGACTGTGACGAGGTTGATTTTGTCGAGCATTTTTCTCTTACATTTTGCTTTCTTCCTTTTCTCTTCTAGTGACTTCAAAGTGTTTCAGGATCTGCGATTCGATATTTTGACTGTTGGCGCTTTCCAGGAATTTGTTGTTTGGTTACATAGTTGCTCAAAATGAAATAAAGTTTTGCTGGTGAAAGCGATCAAATATTTGGATGTCGCGACGATATAGAGTCTACGCTTTTCACAGCTATATAGCAAACTTGAAATGGCAACAACGTTATTGTCCATAATTTTGCTGTTGAGTTCAGATCTTTGCTGTTAAAGACGTGTGTGGTAGACACAAACGTACGTGATGAAAAATAACTAAAATTAAGATGGTTTGAACTTGTTAAAAACGTTCACATTTATTATTATTATTATTAATATTATTATTATTATTATTATTATTATTATTTGTTTATTACTATTTGTTTATGTTATATTTCCTTCTTTGTTTCTTGCAGTACGGAAGCCAACCTTTGGTCTTTAGGCTCTATAAGAGAATTGTCATTTAATTGATAGCACTTTTATTAGTGATATATCCCGGAAAGGGATATATTTGAAGAAAGTAGCTAAGTGGTTTTGTCTACTATAACCAAGTAGAATATGGTAGCACAAATCGACTGGTACGCGTCGTAGTCGCAGGTAAGAAGTGTAGATCAATGGCGTAGTCCAATGGGCGTCGTTATAGACTTAGCTCTCAGACTAAGGATCTTCTGACTTTCGTACCTACACGTCCGTCGGTATTTATGACGGACACCAGACAATCATATTCCAGGGGAACACAGGTGTACGCATATTTCATTATATCACTTAGTATATTTGAAAGTTTCTACTATGGCGATCTTCTGGGAAACTTCTATGTTGATGCTACCCGAGACGCTCTTTCTAAAACTGTCCACTCCTTTTCTAACGGGACCCAGTGCTCCGATTACTGTTGGTACAGTCTCAGTCTTCACTCCCCACATTCTGTTAATCTCGATCTCCAGGTTCTTGTATTTGGAAAATATCTCGATAATGTTCGTGGAGATGTTTCTCTCAGATGAAACTGCTGTGTCAATAAGCGTACACTTGAATTTCTTGTCTTTTATGATAATATCAGGTCTGTTGGCCTTTGTTTCCTTGTCAATTTGAAATGGCATTTCCCAGAGGATAATTTACATCGTCATTTTGGGTAACTGTGCCTGGTTAGTGCTGATATCATCTCTCAGTTGTCGCAATTTGGTGCTTTTTGTATATTTTCCAGTTCACATATGTAGCTAACTTGTCATGCCTGTGGGTATATTCATTCTTTGCTAATTTCGGATATCCTGAGATAATATAAGCTTATTATTATTATTATTATTGTCATCATCATCATCATTCGATTTCTGCTATGGACACACTACCTACCAAGTCTGCGGAAAGACCTAAGGCAGGTCGTGGTGTGTTGTTATGGCCACATTTCATGTTAATTTTTTTTTATCTCCGATGAAGTTGCTAGCGTTACATAGACAAAGTTCTCCTTAGTGTGTGTGCTGTACTTAATAAGATAATTTTCTGTATGTCTCTTAAGCTTGAGGTTTCAGGGATTCTTTCAATGTGTTGTTTTGTTCCATTTTTTTTATAATTCCAAGTGCACCTATTACCACTGGTATTATTCTTGTTTTCAATTTCCACATTTTTTTCTATTTCAATTTCCAGGTCTTTGTATTTTGATAGTTTTTCAAATTCCTTGGTTGCTATGTTACAATCCGCTGACAAGCCATATCAATTAGTAGGCAAGTTTTTTCTTTCTGGTTTTTGACAATAATGTCCGGCCTATTTGCTTCAATTTTTCTGTCTGTGTGGATGGTATAATCCCATAGAATGGTGACATCTTCTATTTCTGTAACCGGCGCTGGCCGATGTTCATACTTGTGTGTTTGCTTACATTTTCCAAAGTGTTTGCACATTGTCCAGTGTAAGTATTGCCCCACTCTATCGTGACGATTTTTATATTCATTTGGGGCAAGTATAGAACATCCTGAGATTAGATGGTCTATTGTTTCTTGGTATTTGTCACAGAACCTGCATTTTGGATCCACATTATTATGTATGATATTTGCCTGAAAATTCCTAGTGAAAAGACTCTGGTCTTGCGCTGCAAGAATAAAGCCTTCAGTTTCAGACTTTAATCCAGATGCTCGTAACCATCGATGAGTATTAACTTTATCAACATTGGGTTTATTTGCACGTTCTGGATATTGGCCATGCAGAGGTTTGTCTTGCCAGCGTTGTTTCATCTGTTCAAGGGCATTATCCTTGGCTTTCTTTTTTCATATCTTTTGCTGCAATAGTTGGTTCTTGGCTTCTGTTTTGATTTACTACAGAATCTACTAAATGTAAATGTTGTTTGTATTTACTGCCTTCTTTATTATTGAATATTTTTTCTTTCTGTTTTCATGTTGTTTCACTAATTTTATCATCCAGTCATTTGTTGTTTCCATGTAAGTTAGTAAGCCAATAGTTGTTGTCTTGTATGACAATTCTAGCTGAATAAGACCTCTTCCACCTTCTTTTTACGGGGTATGTATAGACGGTCTACATCAGCCTTTGGATGATGCATCTTATACTTAGAAAGAAGCTTTCTTGTTTTAGAATCCATTTGTCTGATGTCATTTAGAGTCCAGTTCAAGATGTTGAAACTATATTGGACCACTGGGATGGCTAGGTTATTAATGGCCATAATTCTGTTCTGAGAATTCAATTCAGTTTTTAATACCAGTCGTACCCTTCTATAGTACTCTTTTACGCACTATTTCTTTCATTTTCTTATGGTGAATTCCTTCACTCTCATTTACACCTAGGTACTTATAAGCTTCTCCTTGTTCTAATTCTTTTATTGTTACAGCAGGGTCTAAACTAATAGAGGAAGTTTGTTGTATGATCCTCGTAAAAACTGTAGCTTTAGCACATTTATCCAAATTGAATTTCATTCCGATGTCTTCACTGAAGCATTTTACAGTTGGCAGAAGACCTTCCAGCTCATTGTCATTCCTAGCATACAATTTTAAGTCATCCATGTAAAATAGATGGTTTATTTTCTTTTTGAGCTATTTTGTAACCGCATTCTGTCTTGTTAAGTTGGCTGGTTAATGCTATAAGTGATATGCAAAATAATAAAGGAGACAAAGAGTCACCTTGAAATATTCCTCTATTGATGTTTATTTCGCCAGACTTATAGGTTCCATTTTTTTATGATTGAGGTAAAGTGTAGTTTTCCATATCGACATACATTGTTTGATGAAATTGATGATAACGGGTGATACCTTGTACATACTTTAAAGACTTTAAGATCCAGGAATGTGGTACACTATCGAATGCTTTACGATAATCTATCCAGGCAATACTAAGATTTTTTTTTCACGGAAGCAGTTTTCCAGGATCATCCTATTAATAAGTAATTGGTCTTTACATCCGTAGCAGCCTCGTTTGCACCCTTTTTGTTCAAGTGGTAGTATGTCATTTCTTTCCAAGAAGAAATATGTCTGTTTTGTTAAAATAGATGTTAACAGTTTGTATGTTGTTGGAAGACATGTTTATTATTATTATTATTATTATTATTATTATTATTATTATTATTATTATTATTATTTCCTCTGATTTATTTCTGTTGTAAGCATATTGCCTTCCGGGTCCCAACCAGAGTCTTAAGGTCAGAAATGGCTTCATGATATTTTCCACTGATCATTTTTGTAACCCCCCCAAAAAAAAAAAACACATATTTAGCTCTTCGTAATGTGTAAACTGTACTTTTGAGTACAATGTTTTTATTTCTACCAGGAATCCTTTCAATGAGTCTATCAGAGCTTTTTTCTAATGATTCCGAGGGCTCCAACTACAACTGGAATTATTGATGTCCTCGTGTGTAACTTTTTTTTAGATATTTGTTTCAAGATCCTTGTATTTTGATAGTTTATTGAAGATGTTCACTGATGCATTACAATATGCAGTGGCTGCCGTATCAATAACAAACTACATTTTTTGTGGTCATTAATCATGTTGCCTAGGCGATTATCTTTGATAGTTCTGTGTGTATAGTAAAGTCCAAGAGAAATTTTACAGGTCCTATGATTGTAACCGGGTCTGTGTGGTGTCCATACGAATTTCTTGCAGTTTCTTCCCCGTATCATTATTATTATTATTATTGGTATTATTTTTATTATTATTATTATTTTTATTATTATTACTTGTAGTAGTAGTAGTAGTAGTAGTATATATCATCTTCTTTGATTTCTGTTGTATACACATCACCTTTCCAGAGACCTAAGATCAAAAATGACATCATGACAGTTCACAAAGTATAAAAAATAAAAATAAATTAACCTAAAAACACAGTTTACATGGTTAAAGCCCTTCGTCGGGCGCTATCTATGTTTTTGAATACCTTGTTTTGTATTTCTTTAAGGAATGGGCTGCCAAGTACCCCTTTTCCAATCAAATTCTCGGCCCTCAAAACAACTGGAATTATGGATATCTTCATGTGCCACATTTTTTTTAGATTTTCACTTCAAGATCCTTGTATTTTGATAATTTCTTAAATATTATCATTATTATTAGTATTAACATTAATATTATATTGTAGGGCCTCTGTGTGTGTGTGTGTGTGTGTGTGTGTGTGTGTGTGTGTGTGTGTGTGTGTGTGTGTGTGTGTGTGTGTGTTGCGTAAAGCTTAGCATCACATGACTGCAGGTGTACGACATTCATTGTGTACCAAGCTGGCGACAGAAATAAATGGTCTGTAATAATATCTTGCTGAACAATGCTCCACGGATTGGTCCGCATTTTATTGCTTATTGGTAATTCTCTACAGGTCTTTCTCAGTGGCCGTAACAAAGAAAGAAATGATCAAACTTTGTTTGCGGAAAGACAGAAAGAGGAGAAATGGAAAAGTCTTGCTAAAAGACAGAAAAAAATGACGTGGAATTTAACGATAGACAGGCAGACAGATAAAGGAATGAAATAAAAAAAAGAAAGATATTTCTATTAAAAGGAACGGGTCAGAAATGTTTTCTCCTCTTTCCCTTGCGAATGTAAATCATTTTGCTTGGTGTGAATGGAAAAAAAAATTATAAGTCAGTTTGCGGTTGGGTATAGAATAAAAGGTTATGCACTCACACACAAAACCGATACATACATACTACATACTTTATAACTACATATATAAATGTATATACGCAGTCATACTCCAGCAACTGAAGAGACATCTTATTAAACCTGTTTTAGGTCCGCAGAGGCGCCATCGAAAGAGATATATACGCGACTGGCTGATCACACACAGAGTGATAACCTGTCCGTAAATTCTTCAGAATTAGCTCGTAGAAGAGAGCGTAAAGACTAAACCAAAGGAAAAGTCCCAACCCCGTTGAGATAGAGAACGCCATGGGCCTTGAACACGCAACTCAGAACAATCCAAGTTCCTGCCCCACCCACAGCGCAGGCATTCCCGTCCTGTCAGTCTTTTATGTGTGTCCATCCTTCAACATATCTTTCAGCCGATTTGAAATGGCTGGCCGGTGGATTGTGGATGGGAGAGACGCGCTGATTGTTTGCTTGGCTGTCCAACCGGCCCGGCCAGCCATTCCGAGTGCCGCTGTAGATGACATGGGCGCGGGAGACAGTGTCCATCTGGGATTTGGACGAAGAAGAAGGCCGAACGAAACGTTTCTTTTGCCAAGAACGCTACTAGTTGGCCCAAAAGAGACGAAAAGAAAAGGGGTTGGAACGAGCGGGAAGGAATAACGCCGAGATGACGTCTGCGTTGTAACACGTGTAGAATTAACAAGTTCGATATTTTTATTATTTCTTTGGTTGTGGATATTAACATTTATCACTAGCTTTCGTAGTTACAGTAGTATAAGTTGTCGACAGGAAGGTATGTCTTTATCTCTGTGACTTGTATTGATATTCGTGGTACGTTAAAACGAACATTTCTAATACCATCATTTGTATAATGTTAGAAAAGAAATGAGAAATATCTTCGAAGCTTACTGAGCTTACGGCATATACACGTTCAAACACCGGTTCACTTATGGTCACCAAAGTTAAGCAACGTCGAGCTTGGTCAGTATTTATATGGGTAACCGCTTGGGAATACTACATGCTTTAAATTTCTATGTGCCGTTGGTGTAATGGATAACGGCTTGAAATCGGAGAACCGGGTTCCGATTCCATTCGGGTTCATTAAATTAACTTACGTATATATAACCTTGGGAAATGTATGAATCTACCTCTTCTCCTCCCAGCTATGGGTTAATTAGTAGAATTTGTATCAGTAAATCATTATTATATCCCCTAAATTCTTACAATATAAAAATATATTCTGGTTTCAAATAACCTGCAAAAGGTTGATATGCCGTAAAATAAATTAATTAATCAATCAAACGAAGCTTATTGATCTGTGTACATGCTTATAGAATTATACGTGAAGAAGTGATAATTTTACATTATTATTGTAACAAGATATCGGAATTTTAGCCGAAGAAAGAAATAAAGAAAGGAAATCAACACTTTCAAAATGTTAGCGCTAAGATTCTGGTAAGAAAGAAAGAAAGAAAAAAAGAAAGAAAGAAAGTATGAACAAATAATTAAGTGGGGGGGGGAGAAAATAAGTGGATCTAAAGAAAGAAAGAAAGAAAGAAAGAAAGAATGATTCAGAGCAAAAGAAAGAAAAATGATGGCGCTTCAAGAGGTTATCGCATAGACGTCGGTCGGAAAGAAAGAAATAAAGAAAGAGTATGAACAAATAATTAAATGGGGGGAGAAAGTAAGGGGATTTGAAGAAAGAAAGAAAGAAAGAAAGAAAGATTCGAATCAAAAGAAAGAAAAATGATGGCGCTTCAAGAGGTTATCGCATAGACGTCGGTCGGAAAGAAAGAAAGAAAATGAACAAATAATTAAATGAGGGGAGAAAGTAAGGGGATTTGAAGAAAGAAAGAAAGAAAGATTCGGAGCAAAAGAAAGAAAAATGATGGCACATCAAGAGGTTATCGCATAGACGTCGGTCGGAAAGAAAGAAAGAAAGAAAGAAAGAAAGAAAGAAAGAAAGTAAGAAAATGAACAAATAATTAAATGGGGGGAGAAAGTAAGGTGATTTGAAGAAAGAAAGAAAGAAAGATTCGGAGCAAAAGAAAAAAAATGATGGCACTTTCAAGAGGTTATCGCATAGACGTCGGTCGGAAAGAAAGAAAGAAAGAAAGAAAGAAAGAAAGAAAGAAAGAAAGATAGAGTATGAACAAATAATTAAATGGGGGGAGAAAGTAAGGGGATTTGAAGAAAGAAAGAAAGAAAGATTCGGAGCAAAAGAAAGAAAAATGATGGCACTTCAAGAGGTTATCACATAGACGTCGGTCGGAAAGAAAAAAAGAAAGAAAGAAAGAAAGAGAAAGAAAGGAAGAATTTGACCAAATAAAAATAGGAAGAGAGAAAGCAAGAAGATGGAGAAAGAAAGAAAGAAAAAGAGAGGAAAAATTCTGAACAAATAAAGATCAAAAGCGAGAAAGCAAGACGATGAAGAAAGAAAGAAAAAATAAATAAAAAAGAAAGAAAGAGAACGAAAGAAAGTAAAAATCTAAACAAATATAGAATCTTTACGAACAAATCAAGGAAGAGAGAAAGCAAGAATATGGACACTCGTTTTTTTTTATTGTCGTATTTGATTCGAGTTGACTGTCGGAACATTCGCAAGATAAAGCCACATTTATATGATATCAGTTTTGGGTAATTTTATAAACATACACACGAGTAATCAACTTTATATATTTAATTAGTTTCCAGGGTTGCGCACAGAAATGTACACAAAGGTTTTTCGGTTTTATATATTAGATAGATATAAATAGTATATGCAACGCTTTTTTACGAATGTTTAGTATTTGATTAAATACAGTAGATGATAATTATTTCAAAAGTGAAATTTAATCCAACTGGATCACATTTGTCTCCCGGTTCTATAGGCGATCTGGATTTATCTTTGGATGATATAAATTGGTTCATATTAAAAAAAATGTTTTGAAAACAGAAAGGCATTACTAATCTAGAAAATTGGTCAGTGCTGTCGTCTGGCTCTTTTCGTTCATATCTTCCTCTCTTTTGCCATTTTTGGCCCCTATTTTGTCCCATGTTTTCCTGTTATTGTCCCTATTGTGCAAGTTTTGTTCTTATTTTCCCCCCACCTTTTTGTTCCCCAAAATTTCTGAAGCTTAGTTGTTAAGATGTCTTTCCAATTTTGGTAAGTGGATCAGGCTGAAGACTTAGATGGATAAATATAAATAAAGCGTTAATTTAGAATTCTGCATTCATTTTTTTTTCTATGATGCATCGATAGAGAACACTAATCTCTTATTTAAAAAGAAATGACTAAAAAGACTGTTTACGCTATATAAACCATAATAAAAAGCAGTAACGTTATCATTACTAATAAAGATGTTGTATCTCCAAAATATGAGCAAACCTTTTAGTCAAGGCTAAATTGATGGACATACGACGCTAGAGAGAGGCTCAGTATACACATCACACAGTCACAGAAATTCTTCCCACATACTGACATGTGCTTAAACACTACACCTAATTCGAAAGGTAATTAAGGGACCTATCAAAATACTTAAATTCAATTCTCAGAACTCTTATTCTGGGGATTCTGAGGGAGGATAAAAAATGCTAAAGCCACAGATGAAAGCCAATAGATACTCTCGTTTTGTAATCAGAAGTATAACCCGTCTTGGATCGGGTGTTTCATTAGTGGGGATTTTTGCATGGAGCAGTTTTAAGTTTAAATTCAGACCACCCGAAAATCAATATTGGTAACAACAATTGGGTGGAACTGAGACACATCTCCAAATGGAGGGTTGTAACAATTTGAAAAAGGATGCAGTAAAGGGCCGGTTTCACGTTCTCAATCTTGCAAGGAAGGAACCTCTTGCATGGACCGTCATAATAATAATATACTATAATTTTTTTATTTATATATATATATATATATATATATATATATATATATATATATATATTTTATAATTTAATAATCTTTTTTGCGTTAGATTTCAACTCTCTGAACTTATCGTACGCTGTTTTTTTACAGACATTAAATTATGCCTTTGATTTTTCCGCAAAGTGTAAAAAAAATCAGTTCTTCGATTTTTCACCTTCAAGTTTGTAATTTTTCCAGACAATTTGAACTCAAAACCCGCACTGAAGAATTATCTATCAAAAAAAAAAAAGAATTAATCGAAATCGAATGAAAACTGTGGAAACGCATGAACAGCCAATCACACACACACACACACACACACACAAAGACATATACACACAAACACACACATGCATACATACATACATACACGCAGACATTTTGAGAATTCTAGATATAGATTATTTGCTGACAATACCATTCTCAGTAACTCGACATTTTCTTCCCCGTGATCTCCAAAGAGGCATAAACTAATAAATGTTACTGCCGTCTCCTTCCTCATTGTGTCTATACAAACTTTTTGTCATGCATTATACGCACTGATTAGGAATACATAGTACAGAAAGACGTTTATTTCATTTTACAATTTTCATCCCTTTTCAAAAAATTAATTCATTCACAAACAAGTTTAACCATTTTTGTATTGATTCAATGAGTTTTTTTGGACTTCACCTCAACTTCCAAAAATGCATGTGCTGAGCGTTTACAGCAAATAGTAATGATAGCATTAGCCGTCTTCTTATGAGAAAACATTCACTGAGCGAACAGACAATGCTACTGTTTGGTAAAATTCAAAAAACTTTCTATTAAAAATATTTTTTCAGGAAAGTAACTTTCTCATGTCAATTAATTGTTATTGTTCTTTCCATTATTGAAGAGGGTTTCCTTCCTAAACTTTTGTTTGATGTGTTGTGGAATGTCAACATTTTCATTAAGTCATTATTTTCTCTTCCTGTTAGATATGTTATCCATTTTAGCTCTTGCTGTCATTTCCGTTACTTTCTATACTCATTTGTGATTATGTAGCGCCAGTCCACAATGTTTGAAGAAGTTCAGTCATCGCCAAAATCCATAAGCTTCACTCGCTCAAAGCCATTTTATTCATTGATCAACCAAAACTGGCAGTTTAGATATATCTGAATTGTTTTGGCGCTAAGAATGACATCCATGTTAATGTCTCGATCTGACGAGGCTATTTACGAACAGAACTCGAATTTTCAGGTTAATGTTTTGGTTTTTAGTACAACCTATTTTATGTTAATTTATCTCCTATACTAAATTTGTTACAACTGTTCATTACACCGAGGTATTTGTGCACCTTGAAGTTGTGTAATTGTCAGCAAGCTTGTCTTGATATAACTATTACAACTGAGTAGTCAGTGCATTTCTCACTGGGTGCTCCATATTTTCAGTCTTGTGCCATATCTAAGCTACGCTTAGAAAATTACCTATGGACACTTTTCTGTGGTGCAATGTTTAGCAAGCATGTGTCGATAGATCAGTTACGAGTGATTAGTGAGTTCGATCCCGACTGGCTGCTCAACACTATCAACTAAGCATCTCATCTAAGCTACGGGTGGAATATTATAGAGCATCTCGACGTGGTGTAATGGTTAGCAAACTTGTATCGCGATAACAATTACGACTGAGGAGTGAGTTCGATCCCTACTGGGTTCTCCACACTATTGACCATGTATCCCATCTAAGCTACGGGTGGAACATCATAGATCGCCTGTAATGTTTAGCAAGGTTGTCACGCTATAGCAGTTACGATGAAGGTACCCCATCACAGGGTACCCCATACTATCTATCTTGTGCCAAATGTAAGCTAGGCTTAGATTATAAACATACACCGAGCTACATTATTTACATTATTCGAACTATTCTCCTCATCTTTGTCGCCATATTTATCACAGCGTTTCGGCTGTTGTACGCTCCGGCCTTCTTCAAGTGGGTGGAATGTCAAACTGGACCCTTTATTTTGCTCACTGGGGTAGACTGTTCTAGTTCCATGTTTAATGGATGTCAGTTATCATCTCCTGTTAATTTCCCTTAACCGGGTATTGAACTCACACTCTTTGGGTCCTGTCACTGGATCTAACCAACGCCTTTATCCACTATGGCATTGAGGAAGTAAAGAATTCAGACATTTAACCACCTGAAGAAGGCCGGAGCGTACAACGGCCGAAACGTTATGATAAATATGGCGAAAAATATGAGGACAATATTCCGAATAATGTAAATAGGGTACATAATGCCTCATCTCAGAAATATAGACAGATATGCCGAGCTATTTCCCCATCTTGATTTTTTTTATGGTGGATTCAGTTTATGTGGCATCACTGATTGTATTCCAATTCTAGATCACAGTTTTCGTTTTGAACAGGTTTATATTGTTTTCCATCTTTTAGAACACTTGGTAGAGTATTTTGATATTCTTGTCTCATCCTTATCCCGACTATGAATACCTATGTCGTCAGCATAACATCCCTTCATCATTAGGGCATTGGCCACGAGAGGGAAAGCAAGAACACTGTTTTCTATTAATAGATTCGTTTGGCATGTGGTATGGAAGGCTTAAATGATCAATACCCATTTCTTCACATCTGTAAAATGCTCAAGGCAAAATCTAAGAACAGATTAAATAAACAGACTCTCTCATCCCCTCCCAAAAACTGTCGTACTTATGACGAGGTTAACGTTTTGGCACACTTGAGTCTAAATAATGTTAACCGAGTCTCCATGATGCCAACAATGTCTCCGCTATATGAACAGAAAACAAATAATTAGGGCAATCAATATTGATTTTTACATATCGATTACTATCTCAGAACATCATCGAGAAACGGTGTGTAGCAGCGTCATTGGCACGTATCTGTGGGCACCAGCTGAAATGAGTATTTCCAGATAAGAATTGGGAAAGACTTGGGGGGAATCAATATTGATCTGCTAAAATCGACGACGATCACTGACAGGTGTTAGTTTGCAGATAAAGCAAAGAATTAAGCTGCACATTGAATGCAACCAGGAGTGTCGCTGAATCAAGTTCAGTAGGTGAGATGACATAGGATAAACAAACTTTGGAAAGTTAAAGTCTGGATATAGGATAAAACAATTTCTGTATAATCCTTTGAAATAATTTATAGAAAAATTCATTTCGGATGTCGACTGAAAAAAAAATCTTTAGAAAGACGCATTCAAGATTAACTCTTTTTTTTCAACAGCCTACTTCATTATGTCAGTAATCCAGCACTATGACAATTTTCCAACTGACATCTTCTGGTGCCTAGGGTGGCTAGGTACCCATCAGGATTCAAATTGAGTAAGGTTAGCTGCCATCAAGTACAATGGGATAAACACGGCTCCATCACTGAGCGGAGGGTTTTTCAATTAAAGCCAACGGCCAGAGTGTAAGCTTCCTCTAATAGACTAAAAAACTCCGTGACCAATGTGAGCCTTCAGATTGAAAGACATTGGCTGTGGTCTAAAGTAGAGAGTCTTCGGCTCACAACCCAGATATGTGCATTTGTACTGATCAGGTGCTCAGCTGGACAGTGACACTAGGCTATACCCCGAGGGTGATGGCGATGAGGAGGATGAATACAAGATATTGGCTAGACAATCTTCGAAAGAGTCACATTCAAAACATTGATTACAACAACTTGAAAAGCGTACAGGAATATAGAAGCTGCTCTATTCATAGTTTTACCCGAAATTTTCTACACACAAAAAAATGACATAAAAAGTCGACTCACGTTCTTAAATAGCCTCACCAGATCGAATCTCTATCTATAAAAGGTAGGATGTGTGCGCGTGTGTGTGTGTGTGCAACGAATGCACTGCCGCAATTTTCGACCGACTTGCACTAAAATTTACATGCACATGCTCCAAGTTAGCGGATGGCCAAGACCGACTTTGCATTTCCCAACTCCCATAGATAGTGGAAATAATCGATTTTTCATGCTTCTACGGCAGTTTTCATGTAGTTTGCGGCCATTTTGTATTGGCCAGAGTGAGAGCCTATAGCTGGCTGCCACGAATAAGCAGGAAGATTCTATTGGTCAGCGTGAGAGCCAATAGCTGACTGACACGAATGTTAACTAGCATGCAAAATAAGTCGATAGCTGCATTCGTCACAAGTGGGAAAAATTTATTCTGCATGGCACTTTTCTCTAATTGGCTTATTCGCTTGCTTAAACTCAACGTTGATTCTGATTCCGCAGAACTGGGTTGGGCGTGAAAAAGTATTAGTTGTTAACATTCTTTTTCCATTCGGTTTTTCCACTTACGAGTCCTTTTTTAAAGCTGATCGTTTTGTGTTCATTTTGTTTAGTTCTTTTTTCGTAACAGATTTAATGTTTAGTATAGAGCTTAGAAAAAATTTGCAGTGTGAGATAGGCAATAAGTAAGGCATGTAGCAACATCAGCACGGCAAAGGGCACTCCTTTAAAGGCAAGGAAGGGCAAAAATATTTTAAGTCAAGTGATAGCGATTGCTGTATGAGTCGTACGATTTTTGAATCAAACACGGACAACGCCGGGCCATGCTGTTAGTCGTTCATATGGATGTCACGCATGCCACAAGAATCGTTCAGAAATATCCACAGAATCAGATTTCTACAACTTTCTCAGATTAATGGTTAAGGGCGGCTTCCATTGAATGAAACGCATAGGTCTTTACGAGGACAAATCTTCTTTGAATCTTGTCGACTGTCTCCCCATGAGAGTGCTTCGAGCCTGTAGACGTAATATGATGGGTTTTACCTATACAGGCCTGAACTGGCAGAAATAAAAAAAAATGCAGCCGGTCAGATTCCCATTGAAGTTGCAATAGTTTAGTGATAGTTATAGTCTTATGACGTTGCGGAAAGACGCTCTAGTTGGAAAATAAATGAATCTCAAAATATTTTGAACTCTGTTAAAGCTCGACACATTTAAATTATTTAAGATGTAAGGCCATTTCAGTTTAAGAATCTTCATTTATCATATCATTTCAACAACTATTGTAATGATTATTTTGAATTTAGGGCCAACAGAGTTCGAAAAGCGAAACGCTCACCAGGTTTTGGAATGCACTCAACATAAATTCATTATTTAGAAAACCCGTCTGAAAACAATTGCTTTACAGGATTTAGAACACCCAATTTTGGAGATAACCCTAGAAGATTTTATAAGGCCTCATTCAAGATATAGGGTAGAGAGACAATATTTGGATTAAGTTTCAACAAATGTAGTCTCTTCTTAAAAAAAAACAAAACAATCAGTTTCGAATATCTCAATAACTTTTGTCACTCTCTAGATATAACTCGTAATTAAATAAAACTACACGAATGCGTGAATACATACAGATCCGGTAATTCTATTGAGGCAATGCATCTGCTTATTCTTCAGGTACGTGCTGATTTCTGGGTGCAAAATAACGCGATTCCCAGGCATAAATGCTCAAACACTTTGCAGTACAAATTTGACCCATTCAGAAGTCAAACAATTACCAAAGGTAGATTCGCTATTGGAAAGGAAATTCCAGACTATGGATGAGATTAAGGAGAACCCGATCTGGTAGATATTGGTGATTCCGAAAATTTATTTTTCACATTATTTTGAAAAGTGTGTTGTACGAAGCGGTGTAATTTGAGGAGGACTAAAGAATAATTGACCTAGGTATGCCATTCTTTGAAAATATTGAATGAATTCTAACACAGATCGCCCGCCTAGATTCAGACAAACGCTTTATATTCTAGGGATATCCATATTTACGATTTATGTTCAACAGGCTTTCAGTGATCCGTGCAAATTATAAGTTCTCCAAAGTAGAAAACATTTCGGAAATTGGCTCATGATTTTTTTTTATTTATTGAAAATAGACTATTTCTTGTTTAAATATGACGCAATAGGTGATTCAAAAGGTCCACTCAGGCGAATTTCTTAAACAATCTGGGGCGTTTTATCTTTTAATTCAGTACCTATTTGTTAATATTTTACTTTTGGAACAACCGCAATGAGCTAGAAAAAAGACTGAAAGACCTTGTTACCACACTCTTCAAGGAGCAGTCGGAGAGAAATATTAATATCTGAATTCATAAATTTTCACTGAGATCAAACCCGAAAAAGAGTTATCTCTCCGCTCTCTATCAATCCATCCACCGTCTCTCTTTCATTCTCTTTTCCTATATGTATATATTATATGGAATAATGATATATAAATTTATATATATGAAGAACAGTTTTCGAAAAAAGAGGTATGACAAAGTGAAAATAGTTTTCATCTGACGTGTTTCGGCCCTTAGGACTTCATCAGACTAGGTTTGCTGACGTCGATGCAACTAAACATGCGCGCAAACGAGAGATATTGGGAACTTTAAATTTTGAAATTATTTTTAAAAATACTTTACTTTTTAATCATGTGTTTTGGGTATATAATCTAGCCAATTTCATTTAGAATATTTTTTTTTTGTTTCCATACCTTTAGTTATTAAAAATCCCACATCGTGATAATAGAAGATCTGCCAAGAATGATGAAACGTTGTAGGAACCTGGACGCAAATTTACTGTGGATGAACTAATAATTAAAGCACTTCCTCAACCTTTTCCTCTTAGCTAATTATTTTCTCTTTTAATTAGAATAGCATTTTTCATGTCAATGTTGTCAGTCGCGTTACGGTGTGTGTGTGTGTGTGTTTTGTCACTTTTGTGTTCATATCTTTTCTTTGAACTTCTTGATGTTTCTCAAATATATTCTTTCCGGTAATCCTTTCGGGTGATAAAAAAAGCTATTCTAATTAAGAATTTTTCTGTATTAATTTTAATCAAGTCGCATCTTCTTATTGATTTTCCAAGCGTAGCTTAGATGTGTTACATGGCCGAAATTATGGGACAACCCAGTGAGGATCGAACTCACTTCTCAGTCGTATTTGTTTTAGCGAGACAAGCTTGCTAACCATTACACCACGCCGAGATGCCCATCTTTTTTTCTAAGCGTAGCTTAGATGTGGCACAAGGCCGAAATTATGGGACAACCCAGTGAGGATCGAACTCACGATCCAGTCGTAACTGTTTTAGCGAGACAAGCTTGTTAACCATCTTTTTTCTAATTGTATCTTAGATGTGGCACAAGAGAGAAAGTATGGAGCATCCAGTGAGGATCGAACTCACGATCTAGTCGTAACTGTTTAAGCGAGACAAGCTTGTTAACCATTACACCACGCCTAGGTGCCCAAAGTCGCCTGGTATTCATCTGAAACGAAGTTTGAAATAAAATAGAAGTTAAGCACACTTTCTTTGTTTCTAATAAACATATTCGGGCACCTCGAGCTGGTGTAATGTTTAGCAAACTTGTCTCGCTAGAACAATTACAAATGAGTAGTGAGTTCGATTATGTACATTATTTACATTATTCGGACTATTTTCCTCATCTTTGTCGCCATATTTATTACAACGTTTCAGCCGTTGTCCGCTCCGGCCTTCTTCATGTGGTTGGAATGTCGAATACCCAGAAATTCATACCCAGATGCCCTCAAGTACACATGACACAGTGGATAAAGGTGTTGGTTAGATCAAGTGACGGGATCCCAAAGAGTGTGAGTTCAATACCTGGTTAAGGAGAACTTTCGAAGGGAAAATTAACAGGAGATAACTGATAAATGACATCCATCAAACATGGCACGTGGAACTAGAACAGTTTACCCCAGTGAGCGAAATAAAGGGTTCAGTTCGACATTCCAACCACCTGAAGAAGGCCGGAGCGTACAACGGCCGAAACGTTGTAATGAATATGGCGACAAAGATGAGGACAATACTCCGAATAATGTAAATAATCCCATATCTATATTGACATCACTGATACATACTTCATCCTTCTGATTGTCTGTTTTTATGGCTACTATATATTCCATCTTCTTACAATTAATAGATAACCATTTCATATTGTTTTCTTGTTACCTAGTCTAATAGTTCTTTACGCAAAAATGTAACACACCCATGTAGTTATGAGAGTTTTACTTTGTTATAATATATATATATATATATATATATATATATATATATATATATATATATATGTGTGTGTGTGTGTGTGTGTGTATATATATAAATATTATAATAAAAAGAAAGAACAGTAAGATATATAATCCGGTGTTCTTTTCTTATTTTTATTTTGCAAAACTGTGCTGGTAATATACATACTTATATTTGATATGTAATAATAATTTTTAAATAATTTCCATTACATTTATTTGATTTAAAAAAGAAATATAGTCTATTAGTAATTATGAGTAAAAAATAATATTTTATAATTGTAGTTCAATATAATGTATTCTAACCCAAACACCCCTTTTAGAAAGAATCTTTAAGTATACAGGTACGAATTTAAAGCGGAAAAAATGCCGAAAAACTTTATGTCGTTGATTAAAACAAAAAAAAAAACAGACGACATGCGTCGAACGGATGTCAAAATTCGTTGAAAAATGAACCCCTACCATCCTTAGACTTAATCTCTTTTTCGAACGTAACTCATAATTGATACAATAATAGTTAATAAAAATGAACACCCTACCGCCAATGTCTAAATGATTGGATTTCTCTGGATCCTTGGAAACACAAAAATTATGAATTATATCTGCGTTTAAAACTCAGGAAATTTAAAAATAATTATTCCAAAATTCGTTTGAAGATGAAACAGCACTAATGCTTTTAATTTAATTATATAATTAAATTTGAAGTTTTTAAATTCCGATTTTGAAACATGGTAATTCCTGTGTAGCGAAGAAACCATATTTTAAATCAGTTAATTTATATATATATATATATATATATATATATATATATATATATATATATATATTTATTTATTTAAAAATATGATTCCGACACGCTATATAAGAGGTCTCATGTTTCAAAACAAGAGCCTAAAACTTCAATATAATTATGTGAATTTAATTGAATTAAAGTAAGCTCTGTTCCATCTTCAAGCGAAATTTTTTGGGAATAACTTATTTCTGAAATTTATGTGTTTTAATAGCATATTCATAATTGAAATCAAAATTTCCATGGTAACAGACAGGGCGATTGTTTAAATAGGAAGGGGTGTTGCGTGTTAATAATTTGTATCAGTATAGAGTTACATTCATAGATGTCAAGTCAGGGTAAGGTAGGGGTGTCTAAATTTAAAACTGAAGATGTTTTCGACCAGTCTGGTTTACGTGTCTATGGAGAATTATTTATTTTTTTTATTTTATTTCTTTATGAAAGGGTTTTGTGTATATAAAAACTGCCGTAACATTTGTTTTTTGACGACTTTATAATGGGTTATCTATTTTTGCAGGGTATTCCAACTATTTATTAGGGCTATGGATTATAAAAATTATATTATTGTATGCTTGTTTTTAAGCTAATTATTCAATGCAAAAATTTGATGATGTCGGCAAAAAACCGTTAACTCATGTCTATTGTTTAATAGATTTTTATTATTTAGAAACTTAATAATGTGCAGTTTCTCATGGTTCTTTTACTTAGTTCTATATATATATATATATATATATATATATATATATATATATAATATATAAAAGATGTATCTGATTTGCTAAGCTTAACTTCGTTTCTTCACAAAATCCAGTGAAGGAAATGGAAGTAGGAAGATCTTGTTCCGCCAAACTTCAGTATTCAAATTGTTTGAACTGAACTTCTAGCAAAAGAAAGATTTGATATCAGACTCGGTAGTTGTGTCTTGAGTGTAGGACGTCTGGAAAAAAGAAGGAAGGAAAAGTAGAAGAAAGGAAGAGGGCTAAAATGATTCTTTAATCAACAACTAAACAATGACAGGCTCTAAACGATGTTGCTCACGATCGTAATAAATGTCAAAAAAGAAGTTATTTTACTTCGCAATCAGCCACAGGCGTAAACTGTGTAAAAGGCTGACGAATTCTACCGAGAACCGATCACTATCAATGATATGAAATATGCAGTATTCTCATCTGCTAGGCCGGCCCAAGCCGACACTGAAATGAACAAGGTGTTCTAAGGATTCGTTTTGAGTCAATAGAGATTCTATTAGTAAATGGACAAATGAATAACCTTGATCTTTGATTAGTACCGTAACGTCTGGCTTCCTACAAATCAGTATTGGAGTTGCTCGCTAACACCTGGCCATAATCACTCTCTAATTGGGACAGTGGGATATTTGCAACTGTTTCGGTTACTAAGGAGTATGTTCTTAATGACATCTTTAGAATGATTTGCTCTGGTTCATTTAAACGAACAGAACAATTTGGAAGCTTAAAGCATATCTAAGTACACAAAAAAGCAGGAGAAAATGGAACTGGGAGATAGCATTGTGGTGAGGTCCCGCCTGCTTCCCTAGATCAGAGAAAAAATAGGTTTAGAATATTAAAAGCCTCAGAAAGAAGCTAGTATCACCGGGGTAGTAGATTTTCTCCGGTTAAGAGAAACAGTTGTACTCTCAGTGAGATTCCTTTTTGAGGATTTTCGATTCAAGTTCACCCAAGTCCTTAATTTTAACTCCTGAAAACAAGGTTGATTCCTTGTATCGCACTCGAAAGTACCTGATTCCCTATATACTTTACCGTTACAAGAATAGGACCAGACAAAACAAAAAAGTATATTTCTTTGACATTTCAGTATGTCATTCAATAAAGCTCTAGCTTGAGTGCTACTTAAGCCTTGCACTGAGTGAACAAATAGTAAAAATAATAATTATGAGACGCGTAGAAGGTTCGTTCTTCCAGTCGTGTTTATCCCTCGAGAATGATTGTCTTGTCTTGTTTGCTTCAGTCAGTTGGGTTTTTGACTCTGAGATGGCTAATGAGACTGAATCTTGCTTGAAGTGACCCTTCGACATTGCGGACAGGTTGTTCACGATAGTGAATTAAGCCTTAGTTCAAGTCTTTGTTTTTTTTTGGGGGGGGGAGTTCGACTTCCTTTTCTTTCTCTAGTTTGGTCGATCGTTTGATTTCGAAGATTGTTGTCCGTCTTTGACAATTATTCTCCAGTGGTTCTTGTGACGTTCTAACCCTTGGCTGATTCGGATGGGAATCTGGTTAGATTCGGTATCAGCTTTGTCGTTCCCAACTCGCCTCCAAGGTCTGGTTACCGAAGTAACTGCTTTGATCTCTAGTCTAACCTACCCACGTTGTGATTTGATCTTAGGTAGACGAAATCAATCAGTCGCCGGGCCGCAATGCAAACCAAACTCGAGCAAAGGTAACAACGCACAGGTATATGTAAAAGAAAATAAAGTAAAGTCTCTTCTACTCTAATAGCTTCATGTCTCGCACCTCTCGCCTGTGGAACTACCTTCCCTTCTCCTGTTTCCCTGTGAGCTATAATCTCCAGCTATTCAAGTGTAATGTCAATCGACATCTCCAGATGCCTTAATCTATCTACTACCCTCATCATTTCTTCTATCACTCCTATCTGATCTTGCTATTTTCTGTAACCCCTTGCGTCCTAGAGGCTTCCCGCCTTATTTGGGGTGAAATGCTTAAAAAAAAAAAAAAAAAAAAACAACTCGAAAAGTTCAAATTTGTTAAAAAAAGAATAACAAATATTTTTATATCTGGTTGCTGAATACAGGACTACGTCTTTTTCCCCAACTCGCTAATATGGATACGTGACACTTTGCGTTTGTTAGGCGAGTCTTAATATCTTAAGTTGTTTTTCAATAACTGTTTTTTTTTTTGGATCTTCAGGCGATATTCGTAAAACTTGTTTTGTTTGTGTGAGT
>CAHIKZ030005503.1:195000-207500 GCA_903632075.3 Acanthosepion pharaonis | reverse complement strand
AACACTTGCATCATTTAATTGATTATATATATGTGTATCCGTATATATATATATATATATATATATATATATATATATATATATATATATATATATATTGAATTGAATTAAAAAATATTAAAAAATTAAAATCTTCAGACACACTGGGTTGTAGATTAATATTCTTTCGTTTTTTTTATTATTATTTCATTTAGATTCCTCGACTAGTTTTGGCCAAAATGGCCATCATCGGGAGAAGAAATATTTCTGCCTGCTGGTACCAGTAAACTACAGAAATGAATATGTATATATATAAACTACAGAAATGAATATATATATATATATATATATATATATATATATATATATATATATATATATAAGTGAACATTGAAGTCAGCACTCAGAGGTGACAGGCTGTTTTATGCTAGACGCAATCGTCCTGTCTATATATATATATATATATATATATATATATATATATATATATGAATTCAACGGTATCTTCCTACTAGACTAGTTGCCACCGAATCACAGAAGTGTCCAGTGTATCCTACTATTTAATTCAGATCTTTCTTAATGAGGATTTACGCGTTAGTGAATATTATGAACTCGACCAGAATATGAAATCTATACAACCCTCACATTCTTTCAGCAATTTCTCTCTTTCTCTTCTATCTGTATCTATCTTATATTATCACTTCCCTTCATCCAACCTCTTTCTCACTCTGTCTACCGCGACCCTTTCGTCTCTATTTCTCCAAACATTTCACGATGACCGTTTCTTCTGTCTTTCTCTCACTTCATCTCATTTTCTCTATTAAGATTTATGTTTTTCTCTTTCTCTTTTCCCCACGTTAGACTTTATATTCTTTCTTTTTTGTTTATTTAATTTTGTTTTGTTCGTTTTTTTCCTCTTGCCTCTTCATTCTTATTTCTTATTTTACGAAAATATTTTTGGTTTCTTTCTTTTTTTTTCGTTCCTTTTTTATTTCATGTCTGCTTATTCTTTCTTTCTTCATTTGTCAATGTCTTTTTTCTCTCTGCATTGCTTCATTTTTTCCGAAATTGTTTTCTCTCTCTCTTTCTCTCTCTCTCTTTCTTTCTTTTTTCTTTCTTTCTTTCTTTCTCATTTTTCCTTTCTTTTCTTTTTTTTTACAAGATTATTTTTGCTATTTTTTTGTTTTGTTGCATGATCTTTCGTTATTTTTTCTCTATCGATCTTCATTTTTTTCCAAATTCTTTTTTCCTTTTCTCTTTCTTTCTTTTTCTTTCTTTCTTTCTTTCTTTCTTTCTTTATTTATTTATTTATTTATTTTATAACCAGCTATTATTTATTTATTTTAATGTATTCTCATTTCTTTCTTTCTTACTTCCTCTCTCTCTCTCTCTCTTTCTTTCTTTCTGTCTTTCATTCTTTGTCTATGTTATTTCTTTCCTTTTTCCTTCCTTACTTCATTTTCCCATTTTTTTCCTACTTTTCAAATGTCTTCACGCATATTTATTCCATTCTCCTCCCGTCTCTGTTGACTTTGTCCTCCTGGTATGCATCTTGGGAGTTGGTAATTGTTATCGAGCTGTTCTGGTAGATTTATAACTCGTGAACACGATCATACTATGGTTTTGGCCTTGTGTCAAACTTAGCAAAACTTAGGTAATGACGACTCTCTCTTCCCATTCTCTTTTTAAATGTCTTTTCTCTTTCATCAAATCGCCCCCCTTCTTTTTTTCCGCATTCCTTCTTCCTCGACTTCTATAGAACACACACACACTAACACAAAAAAGCATACACATATACCCACACTTCTCTCTTCATTTCTTGAAGGATACACGTTAAGAACAGAATGCAGGTGGGTTAGAAGTCACATGGTAGGTGAATTGATAGCGTAGCTGGTGTTATTATTGGCTATAAGTCACCGCCTCTCTGACGGACACGACAAACCTAAGTGACAAGTTGTAAATACTAGAACCTATCCAGTCCCCAGGGCGGTGGCATAATGCTTAAAACTTTCGACATGAACCTAAAGCTTTTACCGAGTAATTCCCAAAGTCACTGACTATGGCTCTTAACCATAGCCCGGCTCAGTTTTAATTTTAGTTATAGAATTTACTTACCACACGGCCCTGAGCAGTCAGTCTGAAAACGCCATCTTCCGAGACATCGTCTAATCAGTTTGGACACAATAAGTGTGCAAAGCGTAATTCCAACGAATATACTGTAAAGTCGACTGTAACGAATATTGGTCGACACCACTGTTTATATGTCGATGTATATTTTCAACATATTAGTAATCTTTTCTAATATTTGTAACCATATCTCCCCCAAGCGAGGCTGTATTGCCACTAAGATACAAGGAGTTACAGAATGTGAAATAGTAAGGAAAAAGAGAATCATTATTAACAAGCGAGAACAATAAAAGAAAAGTAATCAAGAAGACAGTACATAACGATTGACATTGCATCTGCAGAGGGCCGTGGCTGTTATGTTGTTGATAGAAGTCAGACGTAGAAGAAACGCATGTAAGGTTCAGATACTCCTGCTCGCCGGGCCCAACTACATAAAAAGGTTGGACTTTGATTAAGTCCAAAGAAGAAGGCAAAGAAAGCAAACAAAACAAAACACAAGACCGATAATATATGTATATACAAATATATATTAATAACAAGTTACAATACATGGAAAAAGTACAAAGGACGAAGTGTGTGTGAATATTCTGTATGTGCGTGTGTGTGTGAATATTCTGTATGTGCGTGCGTGTGTATTGGGCTTAGCGTGTTTCCACGCTATCCCTTGTTAGCGCCTACATTTCGAGGTTGATAGCTGAAAGCCTGATGAAAAGGAGAGATTTACCTCAAGGTGTCGGCGCACAGGCCTGAAGGAAAAAGAGATAGAGGCGAAGTGTCAGCGGCTATTTATAGCAGCGAAGAGCGACCCCTGGTCAAAGGCTTAATGTACTAAAGGAGGAGTTAACTCCGACACATCTAAATTTTTAAAGATCAAAGTTAGCTGGAAATCATGGCGCCGAAGCCACGAAGTCACAAGGGGTTACTTAGTGTTAGAGAATATGGGAAAAAAACATTATTAAACAGAGATAACAATAAAAGAACAAGAACTGAAAAGACAAAAGATAACAATTGATATTGCATTTAAATTTCTGAAGATCAAATTTGACTGGGAAATAAGGAGCCAGACTAGAATTCTACAAGCGAAAAGTGCAAAAGAAGACTACATGCATACATACACACACACACACACACACACACACACACACACACACACATATATATATATATATATGTATATATATATATATATATGTATATATATATATATATATACACACAAAATATATTCTTTCAAAGAATTATTCTTTTAAAAATATTCTTACAAATATTCTTTTGAAACTACCAGTCTTTCGTTTTGTCCACATGTGCAGATGTGGCGACATCAACAATACCCACTTCGATGAGATCCTATCGAAAAAAAATCTTTTTCATTTTGTCATACTATTTTTTTTTATATATATATATATATATATATATATATATATATAAGGTTATATATATAATTATATATATATATATATATATATATATATATATATATATATAAAATTGTATATATAAAATTATATATACAGTGCTGTGCAAAAATAATGAACCCCTAAGATAACATATTTAAATTAATTGTGTATTTTTTCTAGATGATCAACAAACGTTAATTAAACTATATATTCATTAAAAAAATGTTCATTAAATAAATTACAACCACTTTCAAAGATTTTTATCAAGCTGGAAAAAAATTATTAACTGAAAAGTAAAAATGAAGATGTGCAAAAGTAAGTGAATACTTCCATTTACATTCTGTATTTTTGTTTTACTATGTTGCCAGTGTAAATAATATTTTGAACACGTATAAAAATCAAAATGACACATGTTCATTTTTTTTCGAAAAGCTGTGTGTACTGCAGTCAGACTCGTTGTGTATGCAAAAGTGTGCAGTTAGAGACTAAATTTAAAAATATATATGTAAATATCAAAAGAACTTCCTGAAGCTTTAGAAAATCGCATATTTTAAGCCTATAATGATAGAGAATGCTACAAAAAACATCAAAACGATTTGGAGTGCACTCCTTCACCAAGCAACAAACTATTTATAAATAAAAGTTCTTTGATATGACGGCATCCCAATCAAGATGTGGCTGTCTGCGAAAAATAACAGTAAGTAGATATCTAGTTCGGAAAAACCAGGCAAATCATGCAGTGAACTTTGAGGTTCCCCAATGCTCACTGGCCATTGTCTGAATCAATATACATACATCTACATTTCGAAAAAAATCTAAACAATTCAGAAGATGCAGAATGCATAGAAAAACCAGTGCTTATGAAACAGCACAAGGATGCTGACATCGACTATGCCAAAACTCATATCAATAAACTAGAAACATTCTGATATATCTGGCGAGCTCCTAATAAGGATATTGAAGAAAGGATATTGATACCAAACATTAAACATGGCGGTGACTGCATTATGATTTGGGTGCCGGGTAGAGGGGGCTTTGCTGCGACTGGAACAGCAAAATAGTACGTATTGACGGCACAATTTACTTTGCAAGATAACAAGCAATTTTGAACGGAAGTGTTTTAGCCTCAGTTGGGTTTAGGTCGGGGGTGGAACTTCCAACAGGACAAGGATCTCAAGCATCAAAGTAAACCCACAAAAGAATGCATTCGTAAAATTTCAAGTCTTGGAATGTCCTAGTCAAAGTCTTGATTTGAAACCAACAGTAAATCTGTGATTCAAGTGAAAGAAGGCAGCGTATGCAAGAAGCCAAGTAAAACTGGGCAATTGTAGGAATTTTGCCAAGAAGAATGGTCAAAACAAGCACTTACTACTGTAAAAATATTCTCAAATATTATAGAAAAAGACTGCTTAACATTGTAAGCTAAAAAGTAACAGTCACCAAATATTAAATGTAACGGTTCAATTTTTAATTAACATTTTTGATTCCAAAGTGGTTGAATTTGATTTAATAAAGATTTGTCTTAATGAATATATAGTTTATTTGGGATCTGTTGATCATCTGGATATATATATATATATATATATATATATATATATATATATATATATATATATATATATATATATATAATGCAAATATAGGTAACTATACTCGTTTCGAAAAACCATCGAATTTTTGATTTGCCAATAATCAAATCAATCTCGAAGGAAAAAAAAATGTTTTAAAAAAGAAAGAGCTAGAAACATGAAAGTCTATCGAAAAAAATCGCACAGATACAGGTTTGAAGCCCAAAGAAAAAACCCCCGATACGAGTAAACAACTAATTAAGGAGCTCGATACAACCGTAGAGCAGACCTATATAAACTTATATATATATATATATATATATATATATATATATATATATATATATATATATATATATATATACAATGAAGCAGATATACAAGGAATAAATTAGTAAGTTTAATGTACTAAATGGTGAATTCACTTCGCTAACAAATCTAAAAAGTATTAACCCACTAACCACTCGCTGAATGATGCAATACTTGTTTTTTAGATGTTCCGTATGTTCCATAAATATGTTAGTACTTTCGATAGGTCATCCTATCATCATAGAGCATGGATATTATTTTTATTTTTAGGTAAAATTCAGGTAACATCCAAGACGAAAATAAATGTAAGTCGAAATATTTTTTGAAGTGTGTTATTGTTAACAGTTACAAAATTGCGGAGCGTGCTAAGGTTCAATTTTGACAATTTAAGTGACAGCGTTTTTTGAATCTCTATCTATAAAAGGCAGGGTGTGTGTGTGTGTGTGTGTGTGTGTGTGTGTGTGTGTGTGTGTGTGTGTGTGTGTGTGTGCGTATGTGTGTGCGTATGTGTGTGTGTGTGTGTAACGAATGCATGACCGCAATTTTCGAAGGATTTGCACCAAAATTTATATGCACATGCTCCAAGTTAGCGAAAAGGCCAAGACCGACTTTGCATTTCCCAACTCCCACCGATAGTGGAAATAATCGATTTTTCATGCTTCTACGGCAGCTTTCATGTAGTTTGCGCCCATTTTGTACTGGCCAGAGTGAGAGCCTATAGCTGGCTGCCACGAATAAGCAGGAAGATTCTACTGGTCAGCGTGAGAGCCAACAGCTGACTGACATGAATGTTAACTAGCATGCAAAAAAAGTCGATAGCTGCATTCGTCACAAGTGGGAAAAATTTAAATCTGCATGACACTTTACTCATTCGCTTGCTTAAACTCAACGTTGATTCTGATTCCGCAGAACTTGGTTGGGTGTGAAAAAGTATTTGTTGTTAAAATTCTTTTTTCATTCGGTTTTTCTAGTTACGATTCCTTTTTTAAAGCTGATCGTTTTGTGTTCATTTTGTTGAGTACTTTTTTCGTAACAGATTTGATGTTTAGCATAGAGCTTCGAAAAAATTCGCAGTGTGAGAATAAGTAAGGCACGTAGCAACATCAGCACGGCAAAGGGCACTTCTTTAAAGGCAAGGAAGGGCAAAAATATTTTAAGTCAAGTGATAGCGATTGCTGTATGAGTCGTACGATTTTTGAATCAAGCACGGGCAACACCGGGCCATGCTGTTAGTTTACTAATATGGTAAGTCCAAGAATTTTATTGTTGTGTTTTATCAGACAAAATAGCATGGACTAAATGATCCAATAACTAGAGAAATATCCCAGTTGTTTTTCCGAAATTTTGCACCGTGGATCAGTCCTTTTAAATTTATAAACTGTGCAGTGTAAATAATATTAAAATGAAGCAGTCATACAAAGAATATATTAGTAGTGTGTATGTAATAAAAGACGAATTCACTAAATATATTTTTCTCGCGGGTGCCTACAAATATTAATGTCTGAATGCTTCGAAGTATTTCTTTAATTAATCTTACTCGTGATCTCCCGCGTTACATTATGTAGTAATCAGACAATATGCTTTAATTTATTCTCACATAAAAAAAAAAACATGCAAATAGAAATGACATTGGTTTGCAGTTGTAGTTTAAATCCAACGATTATTTTACTTTTATATGTTTATTTACAACGTTGGCGATCATAGCACTCCACAATTTCCTGTCTTTTGCAGCTCTGAGTAAATTTTGTCGTTTTGTTATCCCTCCTAATCATTTTTCAGTCATCCATTTACGCAGGTTCGTTCATGTTGTCAAGTTATTTCGATGTGCAGGCTTGTATTTGTACTAAATCGGTCCTAAAATAGTTCAACGTACCAAACGTTGGGAACTTGATATAATAGGTATTACGCAGAGTAATCTTATTGTGGTCGCTGACTACTTTCGCATTCGACTAACTATCGACTACTGTCCTCCGACATCGACTAATATTTAGTCACACCCCACGAGGGTATCATGTGGCACAAAGCCGGTTTAACGTGGGATCTCCGAGCCCGTGGGCTCGGCCAAAAAATATACACTTTGAACCCGTATAAACGGGTTTAGGGTCGGTTTACCTCCCTGAACGAGACTCTGCCCTTCGGCATAGCCTCGTTCGGGTTCCTCCCCGCTCGAAGGCAGAGAGTTCAACCGTTCAGCCAGTCGTCCGACATCGACTGACCCTCGTTTCTCTTACTACTCCTACTTATATTAGGTGGGAGAGTCTATTAACTATAGAATAGGCGTGTTTTACCATAACAGTTAATTTGGTTATGCGTTATTTTCCTCTGTCCCCTTTTCCTGCAGTATACCCTGCGAGTATTAAATTTTCCACGCCCACTTTCCTCTCAATGTTTCCTATAAATTTCTGATGTCACTTTCTAACGTTAAGTATAAGTGTCCTTTTTGTTTCCATTTTCTCTAAAACTTTGTCGTTCGGTCCATGGTATTCTCAGCATCCTTCTGTAGAACCACATTTAACAGAAATGTGTTGCGTGAGCAGATTGTCCAGAATTTACTGCCATACAAGAGGACAGATATTACACTTTTCTGTTTCTAATGAAATTTTCCTTAACACTTTGCTTAGCTTTTGTAAGACACATTTAGGATTTCTTCTTGCACATGAAAACAATTCCCATATATTTAAATTGTTCTGCTTGATAGATCGGGAATCCAATTTGGAATTTGCACGTTGGGCTATTCCTTTTGCTAACAAACGTATAATCTTCTTGCAATTGATGTTTAGTCCTTTCATCTGGCTTTCCTCTGTAAGTGTTATATTAGTTTCTTTCTGCGTTTCTATCCACAGCATATCGTATGTCGTCAAGAGTGTGGCTGCTAATAATAAATCCTGGTAGGACTTCTAATTCTATCAAAATTGCCCACTGTATAGTTTGAATAAGCTCGGTCCGAGGAAACACTCGACACATGACACATCTTCACTGAATGCGTTTTCTATCGGCTCACAGTCGGTTTGCTACCAGTATAAGTTCTGGGTTATTCTCATATCTTTCCCAAATAAATCGAGCTTCCCTAGCAGTTGGAAAAGTTCTTTGTGGCGTAATTTATCAAACACTTTTGCATTATATATAAACCGTATTAGTGTTTTAAATCATTTCCTTAATAAATCCTACACGTGGCCATCTTGCGTTTCATATCAAACTTTGCGCGGTATAAGATCACTAAGTTCCTGTTTTATTGTAGTTATTATTATTATATTAAAACTCAAACAGAAATAAAGAACAGTACTAGATTGGCGGCAAAGACTCATCTTTATTTGCAGTTAAAATGCCTGGAAGTAACCGTAAGTTCTATGCTAATAGTTTCTTCTATCGCACTTCTTCTAATACTTAGTAACCCCTTGTGTCTTAGTGGCTTTATTGTTTTTATCAGGTGACATAATCTTTTATAAATTGTTTGCAATTGTAGATTAAAATCAATGCTGTCAACTGCTGGAACAACAGCAAACAGTTATGATAAGAAATATAATCTGAAAGTTATACTGAGACGATACTGAGATCGCAAGGATGACATACTGGTTTCGTCAAGACACGCCTGGGGGAAAAAGAACTTCTTTCTTGAAAGTTGCCGTCTCCTCTACACGCGGCATAAGTCATGATTGTGACATGGTGTCAAATGCACAAAGGTATCACTTGCCTGTTGGTAGAAATAAGCGTAGAAGTCAAGGCAAAGAACAGTCGGAAAATTGAATATGAAAATCACTAATAGAGGAGGAGGATGAGTGAAGTAAAAAAAAAAAAAAAGATGTCGGCTTGGTAGACGAAAAAAAGGCGCAAGGAGAAAGATGAAGTAGCAAAAGAACATTACGAGGTCTCGAGGAAATTAAGAGATCTAGAAAAGAAAGAAAATAAGCGACAATGAGAAGAAATAGAATAAAACAGAGGAATAAAACTAAATGAAAAGTTAATGTAATATTAATTTTAACCGTTTCCTTATAAGGAAACATCCTGGCATTCATTGACCGTTTAGTTTACTAATGTCAGTTGAAATTTAGAATTTTAAAAATTTTATTGAATTATGTATTGAATTACTTTTTAATTGTATTAAAATGTACATATATTTTTAACTGTCTTCAAAAATTGGATTTTTTTTAATATTGTCGTTACTACTGACGGTTGAAAGTGCTATTGTCGGTTGAAATTTAGAATTTATTTTTAATTGTATTGGATAACTGAATTATGTATTGAATGTAGTGAAATATATTTTAATTGTATTAAAGTCTATGATTTTAATTGTCTTCAAAAATTGTTTTTTGAAATTGTTGAAAATTAACCAAACAGCCTACTGTTGGTTGAAATTTATAAAATCTTTCTTTTCAAACAATTTTTTACGAAAATAGATTCATCATGTCCAGTAGCTGTTATCGCTCTTTCCAGTAATGAAGAGCGTTTTCTTCCTGGTCTTTTATTTGAAGTAATGGGGAACATTGATATCTTGATTAGATTATTATTTCTCTTCGAATAACGCGTGATATCTATTTTAGTTGTTTCGGTTGTTGAAAATCCTCAAGTGACGTGGCTTTTGTTATCTGGTACAATTCTTTGGCATTCTGTAACAACAGTTAAAAAGATCCGAAGAAGTGTGATCTTCACTAAAACCTATAAGCTTCACTCGCTCAAAGCCGATCTTAAATATCAACCTTAGAAAGCGGTTGTATCCACTTGATAATTTGGATATTTTTGAACGGAATTGGCGCCAGACACGACATCCATATAAAATGCTCGATCGGAGAGAGATATTTGAGACCATGACTCGAGATTTCAGGTTAATGTTTTCGTTTTGTAGCAATTGGTGGTGTTGGGCGAAACTACCCCAAACGCAGCCTAGTTTAAAGTCTAGTAGAAAAATGCAGAACATGAAAATGACAACAAGAAGATAGAACAACAGCAACTATAACAACTGCAGCAACAACGAGAACAACAGCAAGAAGAAGAAGAAGAAGAAGAAGAAGAAGAAGAAGAAGAAGAAGAAGAAATAAAAGACATCATAATAATTAGAAATAGAACACATCGGTTACAGAAATAGAACACATCGTTTACAGAAATAGATGACATTATTTCTATTACAGAAATAAAAGATATCACAATTCTATGGCATTACACCATCTTTACAGACAGGCAGATTAAAGCAAATAGACTGGACTTAATTACCAAAAACCGAAAGGAAAAATTACCTACTAAACGCTATGGCTTGCCCAGCGGACTGTAACATAAAAACGATAGAATTTGAAAAATTATCGAAGTATAAAGACCTAGAAATCAATATAGAAAAAAATGTGAAAATTGAAAACAAGAATAGTAACAGTCATAGTAGATGCGCTTGGAATGATAAAATAATAAACAGTGCAACGCATTGAAAACATCTCTGGAAATCCTAGCTGAAGAGAAATAAATTGTCTTGAAAATTACAGCTCACACACTAAAAACTTTGTTCATGTAACGCTAGGGATCTTATGGCTGTTAGAAGAACAAATCATGAAATGTAGCACAACTGTAGTACATGCCTTAGGTCTTTCGACAGGCTTGGTAGGTAGTGTAACCATACCAGAAATCGAAATATAATGGTGAAAATATAATAATGGTGCTGCGAAATCGTTAATTTTTTTAGGAGAAATGAGTGAGTGATAACGCTGCGTCTTATTCTGATTCTTGATAGGACAACGTCTTTCTTCCAAGAAAATCTGAGACCATGATGTCATTCTCCTCGATTTGTTTTAATTTTGTAAAGTTTTCTGTTTAGGTAGTAATTCTTATCACTTGAACGTAAAAGAAGATGAAGAAAAGGAAGATAAAATAGAAAATACTTGAGAGATGAGAGTAATGCGAACGAGAACATAAGGAAAAGAGGGGTTGGAATAGGGAGAAAATAGAAGAGGTGAATAGAAAAAGAGAAGAATATAAAACAAATAGAATAAGGAGTGGTAGGAGGAAGAAAGAAGAATTAAAAGGAGGAATTTGCTAAAGGGTGGGAGTAACTAAATATGATATAAAGTTAGTAAAAGCGGAAAGAAAGTAGAAAGCGTGAAGGAGGAAAACGAAAGAATAAGATAGAGAAATAGGAGAAGGAAAAGACGAAGTTAAAGAAAACAGAAGGAAAAATGAATGAATAATAATAATAATATTAATAATAATAATAATAATAATAATAAGTGATAAATATTCAGAAACGATTGATCATGTCACAATACACCGGCTGAAACTGCAAAATACCTAAAAAAGACAGCAAAGACGAATGCAACCGACCAGCTACAGAAGCGATGGCAAGATAAACCGCTTCATGGCCAATACACTACCCCTACCAAACAAGCTGACGTAGACAAAACCGTACCCATCAGTGGCTACGTAGTGCAGGATTGAAAGCGGAAACTGAAGGTTTTATCCTTGCTCCGCAGGACCAATGCTTGCTAACTAGGAATTATCAAGCGCATATACTCAAATATTGTGTCAGCCCAAAATGCAGATTCTGTGATAAATATCCAGAAACGATTGATCATCTTGTATTAGGTTGCTCGATATTGGCACCCACTGAATATAAAACCCGGCATGACAGAGTGGGCCAATATCTGTACTGAAAAGTCTGCAACTTCTACGGGAAGAAATCTGAAAGAGAATGGTATGAACACCACCCAGTCCCGGTTACGGAGATAGGACCTGTTACAATTCTATAGGACTACACAATACACACTGACAGAACAATCAAAGCCAACCGCCCAGACATTGCTATTAAGAACCACAAACAAAAACAGTGCCTCCTTATTGATATGGCAGTCCCTGCTTACTGCAATGTATCTTAGAAGATATTCAAAAAGCTGTCAAAATACAAGGACCTTGAAATAGAAATCTCGAAAATGTGGCATATGGGAACATCAACCATCCCTGTTGTAGTTGGAGCTTTAGGACTGGTTGGAAAAGATTGCAGTAGACTAATTGAAAGGATTCCTGAAGTCCATGCCTCAAAGAGATACAAGAAATTGTTCTGACAAGTACAGCCCACACTTTACGAAGGGCTTTATCTATGTAATATATATATATATATATATATATATATATATATATATATATATAT